>OZ023211.1:56668817-56716295 GCA_963995525.1 Escarpia spicata | reverse complement strand
CTCCAGTTCTTCTTGTATCTGTTCATCTCTTAGTAGTCTTCTTACGTCATATGTTGCTATCTTCAGTCTACTTACCTTCTCTCGGCGGTTGTAATGCTATAAACATAATTTGAATACGTTCGAGATTTTGTGCTACAGTTCAACATACTACCTTACTGTTTTCGAGGGTAGGTGATTTGAACCTGATTAATTAGTTCGAATCAAGCATGTGTGAAGATTGGAAACGGAAACCGGCATTTGTGTTGGTGCGTCCTTTCGAGAGGCGCCGGTCATATCCATAGGAAAGGTCAGCGAGAGTAGAACTGACCTACGCCGAACGCTGGCGACCTTGGCATCGTCAAGACGTGATCAACCAGTGTCAGCAACTTCGCGGAAACTTGACGCGACCATCGAGGACCGTGTGAAGCATGTGTTCATAGCCATTATATATCTCGTAATAAATCCTATTAACGGCAGTGCGTGCGTCAGTGAAGTATGCCTCGGTTGAGCTGCAAGAGACCAGAGGGATTGCTCAAGTCATTCAGGGCTTAATTTGCGAGAACAAATGAACAATTATACTCAAAACTGACTGTTGAAGTTAGATCGTATAGAGCAATTACTTCTCAATGATAAGATACATCTATGTCTAAGATGTTACTATTACAAGAAAGGACAATTAAAACAGAAAGCACTGTTTTGTCAAGATTTTCCTAGCGATGTTAGCTGTTAACAGAGGAACTAACCGCGAAATTAGAACCATCCTTGGTTCTGAGAAGAGCATATTGTTTATGCACATAATGTGATTGATTGCCCAGAAGACCTGACCAAATCGATCTCAATCAGACATGAAAGACGTGGGTCCCTCCCTTGAAATACACTGTTGATTTAACGTATTTACCCCAGACAAAGATGTTATGCGAGGTGTTATTTTAATCATTGTAGGAACACATTTGTTTTGCATTTAGTAGTTATTGTGACATTACTGAGTGCTGTCCTCATTACAGGGCAACAAATAAGACTATACGCGTTGTCGCCGATCAGTGGTTTCCTTTCGAAGGAATACCACGACAGCTGTTCTGTCACAATCATATGCTTTTTCATAACTGTTGATTCAAAGAACTCCGCTGCTTGTTTTGTGCGTTTTGTCTACCACGCAGGAGGAACACAACTGCGACTAATGTTTTAAAAGTGTATATTATATATCAAAATTATTCATTATCGCAGACGACTATAAATGAATTAAGCACATTAACTACAAAATTGTGTAAATGCTAAGTGGTTGAAATGTCTAAACAAAAATTGACACATATCCCTGATAGTACGATGGCACCTAGATCAAACAAAGTAAGTTGGACTCTCGATAAGCAAATGCTTCATTGTTCACTTCACAGTTCGAGATTCGCTGTGAATTGGCAGTCTTGTTAAATATGTTTCATCGCCTATGGTTGTCTTCTCGCAGGAACGCCACTATGGCTGCTACTCCACATTGCACCGATCAAGAACGAGAAGGACGTCGTCGTGTTGTTTCTGTGCACGCTGAAGGACATCACGGCGCTAAAGCAACCGATAGAATACGAAAGCGGGAAAGGTGCGTCACCTACATTGTCTGTTTGTCTGTTTGTCTGTTTGTCTGTTTGTCTGTTTGTCTGTTTGTCTGTTTGTCTGTTTGTCTGTTTGTCTGTTTGTCTGTTTGTCTGTTTGTCTGTTTGTCTGTTTGTCTGTTTGTCTGTTTGTCTGTTTGTCTATATGTCTCTGTCTTTGTCTCTCTCTCTCTCTGTCTCTCTGTCTCTCTGTCTCTCTGTCTCTCTGTCTCTCTGTCTCTCTGTCTCTGCCTCTGCCTCTTGGCCTCTTCCTCTGCCCCTGCCCCTGCCCCTGCCCCTGCCCCTGCCCCTGCCCCTGGCCCTGCCCCTGCCCTGCCCCTGCTCCCCTGCCCTGCCTGCCCCTGTCCCTGTCCCTACCCCTGCCCCTGCCCCTACCTCACTCTCTCTCCCTCTTCCTCTCACTTTCCCTCTCACTTTCCCTCTCACTTTCCCTCTCCCCTTCGCTCCATCCATCCCTCCCTCCATGCCTCCCTCACCCTCTCTCTCTCTCTCTCTCTCTCTCTCTCTCTCTCTCTCTTCTCTCTCTCTCTCTCTCTCTCTCTCTCTCTCTCTCTCTCTCTCTCTCTCTCTCTCTCTCTCTCTCTCTCTCTCTCTCTCTCTCTCTCTCTCTCTCTCTCTCTCTCTCTCTCTCTCTCTCTCTCTCTCTCTCTCTCTCTCTCTCTCTCTCTCTCTCTCTCTCTCTCTCTCTCTCTCTCTCTCTCTCTCTCTCTCTCTCTCTCTCTCTCTCTCTCTCTCTCTCTCTCTCTCTCTCTCTCTCTCTCTCTCTCTCTCTCTCTCTCTCTCTCTCTCTCTCTCTCTCTCTCTCTCTCTCTCTCTCTCTCTCTCTCTCTCTCTCTCTCTCTCTCTCTCTCTCTCTCTCTCTCTCTCTCTCTCTCTCTCTCTCTCTCTCTCTCTCTCTCTCTCTCTCTCTCTCTCTCTCTCTCTCTCTCTCTCTCTCTCTCTCTCTCTCTCTCTCTCTCTCTCTCTCTCTCTCTCTCTCTCTCTTTCAAATTGGGTGCAATAAGTGTCAACCCATTAATAAGACTTGGTTAATGCATCAATTTTCTTGAATCGAGCATCATACAGCTCCAGTGTTAAGTGGTAACGATACACTGGCATCAATAACGGTATGCATGGCAGTGTAGAAGATATACGATTCCTTGGAAATGTACTGCTGCAGTAACTGACCTACATCACGCCTCTGTACAAGGGAACCTTCAGAAAGACCTAATGCGCTATTTATTAACACAACTGTCAAAAACGACACTATTTGGGACTATAAATCTACACAGATAACATATTTCCTAACATGCAATATTTTATTAAACATCTTCATCATAAACACGAATTTACCCAAAGGTGGTCGGTTCTTATAATGTTTGCGTCACCGGGCCAAGCCGAAGATTCAGGTCAGACGCACCTGACGCGCAGAGCCTCCGACAAAAAATAATAATTACGTTGTTGTCGTCGAAACGATTAGTATATTGCATATCACTGCTAATGTGATGTCGTCGATGTTATAATGACACCCCCGCAAAAGAGTTAATTAAGCACACGGCCATTACATACGAACGTTATCGTCACGTTACTGGACTGCTTTGTGTTGACGCCGATCGTACGTAGACTATGGCAGAACGACAGAGTGCTGCGTTCTACCAGCAGACCGCTAACTCGCATTTACATAATGCTAAGCTTCCATCAGCACGATCACATTAATATGACTTAATATCGATATAATGGTGTGTTGAATAATAAATTCTATGGAATCCGCTGTATAACACGCCTAGGCAGACGCAGCAGTTTGTCTAGTATTATCAATGATTCTACTGGTATGGATATATTTAATCTTCGTTCAGTATGAAAGTATATAAATACATATATTATTATTGTTATTATTATTACTGTATTAGAAGGTATGTCATAAAACAATGTTCACTGTATTTTCATATATTTTTTGTTATTATTGTATTATATATTTTATGGAAAATAATCCATTTAAATAGACTGGCAAGCTATTTTCTACTTTAGACCCAACGGACTCGCGTCTGTTTGATGTTGACCCGGATTCCACAATCATGCTTCTTTTTAGAGTGTTATTGTATTATTCTTGTAGAACATTTTTCAACATTATAACAGTCAGTTGTGTTTTCGTGCGTCCGGGAATCTACACCTCAATGTTGATGTCTTTCGAATATGTCCTTGAATGTATGCACAATGTATATTATTTACATGTCACGGAGAACGGAAAGTTCATATAATTAAGTGTTCAATTCAGAGCATATATAAGCAAATATCAAATGAAGGCTTTGAGGTAACGGTTACCTGCTCATCATAGATCAAACATTCACACAGACTGTACCGCGATTCAATACTAAAGTCACCAATGCCGATGACGCTTGCTAATACAAGCATAGCACTCACAACTGAGAGAAGCCGGGTTAGAATTCTGTGCTGCTGTTTCAAACTTTGAGAAAGTTCGTTATTTCCACTTTGCTCCAGTTCACTTGACTTACTTGACTTAAAGGGAATAAAAACATCTATTGCATGAATTCATGTTATATTACATCCTGCTATCTATTTCCACGTCCACCAAGCCAAAAAATCATAAAAAATTCAATGAATTAGAAATTCCACATTTTATGTTGTGCATCCGGACATTTTCGAATATGCATATTTTTGGCGCGCTTTTCGAGATGTCGAGATGTGACGTCACTTATGACTCAAACTCGCATCAGGCCGACCCTTTCCATGCATTCAGAGCATGTTTACAGCTTTTGGGTCGAAACGAGCGTCAGAATGAGTTATTGTGCAATATTCCGACGTAATACAAACACTAGTCATCATAGAGGAACAAGCAGTTATCTTACGGTTCCACATGAATCGAATTTTATTCAAAACAACGAATGCGAATGGGCCTACAAGTCGACTAGGTTACGTCGAGCTTGGGCTCGTTTTCAGAAAAATTATATCGAATGCAACCAACGGGAGATAATCTACACCAATAAACATATATAGCAAATATATATTGTATCCAGCTACAGAAAGTAACGTGTGTAATCTCATAATATCACTAGAATATCGATGTATGAAGCAGAAGTTGTACAATTTATCATAACAACTTAAATCAGTCACAGAGTTTCCGCTGATACCGCTAGCTCAGTTGGTAGACGCGTTGGTTTCTTATAATTTATTTTACAATCGGGCGACGCCGGTTCAATCCTAACAGCATGCAAACCATTGATTTTCTTTACACTTTTTGTTGTTTATGTTTTCACGAAGTAATATAAACCAAATAATGTTATACTATAATGATATTATGAGATTATACACGTTATTGTCTGTAGCTGGATACAATATATGTTTGCTATGTATGTTTATTGGTGTAGATTATCTCCGGTTGGGTTGCATTCGATATAATTATTCTGAAAACGAGCCCAAGCTCGGCGAAACCTAGTCGACTTGTAGGCCCATTCGCATTCGTTGTTTTGAATAAAATTCGATTCACGTGGAACCGTAAGATAAATGTTTGTTCCTCTATGATGACTAGTGTTTGTATTACATCGGACTATTGCACAATAACTCATTATGACGCTCGTTTCGACCCAAAAGCTATCCTTGTAAACATGCTTTGAATGCATGGAAGGGGTCGGCCTGATGGGAGTGTGTGTCATAAGTGACGTCACGATACCACGTGATCGCCTAGCTCATTAAATTAAATTTTCCGCGGGAATCGCTTCACAGACGGGCTTAATATCGAATTTATGCTACAAATGTGTTTTTTTTTATTTGTTTAATGTTGTCAAATGTTACATACAATGTTAAACTTTCTGTACACATGGAAAAAGGATTTTAGCTAATGCCTTACTTTTATTTCCTTTAAAAGCCTAGGCGAATCCTCTTGGGTGTCACACCCCTCCATTTCGTCCTGTCTAGAGCACACCTCTCTGCTATTAAACCAGTTCAATTAGCCGTTTGAATGAGTACCTAGCTATAACAGTCTTCGGCAATAATTGCAGCGAGGCTGAAAGCTTCCCAGATATGTTGAGATGGCGTTCGATTGAATGGGTCTACCAGGGAGTAAAATCTAAAGCGTTTTAGACATTCCTTAAGCCTGTGTACTGCGCTATATAAGAACTTTCTTCTACCTTATTAACACTCTCCTCACTCATCCTGTGTGTATATCCTGCAGATCCCTGTCTGCTCCCAACAACCTTCAATCTTGGCGTGTTTTCATTCCAATCGCATCTCTCCAGTCCAACATGATACACCACCAGCGTATCACACATTAAGGGGCCAATGTTGTGGGAAAGATAGAATTGGAAGGAAATAGATTCTGAAAAATGATAACGTGATATGTTTGGTTACAGAGCTGAGCAAATTTGCCCGTTTAGCGAGGTCGGTGACGCGGAATCGGTCAGTGCTCGTCCAGTTCTCTTCCCACGTCCCCAGCATCAACATAGAGAACAGCCGACCGTCGCAGATAGCAAACGTAAGTCAGCAACATGCGTGCGCGCGCGCGTGTGCACACATGTTTAACACTGCAGATCGCCGGCGAGAGCTTTTAGTCAATAAGCTAAGTTAGTCACGGAAGAACCGTCTGCGCGAATGTGCCGGTCTGTCGGCCCGTGGCAGGGCCCGTGGCGGCGACGAGGCCGAGACACCTGCGCTCTCCCGGTGGATACGGTGCCTCTCGTGCCGGAGATGTCTCCTACGCCTGACAGCACAAATACCACTGAGTCCGCGTATATATGACGTCACCGCAGGAACGGAAACATCAACTTCTGCTCCTGCGGAATGTACACAGAATAGACGTTGCCCTTCCGTCAAGTTGGCCTTGTTTTGGGATGATTCCAATAAGCCGAGTAATTGCATTGGGGAGGTGCTTGATCCTTCATGCCGTCTTGGCATGCCCTTATCGACTCGTGATTGTTGTAACGGCGAGTTCTTAGTACAAGACATTAGCGTGCCAAATGAAGTATACCGGTTGCATCAATTATACATGCGTTATTAATATCGATCCGCAGTAGCGTGCGCGGTGTAATATAACGTAATGTTTCTGTACTGAGAATTGTTCAGTGTATGCTATATAAAACAACTTACTTGTTCCGTCGTACTTCATTAAAAAAAACATTCTTTCGTTCCGCCATATTTGTAAGAAATCGTTGGATTATTTCACCGGTGAACCGCATTTAATGTCCAGCTCTGCCTGTGTCTTGTGTTGTTGTGGTACTGGATGGTGCTATTGACGTACACAGAGGCAGAAGAAGATTTCCATTTCTATGACGTAAATATAAGCAGTTTTAGCAACTCATATTACGGTAAACGTCCTTCTCTGATGGCCGACCGTACACGTGACTCGAAACAACCGCAAATTCCACGCGCCAACCGGACAACCGATTTACGTCCGCCTGACGCATAGTCCAAAAAAAATATATATATAGAAACCTTACACGATGGGGAAATTCAACAAAATAAAGGCGTTACCTTTCTTCCGAAGGGTCGAAGATTAATACCTGAATGTTTGGCGAACGAGAAGCAAGCAGTCTAGGATGAAAACGGTACCCGTAAACACACATACATCACACATGTGTATATACGTACTGTATCTCGAGAACCGGTGTAGTTAGATGTTGCAGACTGTCTAGACGAGTTTAACTCTACCAGACTATTATGTTACTATAGAGTGTTCGCTGGATGATGTATCTGCTCTAACTCCGTTGTCCTGTTATTAATATATATTCACTGCATGTCCTATCGATTCTTCCAATTTCATTTGTGCTCTTCTATGCTGTTAGCCGTCTAGATAGTATCTAAATTATACCGTAATGTATTTACTCAGACGAATTGTTGTTCCTTATAGGTGTGTCTAAAGTTATACTATATTTTATGATAGTCATTTTATAATATGTCTTGGTTTTATAACATTATGATAATAATCTTGACATTCCGCTTTTCATGTAGTAAACTACTACTATTACTACTACTACTATTACTTCTTCTACTACTACTACTACTATTACTACTATTACTACTACTACTATTACTACTTCTACTATTACTACTATTACTACTACTACTACTATTACTACTACTACTACTTCTATTACTACTACTACTACTACTACTACTACTACTACTACTACCACTACCACTACTACTACTAATAATAATAATATTATTATTATTATTAATATAATAATAATAGTAATTTTCATTATCATCATTACTTTATTACTACTCTTATTTAATTAGTTTCAAAATTATTACTAAAAACACCATTTTAGTAGCTGGTCTTCATCAGCTGCTTGTGTCCCCGCAACGCGGCCTGCATTATGACCGCGCCATGTTCTCCTGTAGACGACAACCGGCATATGTCAGGCGTTTATTCTCGGTAACAACACCCATCGCTGTTCTCCGCAGATGATGAACCTCAACGGGGACATCCTGCCTCAGTACCGCCAGGAGACGCCCAAGACACCGCCGCATATCATCCTCCACTATTCGGCCTTCAAAGCGACGTGGGATTGGATGATTCTCATCCTTACATTCTACACGTCCGTTATGGTTCCCTTCAACGTCGCCTTCCGCAACAAGACGTTGGACGCTGTGCCGCTCCTCGTAGTCGACAGGTAATACCGGACAGCTGTCCGTAACGACAACCTGTTTATAACGGTCACGTTTCAAAGTCCACAATGAGAAGTTTGCATTCTCCATAGCGATAACCTGACCGTAATGTAACTTTAATGTCCACTATGCATAACAATAATAATTACTAATATCATACAATCAAACATCGATGTCCGATATCAGACGAAATTACTTCGTTTGTGAGGCTGGGTGTTAGAGGCAGAGGCAGTTTCTTCTAGTATCGGACATCGATATAGTACGTTTCGGACCGATATTGTTAATAATTATATTTATATCATCATATCAATGTTTATAAATTTTCGTCTGGGAGATGGGGGTGGGGGTCTGAGGCAAGATGAAAGCAATTTTGTCTGGTATCGGACATCGACGTTCTGGGATGATCCCTTAGACATACGGCAGTTGATTAATGAGTGTTTTGCCGTGTTTGACAGCGTCGTCGACGTCGTCTTCTTCATCGACATCATCCTCAACTTCCACACGACGTTCGTCGGCTCGAGCGGCGAGGTCGTGTCTGACCCGAACATCATCCGGATGAACTACCTGAAGAGTTGGTTCGTGATCGACCTGCTCTCGTGCCTGCCGTATGACGTCTTTAACGCCTTCCAACACGTCGACGAGGTAAGATGGAGTCCTTCAATTGTCAAATGGTGTTGTTTTCCTCTGGTTTCCCTGTAAGTCTGGGGTGACTCTCACCTCGAACTGGTCCTCGATTTGTTTTCTTTTTCCTTGTTCTTGTCCATGTTTATATCAAATGATACCTTTGCGAATTGCATTCCACATTCATACTAGACGGTGGCGGAGTAGCACAAATGATCGGAGAAGGCCGCGTTCCGCGTCCGATTTTTTGTGTTTATGCCTTTTCGTATGCAAGTTTTATTATGTATATGACATATAGCTCTTAATCTAAAGTTTGTTTATTGATAACATTTACTTAAATGGTTATTTATTTAGCTGCATGTTGTCGACTTCACATATAAAATACGTTTTCCTTGCAGGGCATCAGTAGTTTGTTCAGTGCCCTCAAAGTGGTGCGCCTGCTTAGGCTCGGGAGAGTCGCTCGCAAACTTGACCATTATCTCGAATACGGAGCCGCAGTGCTGATCCTGCTCATATTCATGTTTGTGTTGATCGCGCACTGGCTCGCGTGCATCTGGTACACGATCGGCGACACGGAGGCGAGCAAGGGGAAGACGTACGGCTGGCTCTTCAAGCTCGCCCGTGAGACGGGGCAGGAGTTTGTGCGCAACAATAAGTCGTCAGTGGTGGTGTGGGAAGGGGGCCCGTCGACAGGGGAGGCCTACGCATCAGCCCTGTACTACACCCTCTCCTGCATTACGAGTGTCGGCTTCGGTAACATCTCGTCGAACACCGAACTGGAGAAGGCCTTCTCTATTGTCATGATGATCATCGGATGTGAGTATATATACATATGGGTGTAGGGCAGATGTTGGGTGGATTTAATGTAAAATAATTAAACTTAATAAAGTTGGTGGTAATAGTCAATGACAATCATATTTCGGAATGACATGGGGTAGGTTAGTCATTATTTACAGGAAGATCGTTGAATCAGGTACCATGAATACCGGAACCACTATTATAGTGTTAATACTATTATAATCGTATTTAAACAATTGGAAACAGACAACTTCACTTTAATTAAATATGCGGAGAAATTGTTGTATCGTGAGTTTTGCCTCTATCTCTCTGTCTCTTTCTGTTCCTATGTGTATCTGTATGTATGTCAGTGTAGTGGCCATTCTCTGTCTGTTTGTCCTTTGTTTGTTTGTATGTATGTATATCCCTATCTCTGTTTGTCTCTCTCTCTCTCTCTCTCTCTCTCTCTCTCTCTCTCTCTCTCTCTCTCTCTCTCTCTCTCTCTCTCTCTCTCTCTCTCTCTCTCTCTCTCTCTCTCTCTCTCTCTCTCCTCTCTCTCTCTCTCTCTCTCTCTCTCTCTCTCTCTCTCTCTCTCTCTCTTCTCTCTCTCTCTCTCTTCTCTCTCTCTCTCTCTCTCTCTCTCTTCTCTCTCTCTCTCTCTCTCCTCTCTCTCTCTCTCTCTCTCTCTCTCTCTCTCTCCTCTCCTCTCTCTCTCTCTTCTCTCTCTCTCTCTCTCTCTCTCTCTCTCTCTCTCTCTCTCTCTCTCTCTCTCTCTCTCTCTCTCTCTCTCTCTCTCTCTCTCTCTCTCTCTCTCTCTCTCTCTCTTCTCTCTCTCTCTCTCTCTCTCTCTCTCTCTCTCTCTCTTCCTCTCTCTCTCTCTCTTCTCTCTCTCTCTCTCTCTCTCTCTCTCTCTCTCTCTCTCTCTCTCTCTCTCTCTCTCGTTCTTTCTCCCCCTGTCTCTCTCCCTCTCTCTCTCTCCCCTTCTCCTCCTCCTCCTTTCTCTCTCTCTCTATCTCTCTCTCTCTCTCTCTCCCTCTGTCCATTTTCCACGATCTTCTGTTTCATTATTCACACTGTCAACCTTTCTTCAATACTATTTTGTACCTCTCCTACCCATCTCAATATTCTCCCAGTTATTTTTGTCACTTTGGTACCTTATCGTTGTCCCCCATCTTAATTTCGTCACGTTAATTACGTATCTGACCCTTTTATTATAGCTACGGCAATGATAATGATGCCATCAAGTGTATCGGTACCTGGCAGTATCGGTATCCAGTGTATGGAATCCTAGGTGTATCAGTACGTGGTGTATCAATACCTGGATTTATCAATACCCGAGGACAATACGGACAATGGGCCTTCTTTTGTCATTAACGTTCTGCAGCCGATAACTTGCAATCATTGCCTGAGCTTACCAACGATATTAACACATATAGAGACTGGTAGTGATTTATAAGGGGCGTATCACCACAGTTGACGTTTTACTATGATTAGCTATGATTTCTTTTATTTACACACCGCATGATGCATATTACAATCGATTATGAACACTGATGTTGATTTAGGCTGCCGTATGCATAGTAACTGGCGCTGTATTCACGCGGCTGGACACGCCATGGCATAGACAAATCGTCGCGACTGCGCGGCGACAGAGTGGCCGCATAATGCATGAACGAATGCACAACTACATACATACATACATGCATACATGCAATGCATACATGCATAAACACACACACACACACACACACACACACACACACACACACACACACACACACACACACACACACACACACACACACACACACACACACACACACACACACACACACACACACACACACACACACACACACACACACACACACACACACACACACACACACACACACACGTACATACGTACATACATACATACATACATACATACGTACGTACGTGTGTACGTACGTACGTACATACGTACACATACGTACATACATATGTGCATGACCCACGAAAATACAGAGGCATCACGTTGTTGAGCCTCATGCTGAAGAGGTTAGAGAGAATCCTGGATGGAAAGATAAGAATAACAGTGGAAGGAGGGAACGAAGAAGAACAACCGGACTTCAGAAGAGGAAGAGGTACAGCCGATGGGATGTTTGTGCTGAGGCAGCTGATCGAAAAGAAGTTGGCGGGACAGGAGAGTATGGCTATGGGTTTTATGGACCTGGATCAATCTTATGACATGGTACTGAGACACATGGCAATGACGACACTGAGATGGGTGGGGGTCCCAAAGGCAGGGGTTAGGATGGTGGAAGAGACATATGAAGAAACAAAGGGCAGAGTGGTGTGTGGACCTGGAATCTCAGAAGAATTCAAAGTGGACGATGGCTTGAGACGGAGGTGTGCCCTGAACCCTCTGCTGTTTATCGCAGTGACGGAACTGATAAGTAAAAAGATCAGTACGAAAGATATTCTCCTGAAACTACTACAAGCAGACGATCTAGCGGTGGAGGCGGACGGGGAAGCGGATTTACAGGAACACCTGATAGAGTGGAAGGATATCTTTAGCTAACATGGACTGAAAATGAATCTGGAGAAGACAGAAGTGCTGTGGGTTGGGCAACAAAGCAAAGAGCTGGAAATACACCTGGAGGGGAAGAAACTAAAACAACGAGACGGTTTAGTACACCTGGGCGGAGCGGTGTGTGGGGATGGCTCCTCGGAGAGAGAAATTCGCAGGAGAAAACAAGCAGGAGAAAGGAGACGAGGGCGGCCGAGACTGCCGTGGGAGAATTGCGTGACGAGAGACGTGGAGGGATGGAAAGGGGAATGGAGAAAAAGAGCAAAAGATCGAGGGGAATGGAGAAGGGTGGTAGAGAAAGTAGCGCAAGCGCAATGAGGAGGAACAGAGTGAAAGAAGAGGAAGTGAAAGAAAAGAAAATGTCGACGTATCCAAGCCAGCCTCACCCCTGTAGAGAGGGAACGATGAGGAGAACAACAACACATATACGTATGTATGTATATGCATAGATACATGCACGCACCACCACACGCGCGCGCGAACACACACACACACACACACCTACATACACAACCACATTCACACACGTTCTCTCGTCGCTAACCTTTCCTGTTGTTAATTTAACGTATTCACGACCGGTCACCTGTTTAACGAAGTAAATTAAACCTCTCTGGTAATCAGTTACCTAAAAAAACATCGCACGTAGCTTATTTCTTAAATAATTGAATGAGCAAGATGGTAAGGATCAATACGAAAAACGCGACCGTCAGATGGAGACTAAGTCGGGCTGCGATCAATATGGCGGCTAAGTAACTATAATATGGCTGCCACTCACGGTGCAAAGTGCGATACACGGTTTTACTTCCGTTCCATGGCAAACGAACGAAACGTAGGTGATATTAACACTGTTGCCTATGTATATATGACCATTTTCGAAGTTTACGACGTAATTTGCTCCGTCTTAGAGCATGGCATGGGTCACTAGATGTAGTCACTGAGATGGCATGGCCAGTGGTAACTCCGTTGCCATTTCCCGATAGACTTTCTACCGCACCCAGAGGTACAATGGATACAACTGTCTTTTTAATTTGCCAATGTTGTCATATCTCCTGTGCGTCGTTCTTGTTCAAACACGTTCCCTCGTTTGATCCAATTGTCTATATTCCAATAGAAGTGGCAACAGTCTGAACCCTTCGCTTGTCAAAGATCCGTATTATGAAAGGTTTATCCGCAACAAGAGAATCTCCTTGACGTAATTCTTTAAATTGATGCCTCTGCGTGATATTTCATTAACATTGCTTTACCTCCAACGCACAGGGCAAAACATTTTAATCCGTGTGCCATTAACCGTGCTAAGATCCAGTCATAGTATTAATATCTTATAAAGTCCTGACCGAAGACCGAACACAAAGCCAGGAACTTAGCCATGACGTATTTCGCAGCGTCACTGCGCTCTTAACAGGCCCTTAGCAACGAGGACAGAACACGTGTGTCCACCTCGTTCGGTATCTGTCAACAAAACGAGGGTAAATGGGTGCGTTGTCGTTGAATATTGAATCAATTCCCCGCAAGCGAGATATTGCTATGGAGATTACGGTTCCCGTTAAACCTATCCGGGCATATTACCGAACGCGAGCATCAGACGAGAACGCAATTGCCACTAACGACTATCGTGGTTTCTAATGCCGTGATGAAGACGGGTTTGCCCCGAGGAACCGCGTTTGTAGCAGGACGCTGCAGGATGCAGACGACAAATAGGCCGACCAGGACACGTATTTCTTGGCACTGTGATGGCAGCGATTAATCATGGCTAAGAGTCGCTCGGTTTATCAGTCATGGGCACATACATGATTAGCAACATTCATAGTCTAATAACAATGGTTAACAAAGCGTTCCAAAGAATTCACATCATAGTTATATAGCAAAACATGTTTGAAACACTTAGCACCATACACCATTCAATTCATTTTAGCACCATACACCATTCAATCCAGTCTAGATTGTTTTGACCGTGATGTTGACCTGGTATGTTTCTTACATTCTGGTATGACATGCTATACATATGCCATTTTTGTGTTGATTTTGCTGCTACACAATTTACTTTCCGTTTCTATTATACAGACCCCCCCAGGTTAGCGTGACGGAGCGTTACTTAGGGACTCCGGGCAAGCGTCACATAACGATTAAAAACATCGTTTAGCTGCCAATTTCACAATGGTAGCAATAATTACTATGTCAATTGCAATTTCAGCGCGGTGTAGTTTACGAATGGCCCATGATGGCTTACTGCAAATAGGTAACTTGGTGCATGTACGTTCAAAATATACGTGTTAAAATCCATGCACCACTACTCGTTTTACAACATTCCTTTTCTCAAAGAAGGATACATCCTCAACAACTACTCAATAAATGGAATTTCATCCACACGTCTATTTATAACAATTTATATTTATATTATAGTTATAACGATGCAATAAATACAAACATACGTACATATTAAAACACAATACAAAGACATAGTATAAGGACATTTTGCAATCATCAATAATTAATAACATAATTCGTAATGGGTCATCAGAAATTACGACGGAATGTGTAGATGATGTGTTTATGCTGCGCTGTGACAACTAAATAAGTTTGAAGGTGACGTACTTTGTGTATATAAAGCGTCACGTGGCGTATGTATTTTCCAGCTCTGCTCTACGCCACCATCTTCGGAAACGTGACAACGATCTTCCAGCAGATGTACTCGGCGACCGGGAGATACCACGAGATTCTCAACAGCGTGCGAGAGTTCATGAAGCTGCACGACGTGCCCAAGTCGCTGAGCGAGAGAGTCATGGACTATGTCGTGTCCACATGGGCCATCACGAAGGGCATCGACACCCACAAGGTGGGCAGTGGTGGTGATAGTGGTTGTGGTTGTAGTGGTTGTGGCGGTGATGGTCGTTGTGGTGGTGATGGTGATGGTGATGGTGATGGTGATGGTGGTGGTGTTTGTGATAATGGTTATGGTCGTTGTAGTTTTGTTGGTTGTGATAGTGGTGGTGGTTGTGATGGTTGTTGTTGTTGTGGTTGTGGTGGTTGTGGTGGTTGTGGTGGTTGTGGTGGTTGTGGTGGTTGTGGTGGTTGTGGTGGTTGTGGTGGTTGTGGTGGTTGTGGTGGTTGTGGTGGTTGTGGTGGTCGTGGTGGTCGTGGTGGTCGTGGTGGTCGTGGTGGTCGTGGTGGTCGTGGTGGTCGTGGTGGTCGTGGTGGTTGTGGTGGTTGTCGTGGTGGTGATGGTCGTTGTTGTTGTGGTGGTGGTGGCGGTGGTGGTGGTGGTGGTAGTGGTTATGGTGGTGGTAGTGGTAGTTGTAGTGGTTATGGTGGAGTTGGTGGTGGTTGTAGTGGTTGTGATGGTGGTGTTGGTGGTAGTTGTGGCGTTGTGGTGGTTGTGGTGTTTGTGGTGGTTGTGGAGGTTGTGGTGGTTGTGGTGATTGTGGTGGTTGTGGTGGTTGTGGTCGTGGTCGTGGTTGTGGTTGTGGTAATGTACGTTGTTGTGGGTGTGTAGTAATTAACACATCAGACTCTCAATCTGGAGATTCCGGGTTCGAAACATCTTGTTTCGAATATTGGGCAAGTTCGTTCATTCCACGTTGCTCCAATTGACTCCGCTGCAAAATGAGTACATCAACAATATATACAGTGGTGGATATGTGTGTACGGATAATCTTCGTTCAGTAAATGCTTCCAAGAGAAGTTGAGATTATGTTCGATTGACCAGGTCTGCCAGGTAGTAAGGTGTAAAATGCTCTGAGCAGTCGTGAAGATTGGATACGGCGCGGTATAAGAAATTACCTTACTGCTGATGGTTTGTGTTTGTGGTGATGATGATAGTGGTGGTTATACTGTTGCTGATTGTGGCGGTGTGTTGTTGTAGCGGTGATGATGGTTGTGTAACAGATTGCTGCTGCTGCTGACGACGACGACTACAATGATAATGATTACTGTAATCCTTGTTGCCGCTGAAGGTGCTCAACTACTGCCCCAAAGACATGATGGCCGACATCTGCGTGCATATGAACCGGAAGGTGTTCAACGAACATCCGGCCTTCCGCCTAGCAAGTGACGGGTGTCTGCGCGCCCTGGCGGTACACTTCACGATGAGTCACAGCGCTCCTGGTGACATGTTCATACACCAGGGGGAAAGTCTCGACTCTCTCTGCTTCATCGTGACAGGGTCGCTGGAGGTCATCCAGGATGACGAGGTCGTAGCCATACTCAGTGAGTCGATGCCACGTTTCACCTGATGGGGAATTTTATTTCATTATGTGTCCGTAGAATGACGTGTACAAACCATGCCCTCGTGACAGGCGACGTGTCGTTGAATTTATAGTAGATTATACATGACATATTTAAGTGAGGATGATATTGTAAGTTTATCAACAGTGAAAACTCACTTTTGCAAGAAATTAATGCGCCAGGTGATACAAATAGTTGTATAATGGTATGTCGCGTATGAACTATCCTTCAACAAGAATACAAAGGAACTACCAGAAAAGGTAGCCTAAACAATTGCTAACCAATCAATGCAAACAGACTAATTAGCTGTTAAATGTTGTCAAATCCACAATCCATGTCGTAATTTACATTAACTAAAATATAATTAGTGTTCTTATGCAAATACTACCATGACTTTAGCAATAACGTAAAAAAGGTCTATATAATTTATGCCGTATGATAAATCGTTTATTTGGCGTTTGTGTGCCATTTCCTTCTGCGGTTCTACGTGCCTGTACAATGATGGTCGTTTTGAACAAATACGCTAACAAAATAGCAAATATATCATGAATGCGTGGGGTCTGTCCTCAGGCAAAGGAGACGTGTTTGGGGACCAGTTCTGGAAAGAGCACACGATCGGCCAGTCGATGGCGAACGTGCGCGCGTTGACCTACTGTGACCTTCACGTGATCAAGAGATACAGCCTCATGGAGGTTCTAGAGTTCTACCACGCCTTCGCCAACTCGTTCGCACGTAATCTCACGCTCACGTACAATCTACGTCATCGGGTACGTGACTATAACCATAAGACAAGCTGACATACATTTAGGGTCGCCGTCGTTCGCCGTAAAACGCAGGACTGTCAGTCGAGAGGACGCTGGTTCAGTTCCGTATGTCGCCGTTTTGAAGTTTTAGCAACTTCGTTCATTCATTTCTGTTGGAGGATATACAATAGGAAGCAAAAGTATCATCGCAAGCAAAACGAAAAGCACACAGGAACAAAAAGTAAATCAGAACTAGATGCTCCTAGCTGGATATATTTTCTCACTGGAATAAGCAATGAATGTAAATATGATGGATGCTTACATTCCAGTGCCTGGTAATAGGTAAAGGTAGATATCTATGAAATGTTACGATATCGGTCAGGAATCCAACGGAAGTACTTCAGAAGTAACATTGAGTGAGAATACCGCGTAGACATAGTCACAACCCTTGCCATAACCACAAGACGACCCCCAAAGGCAGGAGGTAGTTTGGCGGTCAAACGCCGGACTGTCTGTTAGTCGAGAGAACATGGTTCGGTTCCACATGCTGCCGAAAGTTGAGCAATTTCGTTCACTTCCCTTCCTTCGCAACTGACAGTCTGGAGTTGGTACTACAGGAAGTGAAAGGTCCTTCGCTGGCAATGGAAAGCATCTAGGGAAGAACACAAAGAAATAAACTCTCGTTCAGGTTAATGAGCTTTCCGACCTGTTGGAACAGAACAATATATCACAGTCAACGTGCTAATGTATTTTAAATTAGTATTGCTATACATATATAAAGCACGTCTTTGAACATGTTGATGTTGTTACCTTTATCGAGTGCATCTTCGTTCCCGGCAGCTCGTCTTCCGAAAGGTGGCCGACGTCAAGCGAGAGAAAGAACTGGCTGAGAAACGCAAGAACGACCCGCCTCTGGAGCTCGCTAGCGACCATCCCGTGCGCAAACTCATCTCGCGCTTCCGTAAGATCAGCGACGCCAACCAGAACGTCAACATAGAGATGGGCAGCCACGGTGCGAACGGGGGAGAGGACGGTCTCATGCCCAACAACGTCGTCACCGGCAACCACATGCCTGCCACACAGACCGTCATCGTGAACGAGTCGGCGGGTTCGCACTCCAAGTCCAAGTGGAACACCTTCATGGCGGGCGCCACGGCGGCCATCCCGGGGAACCTGGCCGGGGCTGCAGGGGCCGGTAAAGCTGCAACGACGGCACCTAAGACGACCGCGCCGACTGCCGTGTTCAAGGCGGGGCAGGTAGAACTGTTAGCCACAGCGCCGGCAACGCACACGCCGGTGTCCAAATGGGGCAAGATATTCGCTCGGCAGCCGGAGACGATACCAGAGAAGGACGAGGAGACGCCGCCGGCAGGTGACACAATCCGCGGCCCACTGGCGGCGAAATCACCTCGCGATCCGCCGACGGACGAGGCGGCGCTCACGCAGCGGGATATCGCCGTGTCCGTGGTCGGGCGCGGCTCGCTGACGCCGGCCGAACTCCAGCTCGTACAGTGTCTGTGCGACATCAAGCTTGAGATCAAACACGAGATCTCGGTGCTCAACGAGAAGATGACGAAGATCGACGACCAGATCGGCAACATCCTCAAGATGTTTACGTCGCAGGCGTCGGTGTCGAACGGCGGTGGCAACATGGTGGCAGCGCAGTCACCCCGTAGCGCACTCGTGCCGTCACCCCCGGCCTACTCAGACTATGTCCGGCCGAGCTCATCGGACAACCAGTGTCGGACTATCACTCCGCCGTCGCCGTCGTCGGTGACGGACAAGAGCTCGTCGAGTTCGGACAGCAGCACGGCGAAGCGCGGCCGTCGGAAGAAGGGTTCAACGAACCGTATGCGGGTAGCTCCGAGCGAGGCGAATCCCAAGGCGAGCGTCGACGAGGTGCCCACATCCGCCGTGGTCTCGCGAGACGATGAGGACCGATTACCGATCAAGGATCGGGATCTTGATATATTATAAATGATGTAAACCATACGTACGTGTACGTGCGAGCGTGAGCGCGTTGCCTTATCAAGACACAACGTAAGCGCGGCTGCACACACCGACAGCGTCAGCCACACGCTACGCAACTGCCACTCGCTCGTACAACAAGACACATTTTTCTACGTGGCATTTTGTGAATTGGCCACAATCGTAGGTCATTATGTTGTGATACTGAATCAACCAAAACTGTGCAATAAGCGCCGGCATCCTAAAGAACAGCTCTATACATGTATTACGAGAGAGTCGTCAAATTCTCAATATGTTTGCACAACGTTATAGTTCCGACAATCGGCGACTGCATAGGCCTACTATATAGAAGTTTTCATTTCGTTGCTTTAATGCAATTTTATTATTTAAATCATGCACTTCGTAATCGGATATTCGACAACGGATATACTCGTGAGCACATTTACTCAGTGACTCTTTCAAATCCGTTTCGTAACGGAGCTTTTTAGTGGAAGAGTTTTTAATCATATTTTTATTTATCAATTACCAGTTTATTATAACCGGACGATGATAATTTATATCTTTCTTGCAGATGTGACTTTTTTTTTCTTTTTAAAATAGCGACATTGTGGAAAAACATCGAAGTGGATTTTATACGTATTTTTTTACCTTACTTGGTATCATTAATATTTCCTGATACAAAATGTACATAATTCATAGTTTTCAATCTTAGTTACATATCTCTTTGTATAGATTTTTAGATTTCTTAATTACTTAGTCATTTAAGATGGTTGCTTATTTTAATCGCAACCTGCTAACTATTTAATGCTGGTTTACAGAACAACTAGTAATGTTAACTAAACCAGTCTCTTTCGTTTACGTTTGTCATAGCGAATGCTCTATTATTATGCCTTACACATTGCCTACGATGTTAAACACTGATCGATCTGCATTCCTTGTTACTGTTCACGTTTCTTTAAATATATCCAGCTGTTTTTCGGTTTACAGTGTTGCCTGTTCAATTATATTGGATGTCAGGGATATGCTAGATGCAATGACGTGGCATTTAATATAGTTGTATATATATATATATATATATATATATATGTATATATATATATATATGTATTTATATATATATATGTATATATATATATATATATAGTCACATATATATATATATATAAAACAATCATTTTTTATAATACAACTAATACCTATTATAGCATATCAACCGACCAAACGTGGTGTAATTAGCCACCATTTGTAAATAGCATGATACAGTTGTCTGTTTAATTTTAACTAATTTACATCCACCAGTGGACCAACAAATCGTGGCGCCCTCTGGGAAATTACTGACCACTCAATTGGGCCTCTGAAAAAGAAAGTGACTATATAACAATAATAGTTGTATTTTCTAAGATACATCGCTAAACGGTAGATAAGAGGTAAGTGGTTCAAAAAACGATCGACCGTAGAAACATGCAAGTAGACCTCGGGGTATCGGAATAGATATACTTAGATTGATTCAAAGTTAGCGTATTAAAAGGGGAAAGTCTGTTCTCTTTAAATTAATTAATTAATTAAAATAATGTTCTTTAAAAATATAATAAATATGTTGACGGTGTACCTCCCGCCAACTTGTGCTTAGTAAGCCCGTAACGATGTTGGCAATTTGAAAGTTTCCACCAGCGACATGTTCAAATTGAAAACAAAGCATCCAGTTTTAAAACAAGCGTTATGCCACGGCGGGCTGAATTAACCGCAATATCCATTAATGTTCAACGCTTTCTCTTCCCCTATGTTCAAAGCAGCCAATTCAGTAGACATCCTGTTACAAAGTATTACGGATAGAGGAACATACTACATCCCTTTAACGTCATTATATATCTTTCGACACGAATGCTACGTTTGCATTACACTCCCAACGGCAAAATGACGTTTAACTATTAAGGTTTAGCGACACACTTTTGTGCGGGCAATACATTATAATTGGTATTGTTCCTAGTATAAAATATTTCTTGACGATAAGAACGAACATACTTTATATCTCAGAATACTAATTTATTTCGTGTTTCTGTTTAGCCCTTAGTTTAAAAACAAGAAACACGACACGCAGAGCGCTGGATCAGTCGACACGCTGAAACAATAATAACTACAAAATATAAAATGTACATTAAGCTGATCAGGGCAGCATCTATAATTAGTTGAGCCGGTCGTTTTGTAAATAATAACTCCTACTCGAGGAGCGTTGGTTAAAGTTAACCTAACCCGGAAATAAAGTGTATTAAGCTGACATATTTCACTAACGTACAAATCAAGCGGACCGACGTTTCCTATGTATGTTTTATCTTAACATGCATAAATGTGTAACTTAATGTGTAAACTGTAACTCCAGCATGTCTAAGCTACCGTTCGACAGTCCAGACTTTGGGGCAACATGATACAAATCTATAAGTCGTGTCGTTATGAATGGTGAGCGAAAATGTCCCCCCAAAATATCAGTAATTCGCAGTCATTATCAAGTAAACGAGTCATAGTTGTATTTTCGTCATTGCATAAAGTTTATGATCTACTATATAATAGTTGACTATGCATGTGTCCACTATGTTGACCTATCGCACGTTATATTAGTTCAATATATAGTTCAAAACATTATACGTTTATCTACATCAGATTAAGTATCACACACTAGCGCGCCCCGACACACATACACACACACACACACACACGCACACGCATGCATACACACGCACATACATACATATAAACACACCTACATACAGACATACATATATATATATATAGACAGACAGACAGACATACACACACACACACACACACACACACACACACACACACACACACACACACACACACACACACACACACACACACACACACACACACACACACACACACACACACACACACACACACACACACACACACACACACACACACACACACACACACACACACACACACACACACACACACACACACAATACAGATAGGCAGACAGACCATCAGTCAGACAGACAAACAGACAGATAAACACGCACGCATACACACAAACGCACACGTGCACACACACACACACACACACACACACACACACACACACACACACACACACACACACACACACACACACACACACACACACACACACACACACACACACCCCACACACACAAACACACACTCTACTTTGACAAAGAGCAGCAGTACTTCTTAACCCAAATACTATACGTAAGTTATCAAGTGCCTTGAGGTTTTAGCAATTTATGCGTTTAAAAATGTGGTATTAGTGGTGCGGCATAACCAACATATCCAGAAGAATTGTGCATTTTGAGATAAAAGCACCTAATTTGGCAGACATGTAGACTCTTATATTATTAACAGACTTGGACATTGACCCATCGCAGATTTGGCCTCTGGCAGCTGTAGCAGCCATTTTCCAAAATGTCCGCCAGCGGTTACAGTTATTTTACATACCTACTCTACTGGGAGGACAGCAGGTTGGCAGTGGAGGTTAATTCACTTTAAAAAGGCCAAGAGTGGTTATGGAAGAACTAATAACTTGATTTTTACCAAAAACAAATAAGTCAAGTTGGACTAATTTATCTAATTAGGCACATGATGCGGTTGGTACCGAATGGAATTCAATAATGAATGAACAATAACTCCGCTTGTCATCTACTACGATTACTACTACAACGACTACTACTACCACCACTA
The DNA here is from genome assembly GCA_963995525.1 of Escarpia spicata. Lineage (NCBI taxonomy): Eukaryota > Metazoa > Annelida > Polychaeta > Sabellida > Siboglinidae > Escarpia > Escarpia spicata. Next base: position 56,693,484 of record OZ023211.1, on the reverse strand, counting down.
CTACTACCATTACTACTATTGGTAGTGGTGGCAATAGTAATAGTAAAGAAGTAGTCGCTGCTGAAGGAGTGGATGGAGGATCTGTGGATACAAGCTCCAAGACCATCGGCCACTTGCCCCACTACTGCACTGATGTGCATCCTGTCACCAACAACATGAAGCAGTCACCTGTCCTAGTGCTATCATGACTTCATTCAGCTATCTGATGAAGATTATTTGCGAAGCAGGTCCTGAAAAAAAACTGGGACCATTGATAACACATCTTGGGCCGCATTACATGCCAGCCGCCAACCACCAGAAGCCTGTATTATCATCCCCACCGCCCTATTCCCGCTTTACCTGGACAGGCACTGGTCTACGTGCATTCTCTGCGGCAGGCATCCTTCTCGATGTACCTTGGACGCTCTGACAGAATTGGGCCCTGCTTCCATGCCTCAGATCACATTAAGTGTGCCAGGTGGATCCCTGTTCACCAGAGGGACCTGGCTGAACTCATAGAAAGCACCCTGGTGTGGTCACTCTCCGTTGGAGGAAGCCTCCGTGTAGGCACGAAGAGTGACCTTCTAACATGCTGGAAATGTGTCTCCGATGTCTAGTCTGAGGCTACTGCCACCACCAGTGGAATCCTTGATGGAGATGTCATTATGCAGATGCTGAAGCCAGCTGCATTCAAGAATTTTGATGAGTATGCCAGAAAGATCTTCATTCCATACCTGTTCACAAAGCTTCAAACTGCGCCACGCCAGTATTTGATGTGGAACAACTACACTACAGATTCACTGAAAGACAATGGCTGCTACTGCCGCCAGAGGCCAAATCTGTGATGGCTCAATATCCAAATCTGTTCATAATGTAAGAGTCTACATGTGTGCCAAATTTGGTGCTTTTATCATAAAATATTGCTATGCCACCCCAATATATGCGATCTCGGTAACATTATTGTCAGAACAGCTGGCAGGCATCACTAGGCTTACCTATAAAACCTTCCTTTGACGTCAGCACGGAGGTTGTGCTTACGCGGTGATATTAGCAGACATAATGACTGGTTCCATGTCTTTGTGCCCGTAAAGATTGCACTCAAGTTCCCTGAACAGTGTTTGTCTTACTTCGTGGTTTTCATAGCATTATCATAGCTAGGCTCTGTACCTGGACTTTCACGTATCCGTTTTGGAATATACTATCAATCGAGCTTGCTTGTGAGGATGGGTTAACTTTTTTCTTAGATGGCTTGAACCTCGAGCACTAAACTTTCTACGAACCATAGAGTATGTTAATCAAATTGAAAATGCCCAATATTCAAAGGGTAAATCAGGTGTTTAGGTTTTTTATGTGGTGTATCAGTTGATCGGAATGTGAGACGTAATGTGGCGTAATACGTAAAACGTAACCAAACAATCGCAGGTACAACGAGCGCGCGGCAAATACTTCGAGAAAACGGCTCTTGAATCATGGACGTGGCAACATGAAATAGACGCTGGCGCAATAATGCTTATGTCTAGCCTCATGCCAACAGTGCAGCAATAGGACTATCAGTTGGCAGTAGTACACTATCACGAGTAGGGCCTATCGATGGATCTGAACTATCTCCGACCTTCGTCATTTCAAACAAACAACGAGTATCTGCGAGCGCGTTATAGTGTTTATGTAACGATGCTGTGTGTTTTCTAACATTTTGTAAATATTACTCACAACTGTCAACTACCAAGGCATTGCATTTTTGCTAAGGCGGGTGACGCATGACAACCTTTCTCTACCAAAAATGTTAACATATGTGCATTGTATTACCAGGACGACATATAACATATATCTAACTAAACCAATCTTTCTCGCATACAGTTTTCGCTTAAAGAACTTTGCCTTATGTTTTATGGGCAAATTTCAATACACTGCAGAACATCCGGCCACTGTATATGTTCGGCATCCATTTTGATGGTTTGCTAGGTCACGTGATTAATAGGCCAGTTCTCTTCGAGCACTATCACAATTAAATATAAAGTCTACCACCACTGAAACGAATAGGCAATCGTTTCTGAACATTTAAGCTAAAGCTTTGCTTAAAGGGATTCTAAGCATGATGACGCTCAAAACCAAACAAAATTAATGCTGGCTTACAGTTGTTATATTTGTTTAGAAAATACAGTAAGTGCCGTCATTCGAGTACAGAGACTTGTCTAGACACACATTTAGAAGGACATAACTTGTACAGAACGTGATAGGAATGATATTGGTTTTATGCTAATTAAACGATCTTTCACACCACAAGGGCGAATCCAGGGAGGGTAGTCTAGGAGGTCCAACATTTCCAACTGTACCCCCTTGAGGCCCGCCAAAAACCCACTGGCGGTCGAGCCAAATTCATATTGAATGGACTGAGCCGGAGCTTCAGCCCGACAACACGACCTCGGCAGACGGAGGTGGGAGAGGGCGTTGCTGTTGAACAGTTTTCGCTACGGCGTTCACAATTTCCGAAGGTCTGGGGGGCACTAACGGGGGCACATTTAACAGGTCTAGGGGTAATAACGGGGGCTCATTTAACAGGTCTAGGGGGCACGCCACTCTAGCGCAGACACAGCTCGGCCAAATTCCAAAGGCCCAGGGGGGCACAAGCCCTCCTGGATCTACCTATGTACCCCCATTTATCCCGTAGTTACACTGACCGTGGCGTACGTTTTCTATTCACCTTTGTAGTAAAGTAAAACTATGGTTTAATTGATTGTGCGTTGTAATTTCTTTGCTTTTTCTTTGACGGGATTATTCCGTCAGCGTCTTTGGTTTATGTTTAAGGAGGTCTTGTAAGTCACGGGAAACGTTATTGCCTCATAGGCATTCATCGCAGTTTCGGTTTCGTTTCCGGCGATCTTGGTTGTGTGGTTTGCAATGCAATCCAAGGGCAGCGATACAATCTAGCAATGGCTCCGCGTAACAGCTTAATATAATATCCCCCAACATTAGGGCTACAATCAGCGATTGTGAAGATTATTATTAAGCAATATCTTTAACGATTGCATCGTTTCGCCTTATACGTTAGACACACTGTTATATTAGTCTAATTTACGTTTTCGTTAAACTCATTTCAACATCGCCACCTCTGCGGTTTCAATCATGAACGACCCTGTCGACCCAAATCAATGACTCATGCTCCCAAAACAAACACATAACCCTTTCCTGTGTCACCCAAATTACCTAGCTTAGCTCAGACTCTGTACAATCGCACACCTACTGAAATGAAAAATATGACTTCTACTTAACCACCTATGTGAGCAACATACATTAAAACAGGGTTACATTTCTTCTACTGTTTAATCATATTTTGATGTCGGTCATTCTCATATGTAGTTAAGTAACAGCAAAAATAGATAAGCGAGCGAAAAATGAACAACTGTCAAACACGTTCCAAAAATGCCTTTTTAATGATTGCTAGTACCAATACGGTTCGTCGGATCCCAACAATATTGATGTCATTTGAAAGTTTAAGCGTTCTGCTATTCAAACATATAAATGGTTTCCTGATAATCATTCCTTAAATTAACCGAAAACGGACCTACAACCGGGCCCGTTTCGGTGTCTTAGACACTGCGAACCATGTTGTTTCGTCGACACAGTTCACCAATCTACCGATTGAGGCACCACTATCTGATTTCATGGTATAAGCTCCACCCACTTTCAAACGGCTGCTAAAATGACATACGTGAAGTAGGCGTGACGTCACAATCACGTATATCAACCAACCAACGCAACGAATGTAGACCCGTAGTGTAACGTACTTTATTGTGACGTCACGCCGACATAGAGATATATCGGTTTCACTGCGATCAAAGCACATTGGTTTCGCCGAGGATTAAAAGTGGGTGGAGCTTATAACATGAAATCAAGAAATGGTGAAGTGCGCATGTCTGAACCTATGCAAATGAGGAAAACAGCGCCGCAATCGAAAATTAGTGTACTGAGTACCCGCATCCAACATCGTTCGGAACCGTCCAGAACACCGAAAACGGCGTGATTGTAGGTCCATTTATTGGTGTTCTTTGAACGGTTACCGGGAAATCTAGATGTCGCTAGAATAACAAAAAGTGCATCCTTTCAAATGATACCAAGATCGTCGGGACAGGACGAGCCGTGACGGTGCTAGCGACCGTAGAATGTCATGTTTTAGACGTGTTCTGAGTTATTCATTTTTCGCTCGCTTATCTATTTTTGGTAACAGTCATATTTGTAATTTTAATGTTTGTATAATATAGCTGTTTGAGGTTGAATAAACCAATCTCATCGGTCGCTCGTGGTTGTTTCCACCTGGCGTTTCACCTTGCATTATGTAACGCGCCGCGCATGTGACATCCTCATGCCATTACATTCCATGTCAGATTATTCCTCTTTTAGCAATGACGTTATTTATTTTTTAACAAAGATCCGATATTAAAAATCATTGTCATTTGCGTCGTTTTCGCTTTGGGGTGATCTGCTGCGCTATTGCTGGACGGTGGAATGACGTCATATTCAACAGGTGAAAACCGACAAGTTGCAAATGCAGAAAGGTATGTAATCCAGTCGAGGAATTAGACAGAATGCAGTGACGACATTAGACAGCCGTGTGTTGCATTGCTTCCATGACATTAGCTGCACTTAAACATATCAGCTTGCGTCGTTTTGCACTTTTACACATGATATTGCAAGTTCGAAGTGATGTCGATTCCTTGTCGCCATATATTACAAAACAACCATTTTGTTCCAACAATCTATAATTTCGCGTTTCTGGATTGTTCTCCTTCGGGTAATTCAACAAGTCTTCGACCCCATTGCAGATGGGTCAAAGAGTGAATGGGGGAATTGGTTCACCGCATATTACAATTATGTCATTGTCGTACAGACTCGTGCATGTGTACGTACGCTTTTGTGTGCGTGTGTGCGTGTGTGCGTGTGTGCGTGTGTGCGTGTGTGCGTGTGTGCGTGTGTGCGTGTGTGCGTGTGTGCGTGTGTGCGTGTGTGCGTGTGTGCGTGTGTGCGTGTGTGCGTGTGTGCGTGTGTGCGTGTGTGCGTGTGTGCGTGTGTGCGTGTGCGCGTGTGCGCGTGTGTGCGTGCGTGCGTGCGTGCGTGCATACGTGCATACGTGCATACGTGCATACGTGCATACGTGCATACGTGCATACGTGCGTACTGCTTATGCATGTCAACAATGTTCGTCTTATCAGTGGTCAAGGAAGACCTTCACACTGTGCTTTGACACAAACAGTTGTGGTCGCGGGCCGTTGTGTCGGGCGACTTAATCGTGTCAGTGACGTCGAGCAACGGCAGCAATATCTTGATACGGCGTCCGAAGACGAGCTTTCACCTGGTGTAGCGTCGGTAGCAGGTGCGGTCAAACACTGCTAATTAACCCACCCTCACCACTAGCAAAACCTCAATATGTTTCATGGATATCAGGTTTGGTACGATCAACGTTAATCTTGTTCTTTTGTGCGGTAAAATCAAACGAATGATTGGCTGACACATCCAAATACGGGCAAATCAAATCCATCGCCCTGGTTCTTTCCAGCATTAGGTACAACAAACTCATTTACCACAACTTGCCTCTGCTGACACTCATGACTGAAGAAAACCTGCCGTTTTATTATAGTTCTGATTAAACTGATTATATATTTATTGTTATTAATACAGGGAGATTAACTGTTCCTCGTTTTTCCCTCGTTTTAATTTATGTAGTATTCTCAATACTCGTATAGATATATAATGTGGATGATACGACGTGTGCCAATGTGCATTTATTAAGCCCAAAACACTGCAATTTGAATTTTCCCCGCGCGAAAATTAACATTTCAAGACAATAGGCATACTATAAACAACTGTATTGGCAATGCAACTGACCCCGACTGGGTATCCATAGCACCAACAAGGCAATATCAGCTCATCAGTGTCAACAACGCTTTCACGGGTAGTTCCATCCAAACTAACAACGATCTCACGCAGCGCTAGATCTTCAGAATCCAGATAGTCGACATTATCATGACATGTCCGTCATTGATCGGATTAACTGACGCTATAGGCAACTGCTTTCAATATCAGTGTATGCGAACGATGAACTGGAACTGCGGGACCTACAGGAAGGCGTAATAATCCAGGGATGTTCTACGCAGAAGATGCTCGAATTGCCCACGGAATTGTCTACCGGAACCAAAACCCGGATGAGCGGGAGGTACATCTTCATAGACGTGGCATCAGGGTGGCCGAGTAGGCTAATAGCTCGCAGCACACTTGCCAACCTTTCGTCGGGCGACTGCAGATTTTTCATCGCTGTTAAAATTGTCGGACCATCGGCTCGCAGCACACTAGCCGATACTTAGTGCACGAAGTTAGGCGGTTCAACTGTACATATTGAATGGGATCAAATATTTATAAAGTGAATGAATTTAACTTGCACGTAGGAAGACACAGATCAGATGTTTTGTCATTGCCAGTGTTGGCTGTTGCTAATAATAACAACCATGTTACTGCTAGACATATCCGCTTCGGCAGAATTTTCCTGCCAGGCCCAGGGTCTCGCTTTCACGACTCTTGTTGTAGTCAGTAGATGTCACATCGTAAAGGCATTGATGGGATTCCCATGCAGTGACTTTTCTATAGTCCACTGCTCAGACTTCAACATTTCGCTTGACATCATGGCCAGTGGCACTGCGGGGGCGGCCATGTTTACAATTACGTGTGCGCGTGCACGTTTCCCATGGCATTGGTCGCTAATCCCGCGAGCCCCGACAATTTGTTGGGGTCGGCAGCACACTAACCGACAAGGTCCATCAAGACGTCATGAGATCTATGATATTAGGGCCATAATTCCATCATGCAGTGCTACATTTGCATTGCATTTTGCAAATGTCGTCATGCGTGATTTCCTTCTATTATTCCAATTACAAAGTCAAAGGGCAAGGTTGTGTTCTAACATTCACGTTCTACTTCAATCATTATGTTTATATCCAGTAGAATGCCGTTTACTCAAATACGTTAGCTCAAATAAGTTTGGTCAGATGCGTTTTACTAAAAACTAGAAAGTTGAAATTGAAAGTGGAAAGTGTGAATAGAAACTACAAATTGGGAACAGAAAGTAGAATGTACAAACTACAATAATGCGCTTTGCCAGAATACGTACTTGTTAAACTTATGTGCTGGTGGCGCCCCTAGCGAACTACACCAAACTAGCAATTTGCCAAATATAATATTAAAACGTCCCTTGGATTTTTTTATGTACAATAATTTAGAATCTAAGTGAGGAATGCGGTGTTTCATGACAAGCACACACTTAGGTGGTTAAACAATCTAAAAAAACTTAAGTTGGAAAAATGGAGCGAAGCAACCCGGAGGTGTTTGGGACGCTCTCGGGACGGGCGGTCACGCCTTGGCGCAGCCTCCCCGCGAGACCCAGCGGGCGTCGGGCGACACGTTGCTGAATTAGACAAGACAGTTTAGTGTTAAACTATTCATGTGGTCTATGAATATGTGAATCAACTAAGCCACTGGGAGAAAACGGTCACAATTCAGAATATTTTAGTTAGCGAACATAGTGAAACGTTTTGCTGAAGGACATACTGTAACCGGAGCTTCGTTTCTCGCCAAATCATTATGGGCGAGTTGTATAATGCGTCGGGTTTTAAATCTACAAGGTGTCTGGGTTCGATCCTCGCATCCTAACAATTATTTTTATTACATGGAATATTTTGTCTTTTTACAAAATTGTATAAACCAAATATTATCCTGTTTACAATTTATAAGTAAATTTACCGAGTATTTTTCACATAAACGGATTATGAGTTACTTGAAAAACAGAAGTCAGTTTGTTCACTATGATAATTATGACTCAGAAATACTCATAATATCTTGTAGTGTTCCACAAGAATCTGTTTTAGGTCCAAAGTTGTATATTTTGTACATAAACGATATTTGTACTGTTTCAAACATCTTTAAGTTAATCTTATTTGCTGATGATACCAACATGTTCTACAGTAATAGTGATACAGGTGAACTTGTTAGGTTGACAAATATTGAATTGGAAAAGTTACATGTATGGTTTGCAGTAAACAAGTTGTGCAATAATGGTTAGTGCCAGCTTTGTCATTGACAAACGGGGAATGCTTATTTTATATCATTCTCTCTTTCTTCCATGCATTATGTATTGCATTGAAGTATGGGGCAGTATGTATGCTACTACCATAAATTGTTTAGTATTGTTACACAAAATGGGTGCGCTTAATTTGTAGAGCTAAGAGGTTGGATCACACTTCTTCTCTATTCTCTGAATTACGTATCTTGAAAGTGTCAGATGTTGTTGAATTACGAACTGCACTTATTATGCACAAGGCAAATAGCGATTTGCTACCAGTGAATATACAAAAGTTGCTTATTTTGAACAATCCTCTCTATGCAACTAAACAAAGCCCAATTTTTAAACAACATTTTGCTCTCACCAAGAGAATGTGTCTTTCGTTTAAAGTTGTAACACTATGGAATTCTCTAGAAAATTATTTAATATGTTCTAGAAACGTCCATTGTTTAAAAAATACTCTGATACTATTTTGTTTACCTACTAAAATGTATTGTCTGTATTGAACTTCACAAATTGTTATTCTTTAACATAAGTTGTTTTGGTGATAGATATTTCATTCTTTTAAAAATATAAATCGCATGTTGTAATCACGCATGTTGCATATTGTAATACCGTAAATTTCCACATGATTGTATTTTCTCCTTGAGCGATTGACATCGTAGCTCAAGAGTATCAACTTTTTGTTTAAGAAAAATAGTCCATCATTTGTATGATCATACATGCTTAACTACGTGTATGTGTTACTGTACTTCCTTGACAGACTCTGCTGTACATTTACAATAACGCACTTATATTATACATTAGGCAGGGGTTTACGGGACGCAAGATCCTGCGTCCAATACACGTATTTGAACGCGAGCAAAATAATCGTTGCGTCCCACGGGACGCTTGTTATCACCAAACAAATGACGGATCGTACGGCGACAATAGAGAGTGCAAGCACTCCGATCCCGACTCCCATCCCGGGGCCGATCGCCCCAGTCGGTTGTCCAACAATCGAACCGATTCGATACCTCAGTGTGTTTATGCCAACATTCAACATTGTTTCAGATACACAGTTATAAAATGTTATAAAATATTGATTTGAGGGCACTTGAGGCCCAAATAACGCTCCGGTTTGCGTCAACATGCGATTTAACCGTGCAGTAACCTGCGACCGCAGCGGCGCACACTGATTAAACCGGAACGAGCGCTATTTGGGACATTGTATTCCTGAAACGATGTGGAATGATGGAATAAACGTAAGTTCTTGTTAGTATAAAAATAATAATAATAATAATAATGACCGTGTCTTACATGGGTTATATAAGTTGTGATATTTATAAAAACAATACTTACAATTTAAAAAGAGCAATAAGTGGAACCCTCATTACAGGCTTGGGACCCCCTCAAAAGAAGGTTGGGGGTCTCGAGGACCATTGCACACAGACATCCCGGTAAACCCCTGGCCTAATCATTAGGCGTGCCTTAGTTACTCTTATTGTAGTAGATTCATAAACATATCAAACATTTCTACATTAGATATTTCCTAGGAAATAAAAAACAAATACTTGTGTGGCGTGACTTCCGTGACAAATCAGTGTGACTTCCGTGACAAATCAGTGTGACTTCCGTGACAAATCAGTGTGACTTCCGTGACAAATCAGTGTGACTTCCGTGACACACCAAGAGGTAGATTTCATAACTACATTATATCACATACATAATACATTATGCCAACCATAATTAGCTTAGTATTAGGAGATATACAAGCAAAGGTTTTTTCTTCTAAACTATATATGTTCACGGAAATAAAACAAAACCATTACTTTTGTGACTTTCGTGACATCAAAATGAGGTAGACTGCATCTTCTCAGCTCAAGAAACTGTGAGCAACAATCAGACGAAATGCACTCTGCTGCAATTTTAGTGTGGCCAGATGAAGCTTTCCATGGAACAATCACTGTTGAAAAACGTATGTGCATTTGTTATATTTTAGGACATTCAAAAGGGTGGGCCAATGCGATAGGAATTAAGTTATATATCCATGGGATATTTCATATTTATAACACCCAAATACATATACTTGTAAAATGTCCCAGATTTCAACTCCTAACTTAATTAATGTCAACTTTTCAGCCTATATACAAATATCTTTATATCCCATAGGTATTCTATAAAATATTTGGGCTACAAAAAGGTGTTACCTGGGTACCTGGGTACCTTTCTTTTGTTAATCATTGCTTTTTCACTTCATTTTACCCATAATTTTACTACATACAATTTTTTGTTGCTGGATACACATTACGTAAGATTTTGCATTAACTCTGGTTGTATTTTGTAAACAACCATGAATGGGGCATTAGCCCCGGAGTTGATGGCGTTTAAATAAAATTTTATTATTTATTCATCTCTGTCCTAACAATAACCAATTGTCTTCTATTTTCGGCATGATTACTAAATATTATAATCTAAACTACAAAAGTCATGCCCAGCAGATATTTTGTAAATCTCTGCGCCTTTTCAAAATCGCACTATGGCTACATTATGTACAGTTTATACCTACCATCGATTATTGATTTCAGATTTGTGGCATCACATACACTGTATATATATATTACAATCGGTCTAACTGATATATGCATGTATATTTGTTAAGTTACTACTCCAAAACCTTTTGTATATCGGGCTCCACACGTTCAGGGGATCACCTACAACTTATTTGTTTCGAAACCCCTCAAACTGGACATTTGATGATTGCTCGCTGTTTTTTAAAAATAAGCCATCCATAATCAGTTAGGGATTTGTTTACATAACATGCAACAAATGTAGAAAAAAAACGTGCAGCATTTGGAAAAACTAATCAAACCTACACAGTATCCATTAAACATCCAACCAGTAGGAGTACTTTGGGAAATCATTACCGCCCAACAACTGGCACCAGTGTTTGCATGTATAATATTGAACTAGGGAACTTTGGCAATCACATGACTGACTTTAAAGTTCTGAAGTTTGTTTATGCCAATGACTTATGCCGTTTCTGACATCGTAACATTTTGTTGTCAATGAGGCAATGATATCGTAAATACATTCATGGTAATTTGCCAATTTATTGATTAAACTGGAGAATTATCCCAAATTATAATATACACAGTCATAATACTCGCAATGTTACAAATTTATATACATCTACGACAAGACATGAATTTGCAAACAAATGCTTAAAATACAATTTGCCCCACGTTATAAATGATACTCCAGAATTAGTTATAGAAAACATATTTACTCACAGTTTACGTGGGTTGGCGTACTATTTAAAACAATAACCTCTTACAAAAATATGAAAACGCATGTACACAATCAAATTGTTACATATGTCAGTTTAATCTCCAAAACTAATAAAATGCACATATATATGGATAGATATTCTATACATATACACACGTATTTAAGAATCTTCTAGTAACAGTAAATATTGTTGTTATTGAATTACTGCGTTAACATGATTTAGCTATATACTGCATGTCTATATATTGTCAATCCTGGTTAGTAAATGATGATATGGATTCATAGGGTTGTAGTGTGCGTGTGTGCGTGTGTGCGTGTGTGCGTGTGTGCGTGTGTGCGTGTGTGCGTGTGTGCGTGTGTGCGTGTGTGCGTGTGCGCGTGTGCGCGTGTGCGCGTGTGCGCGTGTGCGCGTGTGCGCGTGTGCGCGTGTGCGCGTGTGTGCGTGTGTGCGTGTGTGCGAGTCTCCCTAAACACATACTAGAAATGTAACCACAATGGTTGGTGATTCCACGGTAAGATCTCATGTGCAAATGAGTCGTGTACTAGAATTATATTACTTTAACAATTACAATATGAAATACAAGTTTTTGATGTTTATATACGTACATATACTGTAATCATATTCACTCGTTACCTGAACTATGGGTCACAATAAAGACGAAGTGTATTTATATCAAATGGTACCTTTGCAAATCGTATGTAGCTGATATTGAACGAGGTGGTAGTGTAGTAACACAAGCAGTCGGCCAAAACCGAAGGTCGCGTCCGATTACGTGTGCTTCCAAGCCACCGTCGAATATAATTACATCGGAATGCACGTAGAAAAGGTATCATTTGATATTCATTTTACACTCCTAATGATATTCAATTTAGCCAATTTAGCTAATTTAGCCAATTCAACGTCTTTGTTGAGGAGTAAGATATATTTTTAGAAAATCAAGAATGGAAACGTCCGGCTATAATTCCTTTGGCAGATATATTACATGTTTTAGCACCACAAAATTATGTCACCCATCTGGTCTATGGCTAAACGTCGTGCCATTTTTGTTAGAAATATTGTGTAAGTCGAATGTGTTCTGCGTGTGCGTGTGCGTGTGCGTGTGGGTGTGCGTGTCCATGTCCGTGCGCGTGCGCGTGCGTGTGTGTACACATAACATTATTAATGAATCTACAGATTACGTTCGCGCCGTACACCATAACACTATTAATTATTCAAATGATTATCTATATTGGGACCCGAATAATGCTATTTATTTATTATGCGCCATCTAAGCATTAACTAACTAATTTTACATGAATTGACGCTAGATACGCTGTTGCCGATTGATAAAAATAGCCTTACTCGATTTGATTTTATGTGCTTTCAGAAGTCTATTTGTGATATAATGTACGTGAATAATGCATCTACGTACGATGCAGCGCCGCACGTGTGGCACACATGATCTGGATTAAATTGCTTTTAATAAGTGACGCACAAATACGCATATAAAGTTGTATATAACATTTCATTGACTCAATTATGGAAATGATCTGCAGAATTTAATACAGAATGAAATGAATCAGTAACATAGATATCGTAGGGCGGTTCAATTATTACTGTTCTCGATTTGCAGCGGGCTCAGCTAGTTTTGAGCAAGATGATACGAAGTATTCACAGCCCTATTAGTGAATTTCCACCGGGGGGCCTGGTCTCAAAGGGCAGCAAATGTGGTCGGAAAGATGCATTTAAAAAGGTTATGATCTTATTAATGTGGCTTCTTTGTAGAGTGTGTAACGACGCCATTTATAGTGGAACAATGTGAGACATGAAGAGCCTTCAGTTCCATCTAGGGACGAGTGTGCGTGTGTGCGTGTGTGCGTGTGTGCGTGTGTGCGTGTGTGCGTGTGTGCGTGTGTGCGTGTGTGCGTGTGTGCGTGTGTGCGTGTGTGCGTGTGTGCGTGTGTGCGTGTGTGCGTGTGTGCGTGTGTGCGTGTGTGCGTGTGTGCGTGTGTGCGTGTGTGCGTGTGTGCGTGTGTGCGTGTGTGCGTGTGTGCGTGTGTGCGTGTGTGCGTTCGTACGTTCGTGCGTTCGTGCGTTCGTGCGTGCGTTCGTGCGTTCGTGCGTTCGTGCGTTCGTGCGTTCGTGCGTTCGTGCGCGCGTGCGCGCGTGTGCGCGTGTGCGCGTCTACGGGTATGTTCGTATGTGCGTGCGGTGTGTATGCGCGCGTGGGTGTGTATGCATGAGCGTGCGTTTATGTATGTGGATGCATGGCGAAAAAAACTCGGCAAAATCAGACAAAGGAGGAAAATGTGTAAACGTGAGGTTAAGGCTAACTGGGATTCCAATTTATTAGAAAAAAAGTAGATATGTCAAGCCGGGGTCATCAAAGATTTCAAACCTGAAGACGATGTTGCTCTCCTGACAGAAAATGTATTACAGGAACAAGAGTTCCACATGAGAGTAAAAATTGGATTGGTGACAAATTCACGAAACTCATTTTAATGCAATTCCCACGCGTTATTAATAACACTTAGCCGCCATCATCAAATCATCTGCCCATAGCAGGGTATAAAATATCTACATAGGAAAGAATTACCATTGAATATGGTTCGCAGCATTCTGATGTAGCACCCATCTAGCTTTGTGAGTGTCTTTGTTAATGTTCATGACTGCCATCAGTCACAGACACCGCCGCTGCCGTGAACAGCCGCATCTTGATCATGCGTGGGAGTGTAGATTTCCATATTGTTCTTTGCTTATTACGTGCTTTCCATGCTATTAAAATAATACTAATATAATAATGACATACTTCTATAGCGCCTAAATCCCCAGGAATCTGAGCTCAGAGGCGCAACATACAAAAATCATTGGGCAAAATCGTTAACAGGGACAAGCAAAAGTCGTCATTAGAGCAAGGAACCGCCGAAGGTTAGGGTGGGAATGCAATATCAAATAAATAAGTCGTTAGTTTTTTACGGGAGGTATTTATAGCCTCAGATGATTTCAAAGCGATAGGGAGTTGATTCCAGATTGTGGGTACAGCTACAGAAAAAGCACGTCTGCCGATATTAAGCTTGGTTTTCGGAACAAAAAGTCGTTGTGAAACATATGATATGAGATTCCTGGGGATATCGGAAAAACAAATAGGATGGGTGTTGCGTTGAAAGGGTACGATATGTGTTAGTGGCTAATTTGAATTGTATTCGATATGTAACTGGAAGTCAATGCAACTATTATATTACCGATCTTTATATCTTTGTTTTAGAGTTGGCCCATAAACCGATGTATTTAATATCTTCAGCCTTATCCCGACTTGTTGTTTCTTTGATCATAATGTTGTGGTTGTATGCCATGATCACGGTGTTTCTTGAATTGATCACCAACCCGAATGTTGATCACCAGGTTTACAATCTCGTGTGTGCCTCTTGTTTCTGTAAGATCTTTTCTGACAGGAGAGCGATATCGTCCTTAGATTAGGAATATGTGATGACCCGTGGCATGACACATTCTTATAAGTTGGAATCGCAGTTACTATTAACGTCCGTTTATATCTTGGCAATAACACAGTTCGTGTCAATTTAGCATAGTCTTAAATGCGATACTACTCCATATTGGGAACTAGTAGGTCCACTGACGTTAACGGTTCTTCTTCTCTGTTCCCTGCCCAGAGGAGCGGGTCGGGTGTAGGACGTCGAACCAATCGCTCTCTTCCTTCTCTCCATAACTTCCTGTCAGCAGCCTCTTCTCTCCATCTTTCATCCTCATCCGCTCGTCTCATGTCCCTCCTCACACATCCCTATTATCTCAGTTGTGGTCTTCCCTTCTCCTGCGTGCTTAGTGTGGTTCCCATCCGGCGTCTCACCAGTCCTTCTGCTAAGCTGCATTCCATTCCAACCTCTTTCCTCGGGTCAGTCGTCCTTCTTCTGTCCACCCTCTTTGTTCTTGTCATTCTTCGATCCCAGTTGTTCTCACAAACTTGCAGTTTCTGTTGCTGTTGTTCTGTCAGCGCCAGTGGCTCCAGACCATACAAATATACTGGTGTAATACATGCTCTCGGGACTTCCCCCATGTTTATGCGTTTTTAATTCAATGGTGACGTCACAACACTATACATTGTGGACGTGTCTGAAATCGACTGACTGAGACCCCCCGCCAGCGAGCTTATACGTGTCCCTGCGGGGGGAGGGAATAACACTTGGTGTGTTCTGTCAGAGTACATGGGCGTCTTCCACGAGTTTATACATAAATAACGTATACATGACATCGTGGCATGCACTAAGAAATCTAAACATGTGCAAATACAAACAATAATATATTAATTAATAATATTATAAACAACGCTGAACATAGATGTTCTAGTTGTGAAGCGTGCACCATAAGAGCGGACGTACACAGATCGTGGGGTGAAAATCACATGTTGCGCGGCCTGCTAACTGACTAGAAAACGCCGTTCCGAGTAATTCATTTGCAATGCAGCGGAAAACTATACATATCGTGCGCACCAAGAATCATTCATCGACACACGCGGGAGAATAGTCGCGTGCTTTGGTGCCATCCCGCATCAGCAACGCAAAGGCGAGCCGTGTTTTTGACGTCGCGGTAGGCGCGTGCCGAGATGACAGTTCGATAATCGCCGGTGTTTGCCGGTAACCAAGATACCTAATTGCAAATAGTCCATTTGGCGTCGAGTTGCGACACCACGTGGGTGGTCCCTTCAAAGGGCGCCGATCACGTCATATTGACGATCGTTCAGAAAACCGGGAACCGTTCAGCCCGAGAATATGGTCGCTGATCGATCCGGCACGATCGATCACGTTTTGTTCGAAAGTCGCGTTAAGTCTGCTTTGGCGGATATATTTGAATTAATTACCGGGACGGAGACATCGGCATATATTACGTGGTAGTGGTTAAATCATTGAGTCGATAACAGTGCAGGGGAGGATGTCGTTTAGTAAATCGAACGTGCGAAGAGAGCATTTACAAAGGTGAACAATTACTTTCTGTGGAGACACTTTAAACCGTTGGTATCTTCTACCTGGTGCACACGTCAGGGGAAGTAACATATGCTACACACGAGGTCAATGTGTAGTCTGCAGTGCACTCACAGAGCTGAGATCTCAAACTTCCATTGGTGTCATTATCACGACAAAATCGTTCATTTCATTGTAACACCGAAGTCGGTTTGTTGTCGTACGACTTGTACGTAGTTCGTGTATTCCCTGTCGCCCGCCACGCAGAAAACTTCTTTGTTAATCGATTAGCTGTCGTTGTCGTGGTGTAAACCACAGGCACACACTTTGGTTAATGGGAATTTGCCGCACAATTCATATTCGTTAAGTGAATGAGACGAGAGGAAGAGGTGTGACGTCGTTGGAGAACCCTTCAGGACGGGTCACCGTCATCTCACACCGTCAGCTGCTGTCGACACATTAGCTTCCTGTCGAATAACATGGCAATGGCAAGTCACATTTGGTACGTTCTGAGAAAAATGCGAAACTTCTTCACGCACAGTCACACATACATACATATACATACACACATAAACGTACACGTACACATGTACACAATAGTATCTGTCTATCTATATATCTATATATATATATATATATAAAATGTATACAATGTATATATATATATATATATATATATATACAATGTATACAATGTATATATATATATATGGTCGATTCCCACGAAACGTTGACAAACAGGTTCCAGGGCTATAACTCATTTAATATACTAGTTGGAAGGCTGGAATGATGCTGTACGCATGCGTCTTCGTTGGGGCTTTCTGTGGAACCCTACTTTTGTATATGTACCACGTAATCTCTGAGTACTGTCCCCCAAAAATTGGTAATTTCTGCTCTATTTTTGGAAATATATGCCATCAGTACTTTAAAATTCATTGTATTATTCGAACAACATACGCAAGGTATACAGTTAATGTTTGGCTATGAAGGTCGATGTCTCAGGCATTATTGGTCAAAATATTAAAACTTCAGGTCAAAACCCTGATTTTTCCTGATTATTTTCATGTTGGAGATACATAGGTCCTGTGCTGTTTTAAACCAAAAGTATTGGTTAATAAATTGTGTTGAGCGACGAAACCGATTTGGGGAAGTTTTTCATGAAACCATACGTCGCAAGTTTGAATACGCATTGTAAGTAGAGATATGTAGATTAGTAAGAAATATTAATTGGTCATACATAACATATAACAAGGTAACTATATGAAAAAATTGTAATTTGTAGATACATTTCCCTTCGATTTATTTTGCTTTTACTGGTCTTTGCAACCGTACGTCTCCTGAAACCGTACGTCGGCTCTAACTGCCAGTTGGTTCATCGACCCAATCATCCCATTTATCGTTATTTTCGGGAATCAGATGACGCCAAGCGAAAACAGAAGTTCGGTATCGAACATGGCAAGCCCAATAGGTTGAACACAAGAGCAGAGTCTTCATGAATGTGAAACTGACCCAAGTTGTACAAAGTACAAGAGACATCACAGACCAACTCATATCCGGCATGGCCGAGTTCCGTGACCACTGTCACTGGGTGACCATCCAATATCACCAGATCCGCATTTTGAAGCAGTCCATGGCGGAAACGACGGAGGCAACGGTCCAGATGGACTATACTGAAAATTGGGTGTGTAGGTACCAGGACGAAATAACGGCAGTGTACTATGTCAAGTCCCAGGTGGCCATTCACCCAATGGTGGTACACTTCAAGCAGGACGGCGAGCTTTGTACCAAGAGCTACGTGTAGATTACAAGTGTCACTGCTCACACTGTTGAAGGAAGTCAATGAAATCCTTCCGGAACTGTCGACTCTGCACTTCATCACAGACTCACCAACTTCGCCGTACCGGAACCGCACAATATGTGCCCTAGTAGCACAGTTTCCATCACTGTTCGGTCTTAGAGCTTCGTGCACCTGGCTGGAAGCTGGCCACAGGAATGGCCCCTGTGACGGAATGGGTGGTGGCATGAACAGGGAGACTGACAACCTGGTGAAGGCTGGAAGAGTCATCCAGGACTGCAAGGATGAGATCGAAATATGTTCCAGAAGTCCGTGGCATAATGTCTGCCCGTGCTGTTGTCCCGGGCCCAGTCGTGAAAATCTACAGTACTTCCTGCTTCAAGGATTGCTGCTACACGAAGGGCGGAGTGTTCCATCCAACATATTCTGGTTGGGAGAGCACGCAACTGGCGCTGGAGAGGGGAGGAGGAGATGGATGACATATAGGTGGTGGTGGAAAGGGTAGAGAGGCAGGTGGTGGAGGAGAGAGGTGACAGACATATGGTGGTGGAAAGGGTAGAGAGGGAGGTGGTGGAGGAGAGGGGTGACATACATGTGGTAGTGGAAAGGGTGGAGAGGCAGGTGGTGGAGGAAAGGGGTGACACAAGTGGTGGTGGAAAGGGTAGAGAGACAGGTGGTGGAAGAGAGGGACGACAGAGAGGTGGTTCAAGGGAAGGATGAGAGAGCCGTGGTGCTTTTGAAACATTCAGTTCAAGTTTCATTAATTGTTTTTAAAATTACATTTCGACAAATTACAAAAGTGGTCGGTTAGACTTTATATAAATAACGTTATGAAAGCATTGTATTCATGTTCTATTGTTCAGTATATTAATAAAATGATAAGAATGTTTTAGAAACACATATATGGAACACTCACAGGAATGGCTTTACACTCGGGTATGTACGTGGACAAAGTTTAAGTAAAAAGTGGTCAAATAAGAAAAAATACTCTATTCTACTGAAACCGTACATAAGCATGGAACCGTACGTCTCCGACAGTTTCTTAGCCCACACCGTAATATTTTTGGCAAAGAATATGAAGTAACATCAGTGCTTGGTATCTGTAACGTTTGTACAACCAATTTAAATACTTACATAACGACCTTTTGACAGTTAATACACAATACACATTATAAGAGGAGGTACATGAGACCGTACGTCTCCGGCGTTTTCTTAATTAGAATAATAAGAATAGGACAGAATCACCTAGATATCACTAACATAATCAATTTAGACTGTCGGATATATACCAAAACGTTCTTAAAACAAGTTAGAGTTGTCCAATGGTCTCGCCAGTAATTTATTACATTGTACTGAACATATATTATATGAAACCGTACACCTGCAAATTATAAACTGTTTACAAATTGATAGTTATAAATCAGTGTCAATAAGGTATACCCTGTGGAAAAGCTCAATGTGTAGTGGTAATATATAACAGAAAGTCACCTTTATAAAACATCAAGTCTGAGAGAGCGCAAAATACCTCAAAGCTCCCCCTTAAAATGAAAAAAGAAGTCTGAAACATATTTCTTACTGAATTTAAAACACAAATGTGTTACACATACATTAAAAATTAAATTTCACAGGTAAATGTGAGATGAAATAGTTGTAGCAGTTTCCAAGTAGAGGGACTTGTGTGCAGACGTATAGTTTCAGAACTTAAACACTTGCTATTTCTATTAGCTGTCAAATGCTCA
Source organism: Escarpia spicata (assembly GCA_963995525.1). NCBI lineage: Eukaryota > Metazoa > Annelida > Polychaeta > Sabellida > Siboglinidae > Escarpia > Escarpia spicata. The sequence continues at coordinate 56,673,647 of OZ023211.1, read as the reverse complement.
ATTTCAGGATTTAACTTGCCCAATCTTATTCTCCGATTACCTCAATATGTTCTTTTCGTACTACAGAAAACACAACTTTATACGCATATATTTATGTTTGCCCCCCTAGGAACACCATTTGTCAACGTTTCGTGGGAATCGACCATATATATATATCTATATATATATATATATATACACATATATATATATATATATATATATATATACACACTGTATATATATTTAAAAACAAAATTGACAAATTCCTCAGAAGGGAGGGATACGCATCTATATGTGTATACCGATAAGATTATTGATAAGCAAAAGACTCTCCTTAAGCAAAATACTTCCTTGCATTCCTGATCAAAAGACTTCCTTGCATTCCTGATCAAAAGACTTCCTTGCATTCCTGATCAAAAGCCTTCCTATTTTATGGGAGGCAATCTTGTTAAAACTTGCTAAATCTTGTTAAAGTTAAGTCTTGTCTAATGTGATTTGCTAGGTTATACATTGGACAGAAGGTCGATGTCCTGTCCAGCTCAGGTTGAACGGTCAGGTTGAAAGGTCAATCTCGTCGCCCAGAGACACACGGGACACGACGCTTCAGATGGACGGTCGACACTTGCCGTGAAGCATGTATCAAACGAGAAGGTCAGCAACGTCGTGTCATTATCCCCGCCGTCAATTCAGTCTACCGATCTCGGAAGACACGTATCACCTCGTCCAAGTTCTTGCGTTACACCGCCTGCGAAGACAATGAGTGTGGTATCGTGGCGATATATTGGCTTATCCATCACGTGACATATTACGTAGCAACATGGTCCTTCAAACTATCAACAATCCGTCGTATAGTTGTGTTGTAAGTATGACCCCAGATGGTTTTCTTTTTCGAAAAAACATGTAGGACAAAGCGAGAATCTACATGCGGGAAATATAGATTTAGCAGATGCATTCAGCTGCGTATGATTTTGGTTGTGTCGTATGTAAATAACGACGTATTGGCTCCACCAATTATACTTCTTGTATATATTGTTCTGCCACTTGGTCCCTTGCATCACACCACCTTCGTTAACAATGTGTGTGATATCATGCCGGCATTTTGTATCTTTTGCTGTTTTAATTATGCTTCCTGTATATATTTTTGTTCGTCTATTTGGTTACTTGCGCGAATCATATTCGATCCGGTGATTCCGATCCACTCTCTCTACACTATTTTCCACCTGTCTCGATCTTTAGGAATCGGTGTATCCGGTATGTCGCTGTCTGCGTACATCACAATCGAAATTACGGGCGTGACGTCCGTCAAGCTTTGTCTTTGCTAACAATGTTGTTAACGGTTATATGTCTCAATTACATTGTTATTGCTGCATGACATCTCATAAATTAAATATTCCTTGATACAAATGTCACTTTATAAACCTTTCCTTATGTTCCTTTCGTAAAGAAACACTTTTGTGACCAGAATTTCCACAATAATTACAAACGCACCACGTGTTCGGCATCCATTTTTGGACGGCTTGATGGGGTTTTTGCTAGGCAACAGGTTATATGATGGATAGGTAAATTGTCACCCACTCTCAGCCGTTCATCATTGTCCTTTCAAAAGAGCTCTTGACACTGTCTACCCACACAAACTTCGATCTTTCTCTTCTTCTACGATCCCGTTCTGTTGTTAAGCTCTTTACCAATCTTTCCCAACTCTTTCTATCTCTATATGTCCTGCCCATCTCAAACTGTTCCCAACCACTTTCGCTTTCTTCTTGTAGCTATTGTCAATGTCAGTAAACATTACGTATGTTGATCGACTTTGTGGGCATATGTTCGGTTCACGCCCATAATAACAACAATAGTCTTTACTTAAATAAAGTGACATATACATTAGGTTAAATACATGACATTTTTAATATATATATATATATATATTATTACTGTATCATGTGTATGTGTGCTTGCGTGCGTGCGTGCGTGCGTGCGTGTGTGTGTGTGTGATGCTTGAGAGATGTTCCACCAGTGCGTTTGTTGACGTACAATTACTGTAAAATCATTAACTAGTGTTTTCGTGTTCATGGATATTTATATTATGTCGCTCATTAAAACTTAAGCAAGTCTGCTTTCAGATGTAAATATAATATCTAAAAATCTATACGTACCGTATTTACTAATGGATGCCACTCTAACCGTATTTTCGTCTACGTATCCCGACGTGACACGTGTGGAGAACACTTGACCGGCTTATACGTCACGGAAATAACAATACGTACAACGGAAAACCTTCAGTTGAAACTGTCTACTAGCTCATTATAACGTTTCGATGTCCCTAGACATTTTTTGTTCATAACAAACAACACATTTAACATCAATTGCCATTTTGTGGCAATTTCGTGAAAACGATATTTCGTTTTTTTAAATAATACACCACAAACTGATATATTTCAATTTTGGCTCAGCTCGGTGACGGATTTTGAAATATTTGTCGCTTCAGCAAACGCTTAACGATATTCTGTGCTTAAATGTCGGGGGCGAATGTATACACATACCACGCATGACAGTGTTCAATCTGTCAGCATCCTATTCTCCTGCCTATCATTGTGTCCACGGCTCAAAAAGGCATTTCCGCGGCAGACGCAAGGCGATGACCTTTGTCGATATTATGCCAACTATCTACTAGGAAATATGAGGATACCAATCAAATGTGTAATAGTTGCGTGAATGCGAATATTCATAAACAATTCATAAAACACTCAATTGCGTTAAATTGTAAGCGTTTTTTTACGAAGCTATTAAATCGAAGTGTACCAATGCATTGGAAGGCTATTCGACATTTATCTCTTTAATTCCCCAGCAGGCGGCGACAGTGCTTGCACTTTTATTACCTTGTTGATTTATTTATTGTAGGCGTCCGAACGTAAAGGGAGAGAGGGGCTGAGACCCAATCTTTTGTGTGGGCCTGGATATATGCTTCGCACTCAATGGTTTTATTTTAGCCACGATTAACTTGACAGTGATCTACCATTTAAATGAATTCCCACATCGGCAGAAACGTCTAACGCCGGTATGCAAATGTTTTGTCGCAAAGTAATCACATAGCGTAAGTACATGGGATAGCATCGATCTGCTGCAATGTTGCTGTTATATTGCTAAGATAATTCATAAACCCAACCTACGCAAAGCGGAAATGTGTGTAAAGTGGCGCCACCTAAAACATACCTAAAAAATAACACGGAAACGGGTTGTCCGGATTCGTGGAATGTTTTATTAACTCAAATTAATTTACTTAACGTTGCTCCAATACATTCAACTCAATGCAGGGGAATAGGGCGGTAGACATTGTGGACATGTCTGTATGCATAGTATTAACGCGCATTTTGGGTCTTTGTGGAGCGCAGTGGTGCAGTGTCTAGAGCTTCAGACTCTCGACCGAGAGAACCTTGGGAAAGTTCGTTCACTATACGTTGCTCCAGTTCACTCAGCTGTATGAATGAGCTAAAGCACATACGTATATATATATATATGTATGTATATATATATATATACATACATATATACATATGTACGTACTTACGTACACACGTACCTACGCACCTACGTACTTAGGTGCATACATCCATACACATATGTACAAACATTCACACACAGACACATACTCACACACACACACACACACACACACACACACACACACACACACACACACACACACACACACACACACACACACACACACACACACACACACACACACACACACACACACACACACACACACACACACACACACACACACACACACACACACACACACACACACACACACACACACACACACACACACACACACACACACACACACACACACACACACACACACACACACACACACACACACACACACACACACACACACACACACACACACACACACACACCCGCCTGTAGACGGTGGCGAATAAGAAGACAAATAGAACAAGAAGAAGAAAAGAAGATAAACGAAGAATGAGAATAAAACGAAGAAGACGATGAAGAAGAAGAAGAAGCAGAAAAAGACACAGAAGAAGACAGATGAATCAAGTGCAGTGTGTCTGGTGTTCACGCTGCCGTTCTCTTCAAGTGCTGCAGAAGCGGACGTTCCGCTTACGTTCGCAGCATCCACACGCCTCATCTGCTTGTTAGCAACACCACATGTACATATTATCTCATGTGCGGAACCAGTCGCGTTATTAGCATTACCGAGACCAGCATCAATCGAAAGTTACTTAAGTTTGTCAATTACTCCGTGCGCATTCGTGCGGTAATGGTCGCCTCAGCAAGGTTCTCCAGTACGATATTCTTGGATGCTGATAATTGACACCGGTAACTCTGACATTGGTGACTAAGGCCTACTGTGCGGGTCATTAGTATGTTTTACAGCGAAAACACTGGATTGTGATTCTGCGTCAACCAACCGTAAAATGAAACAGATGTGTCCATCGACTCGCGTGAGAGTTGTGCCTGTCTACAACCCACGGCTTGTTGAGCGTAGTTGGCCTTCTTAATGACCATCGCATACCTTTAAGAGAGAGAGAGAGAGAGAGAGAGAGAGAGAGAGAGAGAGAGAGAGAGAAGAGAGAGAGAGAGAGAGAAGAGAGAGAGAGAGAGAGAGAGAGAGAGAGAGAGAGAGAGAGAGAGAGAGAGAGAGAGAGAGAGAGAGAGAGAGAGAGAGAGAGAGAGAGAGAGAGAGAGAGAGAGAGAGAGAGAGAGAGAGAGAGGAGAGAGAGAGAGAGAGAGAGAGAGAGAGAGAGAGAGAGAGAGAGAGTGAGAGAGAGAGAGAGAGAAGAGAGAGAGAGAGAGAGAGAGGAGAGAGAGAGAGAG
>OZ023211.1:56478970-56668617 GCA_963995525.1 Escarpia spicata | reverse complement strand
GAGAGAGAGAGAGAGAGAGAGAGAGAGAGAGAGAGAGAGAGAGAGAGAGAGAGAGAGAGAGAGAGAGAGAGAGAGAGAGAGAGAGAGAGAGAGAGAGAGAGAGAGAGAGACAGACAGACAGACAGACAGACAGACAGACAGACAGACAGACAGAGAGGGAGAGACAGGGACAGGGAGAGGGAGAGAGAGAGAGAGAGAGAGAGAGAGAGAGAGAGAGAGAGAGAGAGAGAGAGAGAGAGAGAGAGACAGACAGACAGACAGACAGACAGACAGACAGACAGACAGACAGAGACAGACGGGCAGACGGGCAGACGGGCAGACGGGCAGACGGGCAGACGGGAAGACGGACAGACGGGCAGACAGCCAGACAAGCAGACAGAGACAGAGAGGGTGAGACAGAGAGAGAGAGAGAGAGACAGACAGAGAGACAGGCAGACAGACAGACAGACAGACAGACAGACAGACAGACAGACAGACAGAGAGAGGAGATAGAGACAGAGAAAATGACAGGCAAAAACGACCCAGATTCTCGTCCGAGAACAAACAAGGTCATGTTCGTCACGAGATACACGTGGGAAGGGCAACGTGCTTTACGTGATGCGGCGCTATCAATTACCAGTCACTATTTTGTGTGCGTATTATTCGAATGCTGTACACGGGTCATGTCCCAAGCGTCTAACACGCCACGTATTGTAGTACTACACGGTTATGCCATCACATGTGTTATTAATTCATTTCCCGTCACCAGCCCTTCATTGTTCTTACTCCGCAGTAGGTGAAGCGGAACGTGATGACGATGAAGATGGCGATAGTGAATTTGGTAATGAAAATGGACATTATACCAATGACAGAACAATGACCATAACGGCAGTGATAGTGATCATTGTTTTATGACCGTTGACATATGAAACCCCCCTAAAGTTGTGGTGGTGTTCAAGATAGCCCGTGGGCAAACATGGAGTTTGGTGTGGTATTTAGAATGATGACCTACGTCAAATCATGTTGTTTCGGAAAAACACATTTTACTTGGATATGGGGCACTTTTAACATTATGAAACCGTGGGAATATTTAACAAGATTTAGTAAGGTTGCCATCCAGAGAATTAACTATAGATGGCAGGTGGACAAGGAAACCCTTTGGCTTATCGGGAGTCCAAACCTTTTATCTATCGTTTACAGTCCTTTGTGAAAATGAGAACTCTCTTACATCTAGTCTACACGGCTCCTTTACTAATGTAACTTCATGTGCTCTAGTACTTCTATGTTTCTTAACTGAGAAAAAATATGTCTATGAATATTTTTATAACCATTCAATATTTTAAACATTTCTATCTGATCTCTTCTCAATCCCCAGGTCTCTAGTGTTGTTAAACCACATTATTTTAGACTTATTTTAAACATATTCACGCTACTAGCACCCACACAATCAGCAGGTAATTTGTTCCATTCATTTACAGTCCTTTGTGAAAATGAAAATTTTCTTATATCCAATCTACTCTGCTCCTTTGCTAATGCAAGTTCATGTCCTCGAGTCCTTCTATCTTTCTTAACTGAGAAAAACATATTTCTATCAATATTTTCATAACCCTTCAATATTTTAAACACTTCTATCTGATCTCCTCTCAATCTCCTGGTCTCTAGTGTTGTTAAACCGCATTTTTTTAGGCGTATTTCATAACTAAGATCCTTCAGTTTTCTTATCATTTTAGTTGCTCTCCTGTGTACTCTTTCTAGCATATCTATGTATTTCTTCTTTATGGTTTGATTTCCAAGTTTGTGAAGATCTTCCTGGAGCACAGCTTATTTGTCTTAGGCTTAAGGGTTATACACATTATGGTGTCATCAGCAAAAAGTCTAACTGTCGATGTAATATTGTCTGGGATGTCATTTATATAAAAGAGGAATAGACAAGGGCCAAGTACAGAGCCGTGCGGTACTCCTGATCTTACGGGGACCTCAGAGGATGCCTCGCCCTCTATTATGACTCTTTGAGTTCTGTCTGTTAAACATGTTCGAATCCAGGAATTTGTTTTGCCTTGGGTGCCATAGTGATGGAGTTTGTCAAGCAGTTTCCTATGGCTGACCTTATCAAATGCTTTTGAGAAATCCATCACTATGACACCCGTTTGCGTGTCAGACTGCATATTGGTAACTAAGTCACGTATGAACTGAATAAGCTGTGTCTCGCAAGATACTTGGGAGCGAAAGCCACGTTGAAGATGATAAAGAATTTTGTGTGAATGTTCATGTTTCATTATACTACTAACCAATACATGTTCCATTAGTTTTGATGCTATGCATATCAGGGAAGTGGGCCTATAATTTGAGGCTATATATTTTTGACCTTCTTTTTCGTCTTCAGTTCAGCATATCTCTGTGAGACGTAGCTGCCCAGATGATCCCACGATATGCTGCTCTGTCTGCCGTTTGTCTCCTTGCTCTCACGATGTCGTCTTCCAACCAGTCGCTGATGTCCTGCTCCCATCTTCTCCTTGGTCTTCCTCTTCCTCTCTTTCCCTTCACTTTGCCTTCTAGGACAGTTTTCTCTAAGGAATTATGTCTTTTGATGTGGCCAAAATAACTCAGTTTTAGTCCTTGTATTCTGTTCACTAGTTGAAAGTTCTTTATGTATAATTTTTTAAGGATCTCTGCATTGGTTGTTCTTGTTATCCATGGCACTCTTAGGACTTTTCCGTAACATTTCATCTCAAACGCTTGTATTCTTCTCATGTCTTCTTTGTTCAGTGTCCACGTTTCGCTCCCGTATACAGCTGTTGGGAAAACGCAGGTATTCTTATCTTTGTTGGTATGTTTTGTCCTTTCCATACATTGTTCAGATTATTTAGTTTCTGCGTTGCTATGGCTATTCTTCTTCTGATCTCTGATGATGTCTTGCCGTCTCCTTGTAGTCTTGCTCCAAGGTATTCGTAGTGGTTCACTTTTTTAACTTGCTCCCCGTTGATTGCAATTTCTGTTTTTTCAATGTATTTGTCAGTGTCCATGATCTTTGTTTTCTTCACATTAAGTAACAAGCCTTTTTTCTCACTGTGTTCTTTTACAGACATGATTAGGTTTGTAGTGGACAGGAGCGCGGTATCGTCTGCGTATCGTAGATCTCTGATTCTATGTCCATGAATATTCACTTCATCGTATCTTGTACTTCTGTCACCTAATTCTACATCTCTCATTATGTCTTCTGTGTAGAGATTGAATAGGTATGGAGATAAAATACACCCTTGTCTTACACCTTTTCCCACTGTAAAAGTTTCTGTAGTTGTGTTTTCCAGCCTGACTACTGCTTGTTGGTTGCTATAAAGTGATTTCTAGAGGGCGATTATCTTTGGGTGGAAGTTCATGTCGCTGAGCGTTTTCCACATCATCTGATGATTCACACAGTCGAAAGCCTTGGAATAGTCGATGAAGCATATTCTTAGATCATTATTTATCTCTCTGAATTTCTTAATCAACATTCTCAGATTGAATGTGTGGTCCCTTGTTCCTCTGTTTTTTCTGAAGCCTGCCTGTGTACTGCTCACTTCCATTTCCAGTTTATCTTGCATTCTTTTCATTATGATGTTCAGCAATAGTTTGCTTGCATGACTAAAGAGTGATATGGTTCTGTAGTTGGAGCATAGCTGTAGGTCTCCTTTCTTTGGTAATGGGATGTGTATTGATTTCTTCCAGTCGTCTGGCTATTTGCCACTCTTCCATATTTTCTTACACAGTGCATGGTATATGTCTATTCCTTCTTCTTCCGCTGCTTTTATCATTTCTGCCTCTCTTATTGGTTCGAGATCGTCCTCGTCTTGGTCTTCGTTTCCCATAGCAGGGGTCGTTGTTGTCTTCATCTCGTGCATACATATTGTTTACAATATTCTCTCCATCTTTTGGCTATATCTTCTGCATCAGTCAGAGTTTCCCCATTTTTATCTTTGATGACATTTCTTGGTTTCGGTTTTCTGCCATACAGTCCTCTATTTTCTTACACTTGGCTTCTATATACTTTTGTTTGTCCCATTTGCAGAGTTTTTTATTAATGTATTAATCTCATTATACCTTAATCTGATCGATTCCTCGTTTTTGTGTTTCTTAAGCTCTTACCTTTCTGCTATTTTCTTTAAGGTCTCTATACTGATCCAGGGTTGCTGTTTCCTTTCTCTCTCTTCCGTAGGTGTTTTTTTGTTTTTTCTCGGAAAATTGTCTTTATATCATTTGCAATTTCTTCTGGTTCTTTCTCTTCTGTCGTTGTCAGTAAAGTTGAAAAATTCTTCGATTCTTCACAAATACTGTGTATTCGTCTGTCAGATTTTCTACATCATATCTCTGTGTTGTTGTCACTCCTTTTTTACTTTCAACTTAAGTTTCATCTCTGCCATCAGTAGTTCCACAGTCTGCTCCTGGTAGTGTTCTTGCACCTCTTATTGCTGATACCCATCTCTTTTGTACCATGATGTAGTCTATCTGATTTCTAGTGTTTCCATCTGGCGATGTCCACGTGTAGATTCTTCTAGGGTGATTTGAGAAATTGATATTTACGATTGTGAGGTTATTAGCGATGGCGAACTCAACAAGTCGTTCTCCCCTTTCGTTTCTCTCTCCTAATCCAAATTTCCCGATTGTTCCTCGTTCTATCTCGTCTTGTCTTTGTCCTACTTTGGCGTTAAAATCACCCATGACAATGGTGATGTCCGATTTCTTGGATTCGTCTATTTCACCTTGCAAATTAGTATAAAAAGCTTCTATTTCTTCCTCTTCTGCTGTTGATGTCGGCGCATAGACTTGTATTATTTGGATATTCTTCACTTTTCATTGTAACTTTATGCTCAGAATTCTGTCATGTACTGGTTTGTATCCAAGTACTGTATTTGCTATTTGTTTACTCAGATATATTGCTACGCTTCCTTGTCCTGCCTTTGCCTGTCCGGAGTATAGGAATTTTCCTCCTGCGTATAGTGTAAAATGACCTTGTCCCGCCCATCTGTGTTCTGCTATTCCTAGGACACTTATATTGTTTTGTTTCGCTTCTTCTATAACATTGTCTATTTTTAACCATTCTTGAAAATATGTGAGACATTTGTTTTTAGCCAGTCTGTGGGGACTGTAGCCTATGACTTCTGAAAGATTAAAATTAGCAATGGCGCATTTTCAACAACCAATCCTCTTAGAATGCTTGGGTTGATGTTGTCTGGTCCTTGTGCTTTATAAGGTTTAAGATTTGGTAGGAGTTTTAGTATACCAGCTTCCGTAATTTCTATTTCTGGCATTTTTTGTAATGTTGGATTGGGTAGTTTGGTTATTTAGGTAGTACTGATCCCTGCGGTACCCCACTCAAAACCGATTTCCAGTTTGAAGTATCCCGTCAACGCAACCCGTGTATGCTCCTCATGTTGTCATACAACGTTCATAATGCAACGATAAAATAGATACACTCGAAAGAGTGTTCGCAAGTTGAATATGTCAAATGAGATTGCAAAAAAAACCATAAAAAATCTAAACATGTGCTCTTCGCAATATTGCGGACGTCTGTTGGATCAACTGTAATGCACCTTTAATTACGCCACGTTTAGAAGGTTCCCAAGTTCAACACAGCTTATTCAGCGAATTTCCTACTAATAATTACTACCCAGGGTTGCAGAACAGACCACCTCGCCGTAATGTGATAGCACACTACAATTAAAGTGATTAAAGCCCCTGAATCCGATATTCCATTGGTCTTTCTCCGGTGAGGCACACCAGATTACAGTGAAGAGTATCACACTGTCGCAAATGCGTAAAGTCTATTGTAATTATTATATAAGATTTGTCCGACGTGGCTATTAAAGTTTTTAGTTTTAGTGTATCAAGTAAAAAAGCAGGTTAATTAATTTCTAAGGGATTGTTCGTCTTTGGTGAACATAATCCGAGAAAGCCAGTTTCGTTTACGGCAATTTCCCGCAAATCGACTTAGAATTCCCGGCCACCAAATTGAGTGTGGGCAATTATATTTGGCGAAAGTTTCGTATTTTCAGAGAGTCGTTTTAGCCATTTATTACTAATTATTTTATCAACATTTCGTAAGTGAAAAGTCATAATTATTACAATTAATTTATTCATAATACCTTATACTAAAAAAAGATTGTCATATGTCACCGAAGTAATATAAGCAATGTTTGTGCGAAACTAACTATTTTTGCAGGGCATATAAAATGAACTAACCAATGGGATATCGGATTCAGGGGCTTTAAGCGACCGTGTCATCCGTCGTGTTTGTTTCCGCTCCGCACGAACCAATCAATGACCAGCATTTACCCCACATAGGTCGAGGCACGATACGTCTGCTAAATGTGTTCCCAGAATCCTGTGCTGCCGTTGCGAACCTCTAACAAGTTCGTTCACTCCACGTTACTCCAGTTCACTCAGGTGTATGAATGAATACTTCGCCATAGAAAGTGGTGGATATTTGTGTACGAAAATGATTTGCGCATTAATTGCAGCGTGGCTGGATGCTAGCCGGTGGGAACGACTATTTGCTCCTTGTGGCAAGTAGCAAGTAGCTAGTAGGGGTTTTTCAAATATTCTTAAAAGTGTTGAACTTCCGGTAAGCCAATGAATCCCTTGTCCGCTTGCCGTTTGGTATTTTGCACTGGACGGCGATGTTATGTCGTATTAATTTATATTATGCGACGAAGACTCGCTTAGTTTGATTATTACCGTAAGATGACGACTCCTCATTCCGTTGAGAGAGCCTTATTTATGAGTGCAACTAATGCTGTATGGCCTGTAGCAAGTGTTTTTGATTATACAAATACGTTGTTGTTTGTTTTACAGAAAATAAAATGAACCCTACATTTAAAGCTTTTGCTAGTACGGAATTGAACCCGCGACGTTAACATTGCCATCTGTAATTCCGTTTTATTGTATTGTGAAACTTGTGTCAATCTAATTAAAGCTAAGTGTTCGAATGCTCAGTATAACATGAAACATTGTATTCTAATTTGAGATAATGCCCTGAGAAAACAATTATTGGCTAAACTCCTTCGGGGTAATAAACAATCTTTGTCACAACCCGAAGATGTCTCTGAGTCCAGGCCCTCTTGTGTTCAACAAACGGTGGCGCCGTATCACGACGACTGGACAATCGACGTTGACGACGTCGATCAGGAAACGTTGCTCTGTCGGCGTCGACGGCAACCAGACGAGTGGCGGCGGGTGTCGAGAGGCCGGAGTTGAACTGGCGTGAGCCGTGGAACAGGTAGTAATTGCTCGGCACAGTCAGCCTCACTGCACTGGCGATTTGCAAACGTTGTCCACGCTAATAACCAACGAAGGATATTCGTGTGGGAGACGTATTCAATGGTCGCGTTGTAATCGATAGAGATTGTAACAATACACACGAATATCACAAGAGTTTTGGGTCGATTAGATATGCCAAGGTGTGTGGAGAGATAGAGAGACGGACGGACAGACGGACAATCAGACATACAGACATAATGAGATATACACATACGTACATACCTACATGCCTGCATACATACCTGCATACATGCATAGATGCACACATGCATATATGCAAATGTCATGGATATATGCAAACATGCATACATGCACACAAGCACACACGCGCATACACATACACATATACATGCATACATACACACGCACACACGCACAAACGCACACACGCACACACGCACACACGCACACACGCACACACGCACACACGCACACACGCACACACGCACACACGCACACACGCACACATACATACATATATATGAATACAGTGCACTTTGCATATTGCTCCAGTGTTTAGTATGCACGAAACGGTCGTCGCGACATCGTTCATCATCCCGTGGTCTCACAAAGGTGCCTAATGAGACATTTTCTTTACCAAAACATGACAACATATCTTCCTGTCACGTGGAATCTCGCCCAACGTGTAGAGACTTTATTTAATGAAAGCGTGTAAATTATGATCTTGCAATATTGTCCTTTACATGCTAACTACGCCGATGCCATAAACTCATTCACGAAGCCAAAAAACCCACAAGAAAAAGATAAAATTGTGTATCGATTGGGAACGATTAAATAATATATCATCCAGTGACGTGACGACAATCCCAAATGTATAACAATGTTTTTTTCATATTTGAGTTATGAACGGTAAATCGTTTGAAGATTTTTTTTCGAGTCGTCTCCATGCTTTTGCTATGAGCGCTTCCGTCCAAAGATAGACGGAGACGTGTTCTAGTGGCTGTCCATATCTCCGCTACAAAGACCCCTGCACACATGAAAATAGCGTGAATCGACAGAATAACGTGATGGGAGACAGCCACCGATAATGGTTTTCACCGGGGGTCGAGTGTTAAAGGGGTATGAAACGCTTGAACTACCACAGCCCTAACTTAAGAACATACCATTTACAGTACATGTCACCATGATTTGACAAGTACAGCGCCACGGTATGTTTTAAATGCTGCAGGGGCGAGTTGTTGTACATCCGGTTTGATTGGCGAGATGTATCCCAAAGGAATGGAATACCACTACAGAAAACTAAACCTTGAGACCGTCTCAGTGCTCAACTTGGGCAATTATTGACCGTTCTTAAGGTAAGAACTTAAGGTAAGAACAAAGCTGTATACAGCAATTCGATAAGCGACGCAGCATAGCTCTCAGAAAAAACACAAACACATAAAAACAGAACAATTTAATGCACTGTGTGGCTTCTGGATATACTATACACCCTGTAAGTGTTAGTAAGCAACGTTTCAAATACTTCCACAGAAGGATTGCTACAGAAAAAAACAGGTTATAGATTATGAATTTGCCGGCGGCAAGATTGGCAAAAGTCTGCGGTGGTCATTTTCGAACACCGATTGCCAGCCTAAATACGAAAGTGATGAGCATAAAAAGACATCGAACGTCAAAACATAATTCTTGGTTAAAGCCACAGGTCCATCTCCAGTCGATTTGTTTACATATAACTATGCACCGATGAAGTAAAATTCAGCGAAATCGACCTGGAAACTCGACATTATTGCCTTATTTGTAGGGTGAAGCGGCGCGTAGGAGATGACAAGCCGAAATCAGCTTGTTGTTGCCAAGGTGACTCGGCATTCACGAGTTCCGTCAGGTATCATTACGACTACAATATAGTCCCACAATTCTATTTCAAAGTCTGCGTATATACAAATGTGGCGTATGCGAAATTGAAATGTAGTAAGAAATGTGAATGTAATAAAATACAAATACGTGTGAATACTATGATATAATTGGGAATAACGAGTGTTTGTAATCCGTTGATTTAGTTTACTGCAATTCGTGCCGGCGTGTTGCTACGTCTGAATACCGCAACGTCTACATCTACGAGTCTATGTTATCGACATAGTTGCTGGTGGGGGAAATAACCTTCAAAATAATTATAAAAATAAATGCCAGCTACCGTAGCCAGTATAACGTTTTGCGAAATAATGTAGTCATATATTAGTTAACATTAGTCACAGTCCGGACCAAGCCCTGTCAATCATGCATGTATTGTAGGCATTGCCATTGGAATGTATCAATTTAAAATAAATAGTTAAATACAAATAGTATTGGAATTGGACTGCTCAAATACAATAACATGTAACCACATTTAAACAAGTGACATTACAAGTATTTAAATCCTTCAACAGACTTATTTTATGATACTGTCAATAGCATACAACACAACTATAGTCACATCTGATATAATTAGTTATTGGCATAGTAAGTAGGTTCACATCAGTCAACTAAAGTTAATCACCACGTAGGCCTAATACTAATTTGTGTGTCTCCAATATTGGTTCGTAACAATGGACCCCGAATTGATGCTCCAGTTTTGAGGCGACAATTGAGCAAGCCTGCTATCATACCAAGATGTTTCCTAATATAGATGGCATGACTGCAAACACCAATGTATGCTTTTAATAACAAGGACATTGTATATAATTTATCGACTTTTGAATGTAAGCCTAACACGGAACAAAACATCACAGGAAAAGCCACAAAGATTAATAAATATATATTTTTTATTTACAAAGTAAGTTCAAATGTTAAACACATTTGAGTGAATATGCATTTTAATCATGAAAATGAAAGATAACACACATATATCCACTAAAAATAAAACGTTGAAAAAGTCACTTATAAATCGCACTTGTGCTCCAATTTTAATGAATATTTGCAAGCTTGTGTAATTTTGTTCATAATACATGACGGAAGTATCCAAACAACCATAGGGCCTAATACCGAGCACAAGCTTCGAAAGATCCAGCGAAGGATTTAGCACGTCCCTCATGGTAATACATATGTCACTTGTAGTGCTGTCACGCCATCGACTTGTAGTGTCGAAGCCGGTGGTCATGTCGTCAGTGCGACACTTTGTCGATGCAGTAGTTAATACAGACAATGTTGTTGTTCCATTGAACATTCACCATGACCATGGGTATGCGAAGTTGCCATCGCAGTCCAGCACGCCTTCTCCGACTGACCCTGACAGTTACCATGGCAGTTATGTCACCGTAGACTACCCTTCGGGTGTCCCAGCCTCACTATCGCCATTTTTAAACGATTCTGCCTGCAACACTGAGAAGAGAAACATTGAAGCGAGTGATGCAGAATATGTTGTAGCAGGTGACAGCGATATCACTGATGATGACTCAAGCGGTTCTTACACTAATGGGAAAAAGAGAAAGTTTGTTATTTGTAAGAAAAACATAATTTCATTTTTCTGCACCTGTTAAAACAACCAAACTGCAATAAACCACTTATATCAAAGCCTAGCATCACAGTGACTGGATTTGCGGTGGTTGTGACCACAGAATGTGTTGATGGCCACTCGTTCATGTGGCACTCGCAACCCAAGATTGGTAACATTTATGAGAGTAACTTGTTGACACCAAGTGTCCTCTTCCTGACTGGACATTCATTCACTGTGTACGATTTGGTCAACCTAATGAACCTATGCGCCTTGTCACCCCGCCAGTGCTACAACATACAGCGGGCATACATACTGCCAGAGATAGAGGACGTGTGGAAATGCCATTCAGAGGCCATCATGTCAGCTCTGGCCGGACGGAGCGTGGTCGCATCAGGCGATGCAAGATGACAATCCAGGACACAACGCTACATTTGGCAGTTACTTCATCATGGACACTGATGGCCAACTCATCATTGCTCAAGAAACTGTTCGGGTCACAGAGGTCAAGAACAGTTACTGGATGGAAGTGGGCTTGAAACGCTGCTTAGACAACCTAACTGACCATGGGGTGGAGATCACCACACTTGCACTGACAGATATTCCAGCATTAGAAAGACTTTGTTAGAGGACTACCAAGAAATAAAGATTGTTGACTTGTTGTCTGCCAAGAAAATTCATGTTGTCCCTTCGATAGGCGCAATTGCCAACCACCTGTGGTATTGCGCACCAGCTTGTGATGGTGATCCTCGCTTGATGAAGGAGATGTGGATCTCGCTCCTCCATCACATCAGGAATTCCCATTCATGGACAGCGGGCGCAGAGTTGTACCGGAAGTGCAGTCATGCAACGTATACACAACAAGCAGTTAAAACAACACCATGGCTCACTGAAGGTACAGAAGCATTCACTGTCCAGAAGGTTATACTGGACTGCCGCCTACTGTATGATATAGAGAGCGTTACGAAGTGTGTCATCACCGGTGAACTGAAGAGCTTACACGCCCTCTTCCTCAAGTATGCACCCAAGTGGAAGAAGTTCAGCCGTCAAGGCACCATAGCCCGATTCCACTTGGCTACCATTGACCACAACACAAATACACAGGTAAGGTTTGCGATATTAATAGTATTAACATTTGAAGTTACAAAATAATGTATCAGTTGCTTGACAAAGCTGCACACTTTAGAAATCCAGCCTTGCATTAGGAAATAAACTGAAATGGCTGAAAATCCCTGCCTGTACTCAATAGCAAAACAATGTTAGGAATACAGTTTCGAAAATACAATCTCACTGCACGAGAGTATGAATGCAAACAACAGATAAAATAATTATAATTGAGGACATTTGTTTACTGTTACTTGAATTGTTTAATTATATATAAATGGAATTGGAATGGTATGATTTTGGACTTGCTTATTTAAATATAAACTTATGCATATATAATATAATAAATATATAAACATAATTATATATAAATTATATATATATATAGATATATATATGATTCAATAATAAATATTTGAATATATTATGGAATTGGAATTCCTTGGAACTTGAAATTGAAAAGGATGGAAAAATTCGGAACCGATTAAAAAATGACATTAGCCGTTTGATTTCAAGAGAGAGACAGCATTTAAGCAAGATGTTTGGTTTATTTTGTGCATGTTACAGCTATAGCCAGTTATTCGTCAGTTATTGCTAGTGTTATACTGATTTTATATTTATCATTTGTCCAAACAGCGGGAAATGGTGAAAACAGCAGACAACAATCTACAGTATCAGCTGCGGTATTCAAAGTTTGCTGGGTATGTTGTGAAGAAAGTGAAGGCATCAAAGGACTACAGCTTCCGAGGAGAAATTCTAGAGGGCATTGCAGCTAGATGCACGAGTGGCCCAAATCTGTGAAGTGTGCTCCAAGTTGCGACATCGAGTAAGGAGGTAACTCTAGCAGACCATGCAGGCATCGAGCAACTGGCAAAAGAGGAGGCTGTGGCTAAGCAACGAACCCGCTTTACGGAGAAAAAAACTAGTTGTATCCGTATCAATTCGGTTTAGTGCTACCAAATCGATACGACATCCAATTTCAAATGACAATGGATTTCTATGCTTAACGAACATTGTTTGAACATCATTGGCGGAAATAGAGAAACGTGTTAGGCAAAGTGGATTCTCACTACTGTATGGGGCCTTCTAATGTAAGGAACATCTACTTGAAAGCTTCTATCCTAGTTATGGTATGCAATGTGTTTTATTAGACACTATTCGATGTAGGGAACTTTGGATATATGTAATTTACTGGAATAGTTTAACCAAGTCCAAACATGTTACTTATAGTGAGGTTTTTTTGTAACAGACCACCATTTTGCAAACGTCACACTGAACTGTACATGTATTTGTTCATATGACTCACAGTACACTTTTAATGTAGCTTCTACGACGTGTGTCACAAAATGATATGGGCCATTACAAGTTTAGTAAAATAAAGTGCCATCTTACAACAAAATATATATTGGTTTAATTTGTACGTTTTAGCCAGTATTATTAAAGTGTACTACAAACTAATGAAGCAGGAAAGGATTCAGCTAAACGTTTTTTTAAATATTCATACTTCATTGTTAGTATTACATTTGACATTATCACAAAATTAAATCTCAAAAAGTACTTAATTATAATAAGAACACTTATATAGCGCCATAAATCTAGATAAATCCATTTGAAGGCACTTGATAGATTTTGAAACTACAATAATTTGCAAAAGTTTTAGACCAGGCACGATTTTTAAGCATTTTATGGTATGGCATCAGATTGCGTCATATAATGTCTGGATTGCATCATCCTATTTGGGCCTTGAAGCAATACGCCTAGTCAGTACTTGCAGGTCATTTGTTTGCTGCTGTCAGTATCGATTCTATTTGGGCCTTGAAGCAATACGCCTAGTCAGTACTTGCAGGTCATTTGTTTGCTGCTGTCAGTATCGATTAGGTGTTTTTCAGTTTTGTCTTCATCCCTGAAATGGGCAAAAATCTTCTTTAACAGAGGTTCTAAGGGCACAAATAGTGACTCTACATGGAGAAGGATATACGGAAAGAAATATTAGTGCTAAATTATGTTATTCCAAGACAGCCGTGCACAACGCCATCGTCAAATTCTATACTGATGGCACTTTTCGTGACAGTAAAAGGAGTGGTCGTCCACGGAAAACTACGCTCAGGGATGACCACGCAATGAGATGCATCGTGATGTGCTCGCCAATGAGTTCATGCAAGAAAATTCTGGCTGCTTTACGCTTAAAAGGTACGGAAATAAGTCTCAGTACTGTTTCGAGACGTCTCAGCAAGGAATTTGGGCTCAAGTCCTGCAAGCCGGCCCGGAAGCCACGCCTGACACCTGTGATAAAAAAAAGAGACTGGACTTTGCCAGACGACATCGCCACTGGACTCTCGCGCAGTGGAAGAAAGTGTTGTTCTCAGATGAATCGACCATGCAACATTTTATACCTCGCAAGAGGCATGTTAGGCGGCCAGTAGGTAAGCGATTTGATGAGAAATATACAGCAGCCACAATGAAACACCCGCCAAGTCAGATGATTTGGGGTGCCATGTCATGTTTTGGCACTTCTGATCTGTATTTTATTCCACCTAACACCACTATGAATACGTGGAGTTGCTGAAGGAGAAGCTGAAACTGCATATGGACATCCACAAATGTATGATTTCCATGCAAGATGGCGCTCCTTGTCACCGATCCAAGGTAGCCATTGATTTCCTCAAGAAGAACAAAATCTCCGTGCTGGAATGGCCTGGGAACAGCCCAGATCTAAATCCCATTGAGAACCTGTGGACTATAATGAAGGATAAGGTGGCAGACAAACAATCATCAAGCGCTCAAAACTTGAAACAAGCTATCAAGGACGTTTGAGTCACCGAAATCACCCAGGAATACTGCGAATCTTTGGTTTCTAGCATGCCATATCGCATCCAGGCGGTCATTGACAGCAAAGGAGGCCACACTAAATACTGAAAAGTAGAGACATTGACACTTTTGGACGACATAAAGTTTCATATTATGTTGTACTACGTTTATTTGGTGAAATAAACTGATATAATGTTATGTGAAGGCCAAAAAATCATAGTTTTGTCAAATTTCTTCAAAAAATCGTGCCTGGTCTTAAACTTTTGCAAATGACTGTAGTACTACAAGTTTTTAATCTGTATCTTGAATTATAAGTACTTGTTTTCTTGACAGATGCCCCTAGTGTTGAAACCCACAAATATGTAAAACTGGAACTGTAAAGGAATATTTTGTATGTATTGATTTTTTGGTCACAATATGTGATCATGATGATGGCCCATATCATCAATAAATGTGTTACTTATTGATGTACCATAATTATGTGCACAGGACTGACACAGACCCAAATTGCAATACAGTTAGATTAAAATATGTCACAGTGTGAAGTTAATCAACTGAAAGAAACATTTAAAACTGGTATGTGAATTTGACTAATGCATTGGCGCAGTCTGCCATGAAGGCTTATTTATTTGTGAATTGTTTCTCCATACGAATAAACTGTTGATATATTTCATGTTGGCTTCGAATTATGAACAGGGACATGCAAGGCACTACAGATCACATAGTTGTTGCCAAAAATGGGATAAGAAGGCACCGAGTAATTCATTCTAACTTTTGGTCAATCTAATCTTACTTGTCCAGGGTTTTTATTTTCACTGTACACTCACCTGTATAGTGAATGTCCATAGTTGAAATTTTCATAAACATTATTCGCTTCGGGATACAGCGCAGGCTGGTATAACACGTATGTTGCCTTTCCAAGCCTCCCTTTGACCACAACGTGAAGTGACGATATGCGGCTAATCGAATAAATCGATATGTTCTGAAATTTCAATTATTTGCATTAGTTGATATAAACAACCGTTTTCTTCTAATTATTATTACACTGGCAAAACTGCCTGTTTTATTAATATCACATCATTAATTCAGTGAATTGGTACATTTGTTTGTGAAGGGCTGTAATAATTATGATGTCGTCTTGATAACACACACACAATATATATTAAAAACTCCACTTCAATATTTTTGTATCAATAATACATTGCACAATGTCCTGATTATTCATATATTAGTGCATGGCAGTGTGCAATTTGTCTACATTTTTATATAAACTAAGCAAGCTGCTTGAACACTTTTAAATAGGGAATTAAACAACTGTATAAAACGGATGCACACGTCCTGTCAAGAAAATTATCAAAATTGGTTTGATGAAAATCATAGACATAGTATTTTACGAAGATAGAATGACCTTGAACATCTGAGGTAAGAACAAGTATAATTGTTCTAGTTAAGTTTGAAATAGTTAATGATAGAATAATTATTCCATACCTATGAACTACGTAGTACGTACCTACTAGCTATTGGTCGAATCAACGAGTCTGCACGCAAATCATACAATGACAACAGACCGACTTCCAAGTTCCAACACCGCCCTGTTTGTGCAAACCGTTTCGAAGTCGTTATGGTCGGTAAAGCATGCATCTGCAAGGTCTGTCATACGGTGCTGTACGGCAGATATCCCCCTACAGCACAGCGACTCGATGTACGTCGACATTGGGACGCAGTGTCCACACAAACACCACGCGACATTATTATGTCGCGTAACGTCTTTGTCGTCGATAGACCAACTGTCACTGTCCGACTCCCACAACTGAACCTGACCCGGGGCCGGACTTATCGGACCGTGGATCGCACACTGGGTGAAACCCGTATGGCATAGGCCCTTTGTGTGTGTCAACCGTACCAACCGTAATTTCCGAGTGACAATTCGGAAAGTCTAGAGTCTTCATCTGTCGTATCCATTTTCTCCAAAGTGATACGGAAGTTTTAAAAATCACTTTTAATAACGACGTCTTTGTCAACAACAAAAGAAAAATAGTCCCGGTATGCGCGCGCTTCTAATATTCTGACCTTTGATTTGAAAGCCCCGCCCCCTTCTGGCAACTAAAATCTTCGTTCGGGAAGTGCGACGTTAACAATGTTTTCACTGGTTATAAATCGTTGCCATTTAATTTCACCTTTTTTATTTCGAACGCGTATACAAATTATTTGTTGACCTATAGAACACCTATCGTGTATACATTTGTTTTCTCACAGAAATGTCTATTAATGAAGTACATCGAAACAAACAAACATTTTACATTGATTAGATAGGAGTAAATCAAACCACTCGCTTGGAACAAAGATGGCGATACGCAGTGCTCTATATCGACGATTTAGGCATCGAACAAAATCGTTTTTTCAGTTTGTCTTATAAATGAGTACGTTTCTGTTACCATTAATGTATACTTGTATAGTATATATTTAAATCTATAGCATGAAACAGCTGCGTTTCATTTCCACTTTAAGACGGGCAAGAGAAGACGAGAGAACAAACACCAGCACTACAAGACGATGACCATCGAAAGCGGAGGTCTGCAAACACTGCACCCACTGCACAGACAACTGTCTACGTCTGCTGCTGCCCTGGACTTTTTAGTCACACCACCCCATGTACAACACCGTATTGACAATCACGACGCAAACCACTGAGTTGCAAGACAGAAGGAAAACTATGAATTAACGGATGCATTACGTCACATCCAGGTCGGACGATCACACAAACATGGCCGCCACACATGTCAAGATAATTGTTTTGGCGCATGGCAACAACAAACACGGAAATTCGTTGAGTGTCTAATTGTTTATTCACTCATCACAGCGACCGATTTTGTATTCTGTTGCTGATGTTATGATTTCTGTTTGTTGTCGCAACGGTTTCTGTGTAAGAAGAAGCATCTAAAAATGGTTGCTCGAAGTCGAAGTGGAATATGGAAGAGGACGTGTCACGAACAAGAGAGACAGAGAGCATCAATCATGTCCCAGGCCCTCTTACGTCGTGCGTCAACGTTAGACGGGATTGCACGCACACTACTTTCTCCGAGTCCCGGACGATGCAGTCTGCGATCCGTCAACACCATAGGCAAAGGTCGATCCGCCAGATACGATGTAACTTCGACGTTAGCTTTATTCACCTATGGTTTTTCCACATCCGGGGATCGATTCACGGAGTGGCGCCGAGTGGCTAATTTACGATTTCGGTTTTTAGTTCACTTCAGCGTAACGTTGAGATAACTATGAACAAAGGGGTCATTCACAAAAGCCTCGTACTGTTATGATCTATTTTACAGTTTGGTTACATGGTTTCCAAGAAGAACTCAGAACTCAGAATCAATTTATTTGACCTATAAATACGATACATATGTAATGAATAACGTAAGTAATAAATAAGGTTGGGAGTTAAGAATTAAGATATATAATATCTTAGCACAGGAGCCACCCCATGAATATAAACAACAACCAAATTTACATGTCACAAATCAGAAAGCATATGCCTTGTTTTACAGTAGATAATTACTCAGTGTATCAATATACATGCATAATACAAGGACTGATTATAAGTATGTACTCTTGAACAAATTGACGTACACATGGATACTTAGGTATACATTTCAAGACGTATTGCGAATTACAAATTAAGCAATTATGAATACGGCAACTGGATTCACAATTTAAAATTAAAAAGTTGTTTGTGTATGAAAAACCATATAGACTGTGGGTGTAAATTTTATTAATGATAATACTTGGTGTATTGTTAACTGTCTCTACTATGTTGTGTCTAATGCATTTTTTGGCAAATTCATGTTTGAATCTGGACACACACAGATTATTTATTTCACGTGTGCACTGCTGATGAATATTATAGATGTGTGTGGTTGAAAAAACATTGAAGTAGTAGGGTAAAAGATTGTTAATTAATTTATAGTAAAATTTTAATTGTTGGATTTTATAAATGTCATTCAACTTTAGCAACTGAAGTCTTTTAAAAATAGGACTTGTGTGAGCATTATATTTACTTAAGGATATTATTCGTATTGTTTTTTCTGTAATTAAAAAATTCGATGTTCCTGATGACCCCATAAAAGTAAGCCATAATTAATATGAGGGAGACTAAGAACATTGTACATAATAAATAATGTATTATGTGGTAAAAAGTGTTTCAGTTTATTTAGTATGCCTATTGTTTTATATATTTTATTTGCTATTTTGTTTGTATGACTCTGCCAGTTTAAATGGTTATTTATTGTGATGCCTAAAAAATTGAAATCATTTACACATCCAATGTACGCCCCATCTATTTTAAACACAGGGTATTTTCTTTTCTTTTGAGGCATATGAAAAATTAGTCTTTTTGGCATTTAGTGACAGTTTATTAGCTTTTAACCAATTGCTAATCTTTGTTAGTTCTTTGTTAATATTTTCACTTCGCATTTGGCCTTCTGAATCATTAAATGTTTTTAGTGTACTAGTAAGGGTGGTGTCGTCAGCAAACGTTACGAATTTGAAAAGATCACTAGAAAGTGCTATATCATTTATATATATAATAAATAAGAGTGGCCCTAAAATTTAAGTTTATTATAATGCTCTGTATTTACGTGAGTCTGTTTTATTCTCGAATACAATTTGTTTCTAAATTTTATCGACACAATAATTCCCTTGGTAATCCAAAGAGTTTTCTTATGTTTATATTTGTTAAATGTAATTACTTTTATAGGAAGAAATTTATTTATAGCTGCAGAGGATATTGTAGCTTCCATTCGCATCAGTATCTGTGTTAAGTTTATCATAAATATTTGAGTTTATTATTTCAATTTTAAATATTAAAGAATAATATAGGTCCCAACATTGACTCATGTGGCACTCCATTCAAAATTGAAAAAAACTGAAGAGATTGGTTAGACAAGACCTTGCCTTTAAGAACCCACGCTGAGATTAATTGTTTAATTTGTGTTTTGCAAGAAATTCCACCATGTGGTTTCCTCTATGCGTGTCTAGTAATCTGCATAAAACTGATGTTAAACTAACTGCTCTGTAATTATTTGTCTTGCTCCTCGATCCCTTTTTAAATAATGGCGTAATGTATGCTTCTTTCCATTATAATGGAACGATTCCCTTTGACAAGTTAAAGAATACAGCAAGTGGTATACTGATTTGCTCTACAGTTTCCTTAAGCAGTTTCGGTGGTATCCCGTCAACTCGAGGTGATTTGTTTTCTTTCATATTCTTAATTTTTGTTTGTATCATTTCAGGAGTAACAAACAACTGCCCTAAATGATCTGATTCATCCCACACAAATCTAATAACTGGTACTGGCAGTGAATTTATATCTTCTGTGGTAAACACTGAGCTGAAATACTCATTCAGGGCCTCTGCCATCTGAAACCCATAAGGTATTCTTGATATATATATATATATATATATATATATATAATATAGGTCCCAACATTGACTCATGTGGCACTCCACACAAAACTGTTTTCCTGTTTGAAATCTCCCCCTATGTCTGTCAAACATGTTTCGATCCAGCTATATATGATTTGGATTATAATATATCAAGCAAAGTACTGAAATTCGCAGACGATATAAAAGTGTTCAGAATAGTTAAAACAGATGTACATAAACACACTTTACAAGATGACCTAGTCAAATTAGTCAAATGGTCTGGAAAATGGAAAATGTTATTCAATATTGGGAAATGTAAACGACCTTGACGTCCAAACTCTACTGAGACTTGCGTTAGATCGCCCCGGCTGGAGAGCATTCGCTGCGACTGCGTCCCTCGTGTCTCCCCTGCGACCTGACAGGTCTCGGGATGAACTGAACTGAACTGAATTGAACTGAAATACATTCACATCGGACATGGGAATGTGGACGAAGAATACGTAGTGGGGATACCATATTATGTAAAAGAGTAAAGGAAAGGGATTTAGGAGTGACAGTTTGTGCTGACATGGAAGTTTCAGAGCAATGTGGAATTGCTGCTTCAAAGAGTAACCAAATACTAGGGCTAATTAGAAGGAATATCACACGTAAGGACAAATAGCTGATTGTACCACTGTACAAAGCAATAGTTCAACTTCATTGGTAATATTGCCTACAAGCATGGAGGTCATATCGTAAGAAGGACATAGATAAGCTAGAAAGAGTACAAAGAAGAGCAACGAAGCTGATTCCTGAACTGAAAGATCTTGGTTACGAAAGACGCCTATTAGAATGCGGGTTGACAACAGCAGAGGCTAGGAGACATAGAGGAGACAAATAGAAGTTTTCTAAAATACTGAATGGATATGAAGATATTGATAGAAATATTTTCTTCAAGCTTAAAGAAGGCAGTAGAACCAGAGGGCACAATGTGGCATTAGTCAAAGAACAGTGTAGGTTAGATATGAGAAAATACTCATTCTCTCAAAGGACAATTTGACTGGAACAAATTATCTGATGATTGTGTTAATGCTAGCAGTGTGAATATGTTCAAAAATAAAATTGACAACTATCTGGGGAGGGCGGGCTATACATAGTTGGAAATTTGTTGGACTCTCGATAAGTCAAAGGCTTCTTTGTCCGCATGCCGCCTGGAGCTTGTAGCTCTGGACGGCAATCTTGTTCAATCTTGTTAAATAATACAACGTTATGATATTCACTTGCTCTAATTTCCCGTACATTTATTTTTCAATTTCTTTATTTCCAATGAAAATAGAAGCGTACAGAACGTAAAAATGTAGCAATATGTAGTTATAGATGTCAAACAATAGATTGGGATGAAGTAATGTAAATACATTTTACGACATACTTAGATTACTTTATGGCCATTATTGACACACCATTAAACCATCCAATAGAAAATGTTGTATACACTTCTAATGGTACAAATGAGAGCACCAAATGTGTTTAGAAAATGAGAAAAGGTGTTAATGAACCTGGGAGCCGGACATACGAAAGAATGAAAGTATGGATTCCAGATATCTTCTGACTATGACGAACCGACCGATATTCTCGGCCATCGCGACGGGTGCATCTAGAATTGAAGACGCTGAAGTATTTGTATGTCATTCGACAACGTCTGAATACGATGCAAGATATTCCCGCTGGATGGCATCTTTTTACACGTAGGTATTGCAAGAGAAAGGGCATGCAGGAAAAATGCATCACAACCACATATAGGAACTCGCGAGCGAATGCATCTGGAGGGAAACTCTCTCTATCAAAAGGCCGTTGTCCAGCTTGGATTTACTAAGCCTTCCACGACTATTCTTACACAACCTTTAACAAACCAAACTGTATACATATTCAGTATTGCCTAAGCGGAAACTTATCAACAAACCGCGTCTAATGTTTTCCAGAAAAAGTAAACCCAACACATGTTACTCCCGCGAGCACAAACACGTGGATCGACCACTTCAGTGCTCCAAAGTCGTCGCGCAGGCGTCAAGGCCGGGCTCCCTGAGTGGCACTTCCGGTGGGGGCGTTGACATCCTATGGATGTGCGCGGAGCCTCTCGGGATATCGGCGAACGGCAAATCCAGGGATCAACTCGTGTCCCGCGAGCCTGCGTTAGTCCCCGCGTCGGGTATTTGGGCGTAAGGCTCTTAGGTTGACATCTGTCGCCTGGCCACTCCCGCGGGCTCGTCGGGTAATGGCTGCGCAGTGTCGCTGACGTGAGTGCTGATCGGGCTCCTTAGTAGTACTCTGTTTTCTCACAATGACCAGGACGTGTCGCGTATATTGCGGACTTGCGCTATGTGGATTCTCTTGTGACTTGGTCAAACTCTTCCTTAAATCTATGTCTACCTTAACCAGAACAGGGTTTAAAAGTTGATCGATCACTTAAGAGGATTTACCTTATATCGGGAGTAGAATATCCAAATTCAAATGCCACTGAACAGTTTAATGCAGGTTTCGGAACTTTCACTTGATGAATGTGTTCCTAGAACACTCCTGTGTTTGTGGAATCTATGAGCATGCTACATAAAAAGACGGAATCATTAATTAAATTATCAGTGAAACCCCGCTATTCGTAAATGCAGAAGCCATGGTGTCAGATTCCGGACATCATTTCACGGGAACTAACGGAACATTCTTTACTCCGAACACATATATTTCGGACTAAGCTGTCCACTGTAAATATATATATATATATATATATATACATATATATATATATATATAGGTAATGTTATATGTAGTGGAGCGCAGTTCAAGAGAATACGGGTTCGAATCTTATGCTGCCATGTCGAACCTTGGGGAAATTCGCCCACTCTACATTGCTCCAGTTCACTCAGCTGTATGAATGAGTACCATGATAAAGAGAGCGGTGGATATTTCTGTACGAACTCTTAGCGCATTATTTGCAGCGTGGCTGAATACTTTCCAAAGATCAACTGAACATGTCTGCCAGAGTAACGCGTTTCGAGCAGTCCAAATGGATGGATAATGCGCTATATAAGAACTTACCTTTACTTTTTATTTTATATTAATTCGCAACCTTTCGAGTAGTGTCGAGTACATCTCATCCGAAGCGCCTCTGTCCTCTCGCATGCGTCTACGCCCATTCGTTTCCTTGAACTACTGGTCTCTGGTCTACTAACTGCCGATGTATTTCAGAAAACACGACGTTAGTTGTATTGAGTTATTTACTTGACGTGTTTTTGATATGCAATGAATTTCTAGAGGGTTTTTCTCCTACCTGATAACATTGAGTAGTGAACCACTCTCCTCCAGAGGCCGACGTTATGGGAACAAGAACAAGATAATGCTCTAATGGTGATAATCGATGTACTTCGTTTGAGTTAAGTTAATACTGCATGCATACTCAAACAATGAACCATGTAGGCGGTCTAGAATGTTTTAATTGCCCTTCTAATCAGTTCATCGTTGTATGCGCAAATACTGCTCGACAAATGCAATGTTCATTTTAATTATGAAAATTTTAAAGCGCGAAATATTAATACATCTGAACATTATAGGTGTTAAGGAATGTCGTTTCTGTACAACGACGATAACAGCAGCACCCAAGACATAGTACAAAAAGGGCATCAGTAGGTTCCAGCTTCTTGCAATGGCGCCGAAAGGGACAGGACTTTTCCGTCACGTAGCCACGACAGGATGCGTACGACATGCGAGAAACAGGTGTGACATTATGTCCGCTGAGAACAGTAGCGCACCTGGAGTCAAAGGTTAATGGGAAAAGCTGAGAATTGCAAACACTGACACACGGCGACTGCTACCATTCTTATGGGAGAAGAGAAAATCTCTACGGGTCAATCGGTAATTTGGATTTAAGAATTCCGAGCAACGCAAAACGGTGCCGTTACTATAATATGTCGTTGTTTTTATTGATTATTGATGTTCACTGTGATATTATTAATACACCTGCCAAGACTTTGGCAGGTGTATCAAAACGTCAAATTTGTTCAACATCGCTCCCGTGAAATGATTTGGTCACAACAAAATAGAGAGCACTGCATTGCGCATGCATGCATACCGACGCGTGCACACACAAACGCGTTTGCATGTACGCACGTACATATGCACTCAAAATTACACACAAGCACACGAAACGTATACATGCATGCGCGCCTGTGCTCACGCCAAATACAGTATTTGCTTATGCAAATAAAAGAGCCGTTCCTGCTTCTTGGATAATTGGCTGGCCATAGGAGGTTGGTAGATTGGCTGGTTGGCTGGTTGATTGGTTGGTTTCTTAGTTTCTTAGTTTCTTCGTTTGTAAGTTCGTTGGTTGGTTGTTTGGTTGGCTGGCTGGCTGACTGGCTGACTGACTGACTGGCTGGCTGACTGACTGACTGGCTGGCTGGCTGGCTGGCTGACTGACTGACTGACTGGCTGGCTGACTGACTGGCTGGCTGGCTGGCTGGCAGGCTGGCTGGCTGGCTGGCTGGCTGGCTGGCTGGCTGGCTGGCTGGCTGGCTGGCTGGCTGGCTGGCTGGCTGGATAGATGGATGGATAGATGGATGGATGGATGGATGTTTTACATACGAGAGTTCGCTGTCTCTACGATCACGTTTGATTTGTCATATATATATATATATAACAGATGACACCAGGAAATCCGTTCGAGACAGGTGCTGTTATGTTCGCTAATTAACTCGTGTAAGCATTGCATTTAACAGCACGTTAGGTTTCTCTTTAAAAAAGTTTTAATGATTTACAGTAAATAAATTATGTGTTCACGTTCATCGCGGTTTGGCTGTATTCCATGTCGATCGGTGTGAGTTCTATAAACAAAATCAAGTGGACTGATCCGATGGACTGCGCACATTCGCACCGACACTGCTGTGAATGAACAGTGCAGCGAGAGTTGTTAAAAGGGAACAATAAAATTGACAAAAATATTACGAACAATTCAGTGGAACGTCTTTCAACGCGATCAGGTTTGACAACACATTATGCAGTTTGTCTTTTTCTCCACATGAACGATTAGCTGGTTTATTAAATCAATACTTGTCCTGTCAGCAACCATCTCTTGCGGACGAACAAGATGAGCGATTGTCTTAAGAAGTGTGATGTCATGATGACATTCCAATGTAGTAAATAACAAAACACACCCTAGAAACACTACGACAAAATGTCTTCAATCCAGGTTCAAGACAATATACAGTTTGCAACCAAGATACAATATTAACAAGATTTAACAAGATTGCCACCCAGAGAATTAACTATAGGTGGCAGGTGGACAAGGAAGCCCTTTGGCTTATCGAGAGTCCGACCCTTTTATCTATGTGTATCCCGCCCGTCTGAGGTATGTGTCGATTTTATTTTTAAACATATTCACGCTACTAGCACCCACACAATCAGCAGGTAATTTGTTCCATTCATTTACAGTCCTTTTTGAAAATGAAAATTTTCTTATATCCAATCTACTCTGCTCCTTTGCTAATGCAAGTTCATGTCCTCTAGTCCTTCTATCTTTCTTAACTGAGAAAAACATATTTCTATCAATATTTTCATAACCCTTCAATATTTTAAACACTTCTATCTGATCTCCTCTCAATCTCCTGGTCTCTAGTGTTGTTTTTTAGGCGTATTTCGTAACTAAGATCCCTCAGATTTGGTATCATTTTAGTTGCTCTCCTCTGCACTCTTTCTAGCATATATATGTCCTTCCTGCGATATGGCCTCCACGCTTGAATACAATATTCTAAATGAGGCCTAACTATTGTTTTGTACAGCGGTATTATTAGCTCTTTTTCCTTATACGTTAAGTTTCGCTTAATTAATCCAAGGATTTGATTTCCCTTTGAAGCTGCAATTCCGCACTGCTCTGAAATCTTCATATCAGCACTAATGGTTAACCCTAAGTCCTTTTCTTTTACAGTAGTACTTAGTACAGTACCCCCATTGTATATTCTACTTCTTCGTTCCCATGTCCTGTGTGGAAGCATTTACATTTCCCAAAATTTACAGCATTTGCCACTTTTCAGACCATTTGATCAACCTGTCAAGATCATCTTGTAAATGCTGTCTATCTCCATCACTTTTAATCCTTCTAAACACTTTTGTATCATCCGCAAATTTCAAAACCTTGCTTGTTATTTCATCATCCAAATCGTTTATATATATTAAGAATAATATAGGACTTAATACTGATCCCTGTGGTACCCCACTCAATACCGATTTCCAGTTTGAAGCCTCCCCATCAACCACTACACGTTGTCTTCTGTCAATCAGCCATTGTTCTATCCAGTTTATTATACCATTTCCTATGCCATGGGCCTTTAGTTTAAGCAGTAATCTTTGATGTGGTACTTTGTCAAAAGCTTTTTGAAAATCTAAGTAGACGATATCTACTGGTGATCCATCATCTACCCACTTAGTGATGTCTTCCAAAAAACATAACATATTTGTTAATCATGACCTCGCTTTAAAAAAACCATGTTGAGATGGGTTTAAATATGCCATACTGCTCATGTTCAGAACGAATCGTCTTATCATAAAGTATTGTACAGTACATTTTTATATACATACATGCATACATACATACGTACATACGTACATACGCACATACGTACATACGTACATACGTACATACGTACATACGTACATACGTACATATGTACATATACAGTATATATATATATGTGTGTGTGTGTGTGTGTATGCGTGCGTGCGTGCGTGCGTGCGTGCGTGCCTGCCTGCCTGCCTGCCTGCCTGCCTGCCTGCCTGCCTGCCTGCCTGCCTGCCTGCCTGCCTGCCTGCCTGCCTGCCTGCCTGCCTGCCTGCCTGCCTGCCTGCCTGCCTGCCTGCCTGCCTGCCTGCGTGCCTGCCTGCGTGCCTGCGTGCCTGCCTGCCTGGCTGCGTGCGTGCGTGCGTGCGTGCGTGCGTGCGTGCGTGTGTGCGTGCGTGTGTGTAAAGACACACATACATGTGTATAGATGTATACATGCATACAGTTTTAATCAGTCTTGGTTTCAAATGTGAGACACCCACGTATCAACCTATTTTTAACGTGACAAGAATATTTTGAACTTAAATTTGAAACACGCTAGAGTGTTTTGAACTTAAGTTCGCAAAGATTGACAATGCGCAAAGATTGACCACTTCCGGTCCTCTCTGGTGGATAATGTTATATGGTCATCAACGCAGTTCACATTGTTTTAAAGTTTGCTTTCGGGGAAGTGCATCCAGATTAATCTACAATGACTTACTTGCTCCAATATATTCTTTTTGGTGATTATTTGAAAAATGCATTCTTTCAACAGACAAGTGCGTATAACAAAACACAAAATGTAATAAATAACTTAGTGAAAAAAAGCATGGGACAAGACAACATTTCTTCTACCTTTCTGAAAGCTTCTGTTAATGTAATTGCCAAACCCCTTACCAGTACAATTAATCAATCTCTACTTGGTGCTATATTCCCTCAAAAACTAAAAATAGCGAAAGTTGTTCCCATCCACAAAAGATGATATTCAACAACTACAGACCAATATCTCTTTTGCCATGTATATCCAAAGTATTTACCAAAAAATAGTTTATACTCAATTATTCGATTATCTCACTCTTAATAAGCTGCTCCACCCAAATCATAACTGGCAATATCTGAATTAGTTGCCAGAATATACTTAAATCTTGACAAAAAAGAGTTGTCAATGGCAATATTTCTGGATTTATCAAAGGCTTTTGACACAATTGATCATACAATCCTTGTCACCAAACTCGAATATTATGGCATAAAATTACAACTACAATGGTTTAAAAACTATTTACTACACAGACAGCAATATGTTGAATTTAATCACATGCAATCACCTTTAGAAATGATTACTGTTGGAGTCTCTCAAGGATCAATTCTAGGGCCATTGTTATTCGTAATATACATCAATCATCTTGCAACAGCAAGCATCAATTTATGTCCAATCTTGTATGCAGATGACACCACCCTGCTAAGCACACTAAATACATTTACAGATGATCAAAATAATTACTTAGTTACATCCAACAACATAAATCCCGAATTGACCAAAATAACAGACTGGCTAGCAGAAAATCAATGTCCCTGAAAACTACAAAAACAAAAATTATGATTTCTCACTATAAACAGAGAAAACTAAGGAACCACGAAATACCTAATATAAAAATCAATAACATATCGGTAGAACCGGTGACACAATTTAAATTTCTTGGAATAATAATAGACTCTAACTTAAAATTGTCTCGCCATCAAAATGTTATAGATAATAAATTATCAAGGATATGCGGTATTCTTACTAAACTAAAGCACTACATACCAACATACGCCCTAAAGATAATATATTCTTCGCTATTTATGTCACAACTGAGCTATGGCATATTAGCAGCAAAATATAAAAACGAAACGAATAAACAAACTACAAAAACAAGCAATTGTATCTATATCAAATAGTAAATATAATTCACACAGTACAGCTTTACCTAAAGAGTAGAACTATTAAAAACAGACGACCGTTTTAAACGTCATGCATGACGTTTTTCTACAGATATAAAAATAGAACCGTTCCAGAATATGTTAAAGACATATTCACTGCTAATGGAAATGTATCAAATAGACCAAAAAGACAAAGAAAGGCACCCCGATGCTTTACCGATACATTAAATAATTATCCCCAAACTACGACTGTAACATTCAAATTAAACAAACAAATACAATATATTGCCGCCTTTGTATCAGATACACTGTACCACAATTACTTCAAGAAAACTTTCTCCACAAATTGCCATGGAGAAAATTAACACCCATTCATATCAAGGCTTTACAAATTATTCCAAAAATATATAATATGTAAATATGACAGAAAATGTAATATTAGTAACTGCTACATCTGCAGAATATGCCAGCTGAAGCTGAAATATTTGGTATGCCTTTATAATCATTATCATGATCAACGGTATATATAAATATAACCATCCAACATATTATCGAAACAGTCGGTATTGGAGTTCCTCACAATACAGTATGTGAATTATAAATCTGGAACTAATGTATTATTTTTCCTATCTAGATTTTAATTGTACCTTTGCTATTATTTATGTTTTTTTCGATCTTGTCTACTCTTCTGTAGACAAGATCGTAATTGTGTTTTGATAAAATATTACAGATTGGACATTAACCATAATTCAATACGTCACGGCATATGGAATGGTTCATATTGCATAATCCAAACATATAGCACCTACTAATCTAGTTCAAGTTCACAAACATTAAACTTATTTCAGAAACGTGAAAAGTGATCTGTTAACCACGGTTGCAACACGGAAATCATAAACGTGTTAAGTTCACGCCTTCCAAGTTAACAAATTGCAATTAGCATTCTCATCCACACCGGAAGATTTCCAAGGAGGTTAACGAAACAATTTCCGTTGGTGGCGTCAACTATCGAATGTAATAATCTTGTGCTGTAATCAAAACATTAAATTAATGGTCTAACGCGCTATGGAATACTACCCATCTGTAAAAGCAGCTATACTTTTGATGATAAACTGTGTTTGAGCAATCACGGTAGGCCTATCCAGACAGGTAAATGCACTTCCAAATAAAAATGAATTTAACTGAATCCGGAAGCATTTTTATGCTGAAATAAAATGTATATGGCCTAGTTTTGTTTTCACTATTTTGTTGTATGGTCTAACGGTAGGGCAGACCGGGGCACAGTGAATCGGAACATTTCTTTTGCAACATTTCTCCTAGCTTAATGACAGCACGGTTCATTTATATTGTGTAAATGATAGGTGGACTTCTTCATCATCACCATCATCATCATTGTGTTGCACATGTGTCATGTGGTTGGGCGAAGGCCTCAGTATGTCGTTTCCATGGTGAATGCCCACGTTTCCACGCCGCATGTCATCGCTGGAAGTACGCATGATTTTATACTTCTCTTCAAGCAGGTTCCAAAGTTACTCTTGAAGATGTCGCGGTGTTTGGCGAATGCTGTCCAGCCGGCGGTGGTTCTTCTTTAAATCTCCGTAGCTTTCAACGTTCTCTATCTGCGTGATGTTGATATATATTGGTGTGTCATTTTCTAGCATCACTTCTGTCTTCGAAATGTTCATCGTCAGACCTTTCATCAGCTAGCTCATGCAGCATTTTTTGTAGTTCTCGTAGTAGCGCATATGAGTATGTCATCGGCGAAGCGAAGATAACTGACATATTCTCCGTCTATGCTCAAGCCTCTGGTTTCCCAGGTCAGTCTTCAGAATATGCTTTCGAGTGTTGCCGTAAACAGCATGGGCGATAAGTTGCCCTGTCGCACTCCTCTCTTGATGTTGATCTTGTAGTTCTTTTTGGGTAGGTGGACTGTCACCAAGCTGTTGGTGTAGATGACTTTTAGGAGTTCGATGTACACGTCTTTTATCCCCTGTTCTTGAAGGGAGGTCAGTATTGCCAAGTCGAAAGTCTTCTCGTGGTCGACGAAAGCGATGCAAAACGGGATTTATGACGTGTATGTGGTCTGTCGTTGAGTACCTGCTTCAGAATCCTGCCTACTCTTGTGGTTAGTTTTCGTCGAGTGTCTTCTCTAGCCTATTCGTTAGTATCTTTGTTAGTAATTTGTAGATGTTTGAAAACATATATATCTGTATGTAGTTCTTTATATCTTTCTTATTTCCCTTCTTGAAGATTATCATCATCTTTGCGTTCTTCCATGCGCTGGGTACTCGTCTTTATGATAAGCATTTAGTATACAGCTTAGCCAGTATCTTCGAGATGGTATCTTCTCCAGCTTTTAATGTTTCAATGTTTACATGGTCGTTGCCTGATGTCTTCCCATTCTACATATCTCTTAGCGCTGCTTCCACCTCCCATGGTGTTATCTCTGGTACCTCTTTCGGGTCGGTGTGCATTATGGTACTCTGTTCACTGTCGTACAGCTCGGTGAAGAATACCTCTATTCGTTCCATGATCATATATTGGGCTTGCAGTTCTCTACACTGCTTGTCTAGAAGTATAGTCACTGTGTCTCGGCCTAGTGCCTGTGTTTTTCTGGCTGTCTTCAAGCTCTTTGATGGTATAATCGTTTCTCGTATTGTCTCTGTTTTGTAGTTCCTGATGTCCTCCTTCGCTTTCTTATTGATGGTCTTGCCTATTTCTGCGTACTCTATTTGTTATTACAGTCGCTGTTAGCCACCATTTCTCGTCGTTTCTTTATTAGTGCTCGATATTCTCGTCTTTACATGCCTGTTGATTGCTTTGGCTACACTTGTTCCACATGGTTGGATCATCTGAGT
This sequence comes from Escarpia spicata, assembly GCA_963995525.1. NCBI lineage: Eukaryota > Metazoa > Annelida > Polychaeta > Sabellida > Siboglinidae > Escarpia > Escarpia spicata. The sequence continues at coordinate 56,637,251 of OZ023211.1, read as the reverse complement.
GATGTTTTGTACATAATGTCGTTGTCGTCTAGTTCTTTTAGGGCCGCGAATCGATTTCGTAGTTAGAGTTGGAATTCGATAGACTTATCCTCTGTAAAATATGTATTCATATCCTGCCAATTGCCACATTTGTTTGCTGAAGGAGGGGTTGAAAATTTTAAAGTCTGATTCACTGTGCCCAATACCAGGGCAGGGTGGATCACTTCCCGTGGCTTGGAGAAACATACATTAGCTTCTAATATATTATTCACGAATATTGCATGTATTTGATTGAAATAAGCTAATTCGCTACCTGTTACATTACATATGTTTAAGCATAATGCTCTGCGTTGTAACCGTTACGCTATTATTCTTGCGTTACAACAGCAACCTGTACCTAATGGCTGTAGGCAAACATCAAAACAAAACAAAATTATTCTACAGTTTTATGCAAATCTTTGCAAATTACAGCTCAGCATAATGCTATAGGATTACGTTCAGGATTATAAAGATTTAAAGATTAAAAAAACCTAATGATCATGTATCGCATATTGATTCACTATACCCCGATTCACTGTACCCCGAATGCACTCAATACACACACGTGACATTTTTCTACAAATGGCGGTCTGCACATGTTAATTAATTTCATGATACTTTTCTGTAAATACCAACATTTGCTTGGTTTCCTATTCCTGCATGATCCACAATAAATCACAAAAACAAAACAGCTATGGAATTTTACATTTGATAGTGAAAAACATATTTCACTTTGCTGTTCGCAAACAGCCAGATCGTTAATTTAGTTGAGGAATGCCTGGAGGCATACACTGATGACAGCATCTTTGGATGCCTATGTATTTGTTTCTATAAATAGCCACTGATTCACTGTTCCCTTTGATCCACTGTGCCCCGGTATCCCCATTCTAAGTGAAATTGTCAAACTATTATGTACTTTTGAAGATACAATCAAAATGAACGGATAGCCGCATAACAACGCAACGTTGTCAAATGGGTGCCAGTCCCATATTTGAACCACTTATATAGCTTTCTGGTTGGCGTGTACAGAATGTACGTTCCCTGTCTCTCTGGTATAGTAGCTTCGTCACCATAATTCCCGTCTTGTGCCCCCCACAAACATGTTCCTGCACATTCATAAGCACATCAACATATGCACGCTCACCCGTAAACACTACCGCGCACCGGGTATCTCAAAATCCCAAATGTGCCATGGATTCTCGCCGACACGTACGTACGCCTATGCAAGATCATCAAGCAGCGGAACGCAAAGACTATAGATGCAAAACTACGGAAGGAACAGGCTGGGTTTCGCAGAGGAAGGGGATGCTCTGACCAGATTGTTATGCTGAGGAACATCATCGAGCAGAGTTCAGAGTGGCAAAGACAGCTATACATAAACCCTACAGATTTTTAGAAAGCCTTTGATAGCATCCACAGAGACTGCTCCAGGCGCGTTCTCAGATCATACGGAATACTAGCTTAGGCAAAGTGGAGGAGCTGGCATAGACATCCGCAACGTTGAACAAGGCACGGAATGCCTTCATGAGCCTAATTGCAGTTTGACGATCAGCACAGTATAACACAAGGACAAAACTCAGAATTTTCCAGAGGAGAATGATGGAGTAGGACCTCTTAAGATTGTCCACCTTCCACATGACCTGCCTCAGAGATATCATCGGGATCTTCTGGCCAAGTACCATATCCAACCAGGAGTTGCTTGCCCAATCCCAGCAAGAGGACATGCCCACCATCATTCAAAGAAGATGCCGGAGGTGGGCTGAACATGTCCTTCGCACGTATGCATACGCCATCACAAAATCAGCTGTCTGGTGGACACCAGAAGGGAAACGAAAACGTGGGCGCCCAAAGACAACATGGAGGAGAACAGTGGATGCGGAGCTGAGGGAAATTAACCACAGCAGGGGCACCATACAGCGTATGGCCGGAGACAGAGGAGGAGGAATTTTATCGCTGCCCTAAACGGGGTCAATGCTCAGTTAGTTTCCCCATAGGCGACCATGTTAACGTTTTGTCTGAATATAAGAAAACGTGACCTATAAAATGTCTTAAACTTCTCACCTGCTGTTATCATCATCTCATTGACATGCTGATAGATTTTAACAAAAGTTGCGTACTTCTAGCTCTCGTAAAATGCCTGTCTGTGTGACACCCGTCAATATTTACAAATGCCGGCAAGCATTACTCCGCAAACAGGTCACACAGGCAAATTGCTGCCAAATATCCCTCCGCTTATTCAAATCATCTAGAAATCCACCATTTTACAGTCAACACCTTCTACAATCACACATGAAAATCTGCATACTCAAATCCACTTATATCACAGCTTGTGAACTTTGTAAAAAAAATCATTTCTCAAAAATACATTACACTTTTCTTCGTAACCAAGCAGGCAGTCTAACTAGAACATTACCACAAACGCCAGAAGGTGTAACCGGTAGTAAGTAAGTAAGTAAGTACATCGGAAGTCACTGATCCCGCGGGCACTTGCCACATCTGGCGAGGCACGCGTAACAGCTGCTGCCGTCACAGCTGCTGCCAAATCCGGCCCGTAGTAATCCGTGTGGCGACTGATAAGTGGCGCAGTCGTCACCACTCGTGTCGCCGTCGTGGGCCTGGCACATTAGTGGTCGGTGTCGTGGGAAATCACGACGTAGCGCTTAAACATTTCGAGTATCACTTCGACGTTTTAATTAAATGTGCGCATGGAAATGTATTGATTTTTCTCAGGACGGTTCTAGAGTTAGAAGGCACGAGGCTAAATTGTTCATCGCTGAATAAAATGTTTGGAAAACATTACTGTTTTTATCTTCTTCACAGTAAACAGAGACGCGTGAAGATGTCTGAGCACTGGATCATTGTAACAGTATCACCTCCCGGGCGCCGAGATTCTCTCGTCTCTTTCCATTTGTCTCATAGAACCATTAATTGCTCTCAAATCTACGCATTGGTGAGCCTTTAAAAAGGATAATTATGCACATTATTTACGTGTCTGCGATATGACGACTACTCGGCTAGCATCAGACAAAACACTATTTACCTGTGGCATTGCATTACTAATGTAATGATGCATGACTGTTTGATGACCTACATGAACTGGTAATGATGTAAACTGTATGCCGTGTGCCAAAGCCTACATTATTGCAAAAAGTTTGTAAGTCCAGTTGTTTTTATCTATAATATATGAACCTTTATTTTCCCAAAGAAGATATAAGATAATGAGGAAATATTTAGCAATGATAGACTGGAACAACACACTGAAGAATACGTCAGCTGCTGGAATATCTTAAAGAATGAAATTAAGTGCATCGTCGATAAATTTGTTCCTTAAAAAAACAAGGGAAACGGTCCAGAAAGAAATACTTATCGGAAGAAGCCATTAGAAAATTAAGTATAAACAAACGATGTGGAAGTCATATAGACGTACTGGAAATAACGAAGACTACAACATTTATAAAGAAGCACTAAACCAAGCTACAGCTGAAATTATAAATTTGAAGAGAAGCTATGAAAAAAATTAGCTTGTAATATAAAAGAAGACAGCAAGAGTTGTTATGCATATGTTCGGAGCAAACAGAAAGTTCAGGATAAGGTCGGTCCTCTAAAAGATAGTGCTGAAAATATAATATCAGAGGGATTCTTAATGGCAGAAAACCTGAATGAGTATTTTAGTTCAGTGTTTACTAGGGAAGATATTAGTTTACTGCCAGTACCAGAGGCTAAGTTCAATGGGGCAGAATCATACTATTTAGGATAGTTAATTGTAACCCCGGAAATGGTAGCTAAGAAAATAAGGGCTATGAAGGATAATAAATCACCTGGAGTGGATGAGATTCCGTTCAAACTACTATTAGAATTTGTATAACAAATTAGCATACCACTTGCAACAGTTTTCAACTTGTCAATAGAAGAGGGAGTGGTTCCTATAGAATGGAAAGAAGCAAACATTATATCGTTATTTATTTTTTTGTTAAACATAACTTGTTAAACCCATCTCAACATGGGTTTCTAAAAGTGAGGTCATGCTTAACAAATATGTTATGTTTTGGGGAATATATCACTAAGTGGGTAGACGAGGGATCACCAGTTGATATCATCTACTTCGATTTTCAGAAAGCTTTCGACAAAGTGCCACATCAAAGATTACTGCTTAAACTAAAGGCCCATGGCATATGAAATGATTTAATTAACTGGATAAAAAAATGGCTAATTGACAGCGGGTAGTGGGGTGGCTTCAAAATGGAAATAAGTTTTGAGTGGCGTACCACAGGGATCAGTACTGGGACCTATAATATTCTTAATATATATCAACGATTTGGACGATGATATAACAAGCAAGGTGTTGAAATTTGCGGATGATACAAAATTGTTTAGAAGGATTAAACGTGATGAAGATAGACAGCATTTACAAGATGATCTTTACAGATTGATAAAATGGTCTGAAAAATGGCAAACGTTGTTCAATTTTGGGAAATGTAAATGCCTCCACACAGGACATGGGAATGAAGATGTACAATATACAATGGGAGGTTCTGTACTAAGTACTACTGTAAAAGAAAAAGACTTAGGGTTAACCATTAGTGCTGATATGAAGGGTTCTGGGCAGTGCAGTATTGCCCCTTCAAAGGGAAATCAAATCCTTGGATTAATTAGGCGAAACATAACGTATAAGGAAAAAGAGGTAATAATACCGCTGTACAAAACAATAGTTAGGCCTCATTTAGAATATTGTATTCAAGCGTGGAGGCCATATCGCAGGAAGGTCATAGATATGCTAGACAGAGTGCAGAGGAGAGCAACTAAAATGATACCAAAACTGAGGGATCTTAGTTACGAAATTCGCCTAAAAATGTGGTTTACCAACACTAGAGACCAGGAGATTGGGAATAGATCAGATAGAAGTGTTTAAAATATTGAATGGTTATGAAAATATTGATAGAAATATTGTTTTCTCAGTTAAGAAAGATAGAAGGACCAGAGGACTTGAAGTTACATTAGTAAAGGAGCAATGTAGATTATATATAACAAAGTTTTCATTCTCACAAAGGACTGCAAATTATTGGAACATATTATCTCCTGATTGTGTTGGTGCTAGTAGCGTGAATATGTTTAAAAATAAAATCGACACATACCTTAAAAGAGCGGGATACACGTAGAGAGAAAGTATTGGACTCTCGATAAGCCAAAAGGCTTCCTTGTCCACCTGCCATCTAGAGTTAATTTTCTGGATGGCAATCTTGTTAAATCTTGTTAAACTAGTGTCAATGAGTGGTACCAGATGATTAGATACATGAAGTGTACATCATACGAACCGGAAGATGGCGGCACTTGCATTAGCTTGTAAATAGCCTAGATTATACAGGCGCCGTGTGGAGGCAGCACTCCTCTCTACCCCGAATCCGGGTAGAGATACTGATTGGCTCTCACGTTAACGTTAAACAATAAATAAGAGTCATTTTGTATCAGTTAGAACTATGCTTTAAAAACTACTAAAAGTCTTACTTATATATAAACATATCATACACAAAATAAACTCAAAATAAAAGTGTTGCATAGTTGCTTATATACCATATCTACGTGGCTGCTTAATCAGCTACTTAATCAATAAGTTTCGACTTCTGTTTTTTATTTACAACACAGGTCAGTGAACAAAAAAAAGAAAGAGATATTGGGAAGGAACGACAACAGTGTGAAGGAATGCACTCTATGCGAGTCTACGATCTGTTTGCTTCGATATAAAAACGGCAATTTTTATTCGTGACTTCACCTTTATGACGTCGCCTCAAACGACAATAATACGCGAAAATGAAATGTTTTATGTGTACCAAAGCAATTGTATACTAACGTCACAGTGCGCTGTGATAGAGCGCGTAATCAAAAAAGCGTCGTGAGATAATAGTAGTTGATTTTTACGTTTCGTGCAGACATATTTTGCTATCATATGGCCGCCATCTTGCTTTTGTTACAATTTTTCAAACAAAAACCTGTAGCATTAACTTCCTTTTGTATGTAAACATATAAACATACGTCTTAAACATGTATGTACCTTATTTGGGTGCGACGATTTTAGAATAAGGCTACCTTTGTCTAAAACAACAGTGGTGGGGTCGAATTCCCCATGACCGAGAACATACAAAATACACTTCATTCGTGCCTGTATCCTACTGGGGTGCGCCAGTATGAAAATTAATCGAATTTAAATGAACAAATCGATACTTTTACATGGATTAATGCCAATATATGTTTTGCACTGGATTTGCTTCCTTTGTTTCCTGAATACATCCTTGTACACGCCAGACATATACGTATATATATATATATGTATATATATATATATATACATGTGTATGTATATATATATATATATATACATGTATATATGTATATATATATATATATAGTGTTGCGCAGATGAAAATATAAGAAAGCATTTTGGACCTTTTAGTATACATACATATATACATACATACATACATACTTACATACAGACATGCATGCATGCATGCATACATACATACATACATACATACATACATACATACATATACATACATACACACATACATACACATATACATACATACACACATACAAACAAACATACGTACTTACATACATACATACATACATACATACATACATACATACATACATACATACATACATACGTACATACATACATACATACACATATACATACATACACACATACAAACAAACATACGTACTTACATACATACATACATCTATACATACATACATACATACATACATGCATACATGCATACGTACATACGTACATACGTACATACATAAATACATACATACATACATTTGAGCTTTTAACGATTTTAGTATACATACATACATACATACATACATAAAAACATACATACATGCATACATACTTACATACATAATACATGTATACATACATACATACATACATACATACATACATACATACATTTTAGCTTTTAGCAATATGATTGATTAAGATAAATTTATATATTTATTGAGTAATGACAATAGAGTCGGTAAAACTGTCAGCACCCTACAAAAAATATTGCACGTAAGATTACACAATACAACTAAATAATTGCACATACAAATTATTACTGTTTTTATTTCTACATTTCTGTTGTATAGGTCTCTCATAACTTTTTTAACAAAACTACTACTTCTACTACTACTACTACTAATACTACCACTACTACCACTACTACCACTACTACCACCACTACTACTACTACTACTACTACTACTACTATTACTTCTACTACTACTAATACTAATACTTTTCTACTACTATTATTATTACTAATACTACTACTACTACTACTACTACATGGGCTTGTGCAGGTATTACAGTGCACGTCATCGGTGGAATAATTATCCAATCCAACAAGGAGGAACTCTTTAAGAATAAGAACAGCACTTTATACAATATCTAAATAACAAACTTGAGAAGGTTGGCAAAGTATGACACTAATGTGCTCATTGTCCAAACGGTTGTCGCGTCTACCAGAAGCAAAGACACTGCTATGATTGGGGATGACACGGACATGCAACACAAAATAATGTCAAGTAGCTTAATATTCCCTTTTCAATTATATTATATTACTATATATACTTTAAGTAACTACCGCCCAGTCAGCAATCTGTCCCAACTTTCGAAAGTGATTGAAAAGATTGTGGCCAACAGATTGAACAGTCACCTAGCCAATGAATCACTTACGGACACATTTCAGTCCGCATACAAGCGAAACCACTCGACCGAGACAGCCCTACTGTGGGTACTCAACGAGATCAGGACCGCGCTAGATCGTAGACAAGGTACAATCGTTGTATTCGTCGATCTAAGCGCCGCATTTGACACGGTAGATCACACAATACTACTGGATCGCCTACAACGACGCTATGGCATCACCGGAGTGGTTCTCCATTGGCTGGAATCTTACCTAAGTAATCGAAAGCAGAGTGCCGTCATCGACCGCGTGTTATCGACCGAGACGATTTTGTTAACGGGGGTGCCACAAGGGTCAGTGTTGGGACCACTATTATTTTCATTATACGTGCAGCCGATCGGTGATATCATTCACAAACACGACTTAAAATATCACCACTACGCCGATGATTTACAGCTGTTCTGTCACTTCGACCTGGATGCAACTTCTCTGGTGACTGCCGTGCGTCGGATCGAGCGATGTATTGATGACGTGAAGGAGTGGATGACTTGGAATTATCTGCTCATGAATGACACGAAAACAGAAATTCTACCGGTTGTCCCCAAATCAGCATCTGCCATCGTAAGTGGGCTCCGTGTGCGCGTCGGGACAGATGAAATATGTGCAGTTGATCACGTTAGAAATCTCGGCGTCCACCTTGATAGACACCTGGATATGACTATGCAAGTGTCACGTACTATCAGCACTTGCTCACTGCACCTGCGCAACATCCGGTTGATTCACCGTTACCTCACTCAACCGACAGCGGAACGCGTAGTCAATGCTATGATTACATCCCGTTTGGACTACTGCAACTCTCTACTGTTCGGAACCTCAACCAATAACATCGGTCGATTGCAGCGACTCCAGAATGCTGCCGCTCGCCTTATTACTCGACAGGCTCGTTGTGAAAGTGCGACCCCTATTCTTCGCGAATTGCACTGGCTACCTATTCAACAGCGCATTGCATTCAAGATCGCTGTTCTTACGTACAAGTCGCTGCACGAAGACCTCTCGCCTGTCTACATGCAGAAACTCGTGCGTGTCTACATGCCAGCCAGACGTCTTCGGTCTGCTGACTCGAACGCACTAGTTGTTCCGAGAACACGCAGCAGAGCCGGTGACTGTACATTTGCTCACGCAGCGGCAACAGTGTGGAACGCTCTGCCGTCAAGCGTTACTAACAAAACATCACTGGAATCATTTAAATCTGTGTTGAAGACTCATCTGTTCACTGCAGCGTATAGGTAGCTCGGACCCTTACCAACACTGTTTTACCATAGCTGATTGATGTTTAACGTTTATTTATTATTTATTTATTTATTTTTCGTATACATTTTAGCCTAATTTATTGATGTTTACATTAATTTTACTTTATTTATATATCTAAAAATTATCTTAACAATTTTATTTTATGATATAATACATCACATTCCTTTTCTACTTCTACTATATTTATTGTTTTAATTGCTATTATTATTATTAGTTCATTTTATCTATGATATAATAACTATTGTTTTTATTCAAATGCATTATTTTTAACATACACTTGTATATTGTTGTAAAGCGCTGTGAACAATATTGGATGTGGCGCTTAACAAAATAAAATATTATTATTATTATTATATATAAAGCATGTTCAAGACAACATTTTTGCACATTTTTTACTCATATGTCATTTTAGAGTTCATTATGGAAATGACCCTTCTAAATAAAAAAAGTAGTTATGTATTATTAAATCACATTGTGAGTCACACATTTAGTTTGATTTGCAATTCTATATCCTTCTCACTAAGCGACCAGTCTGTTTCTGCTCAGTCACCTCTTCTAAACCATTTTATTTGAATTCAAGGTGACTAATACATTAATGTAGGTCACAGCAGAGGATTATGTGTGGATACACGGGGTTCACTATGTAATTAGTGTCAGTGAGTGGTGCGTGATGGTCAGATACATGATGTGTACAGCATATGAATTGCATACTGCAGCGCTTCATGCTGAAATGGACGCATTCGAGTTGTTCTTGGCGTAAGAGCCCAAGCAAGCCTAAAAAAAACACAGCATGGGGCATTAAGCAATCTAAGGAGGTTCTTTATCAGGATGTGTGAACTCATATACTCTTTATTGGTACAATTATTGGTTGTGACACAACCTCTTGTCTGTTTGAATTGGGAAAGGGTTTGGTTCTAAAGAAGACTAAGAAGGATGCCCTGTTCTGTCAGCAGACAAAAGTATTATTCAGCCTTCAGTTATTGGTGGTGCCAAAAAGGGAGGTTGTTTGTTATCAGGTTGCTAAGAGCACATCACATGTGGAACCACAAACAATACCCCAACCTCAGTTACAACAGCTGTCATTTATAATATCACTGATATTAGAAAGGTGCATATACAAACATGAAGCCAAACGAGTGGGGGTGGCACATGGTGAATATAAAATGTCTGCCATTACAGACTGATCAGCCCGCAGCACCGCCAGAACTACTGGATATCATTTGCTGCATTTGCAAGAAAGACTATTACTATGAGGTGCAAATGTCCAAAATATGGCCTGCTCACAGACGCCAGATTTCACTAAAGATTGTTATGCGCTTGGTGAATCTGTTTCTAAATGTAAAGCGCTTCAACGAACATGAGTAACCAGCAAAATTACTTGCTCTGAGATTAAGTTCCGCAAGTTAAAATGTTGATATTTAGAGACCATATTGGGTGCATGCAAATGATCTACTCACACAACTACTCACATCTTAACATATCCCAAGTGATTCCTTGTGTCAAAAACCCCTTCGTAGAATTTAAAAGTACTAAAATATGTAATCTGACAGCAAAGATATGGAAAGATTTTGATTTATGGCGGCCATATTGAGTGCAAGTTGAGTGTAAAATTGGGCTACATTTCCTAGAATACCAATGTTTGTTTGTACACATTGAAGTATACAAACACAAACATTCAATGTGAACAGGAACAGGAACAAGAACAGGAAATATGTATTTGTCCCAAATACATAATACAACAAAATGATCGTTATATAAACAAAAGACCATACAATATATTGCAATCGAATCGACATAAAAAAAACAAGTGGTAAGTATAGAATGTATGATTAGGAAATAAAAGTATATGTCATATAATTGAGGAGACTCCTATAAAGACTAATAACAGACGCTGTCGTAAGAGCCACCCTATGAAACCGTTTGCAGTAAGCCTATCAGAAAGAACTAGAACTTCAATTCATATATCGTCAATGCTGATTCAATATATTTGTGAGAGGCTGGATTTCATTCATTAATTTTTTTGATAATATAAATATTTTATCATAATCTAAAGACGTGTATTGGATAGCCTACAGGAATCTGGGTTGCAGCCAAAGAAAACAATCAATCTTTGTCACCAATTGCCTCCTTCGTTCTCAATGGCAACCATTTCTTGATACGTTGTGTGAACATCAGCATATGTCAAATGTATATAAAAAATTATTTTGATACATCAAACAACATCATCTTCATCACTGTGCAGCCGTAGTAGGCCTCAGCATGTCGTTTCAAAATATGCCTGTCTTCCGCTATCATCTGCCAGATTGTGCCCTTCCAGTACTCGTCTAGTTCGTCTCTCCACCGTTTCGCCGGTCTTCCTCTAGATTGTTTCCCTTCATAAGGTCTCCAGGCTGTCATACGCATGTCCATCGGTTATCTCGTAGTCTGCTGGTGTGTCGTGCCCAGGTCCACTTCTGTCTTCTGATTTGTTCTATCACGTCTATGACCTTTGTCTTCTCTCTTACATAGCTTATAGATGTTTGTTTTTTCTCTCCCGATGTGTGATGTTTAACATACTTCTTCCCATCTTTGTTTGTGTGGCTTCTGACTTGTTTTTGCCTGGATGGTGAATGCCCATGTTTCATGAGTTTTACACTTGTCTCTTCAAGCAGGTGCCAAAATTACCATTGAAGATGTCGCGGTGTTTGGCGAATGCTGTCCAACCGGCGGTGATTCTTCTTTGAATCTCCTTGTCTTGGTTTTTGTCTCTGATACTGATTCGCTGTCCTAGATAGACGTAGCTTTCAACGTTATCTATCTGCGTAGTGTTTATATATATTGGTGTCTAATTTTCTAGCATCACGTTTACCTTCGAAATGTTCATCTTCAGACCTTGTTTTTTACTTTCATCAGCTAGCTCCTGCAGCATTTGTGTAATTCTTGCGGTGTAGTAGCGCATATGAGTATTTCGTCGGCGAAGCGAAGATGACTCCTTCTATCCTCAAACCTCTGATTTCCAGGTTAGTCTTCGGAATATTCTTTTGAGTGTTGCTGTGAACACCTTGGGCGATATGGTGTCACCCTGTCGTGTCCCTCTCTTGATATTGATCTTGTTGCTCTTTTTGTGTAGGTGGACTATCACAGAGCTGCTGGAGTAGATGTCTCTTAGGAGTTCGATGAATACGTCTTCTATCCCCTTTTATTGAAGGGAGGTCAGTATTGCTTGAGTTTGCACCGAGTCGAAAGCCTTCTCCCAGTCGAAGAGAGCGATGCCGCGTAGGGTATTATATTCTCGGCACTTCTCTTTCAATTGGTTTACGACGTTTTTGTGGTCTGTCGTTGAGTACCTGCTTCTGAATTCTACTTGCTCTCGTGGTTGGTTTTCGTCGAGTGACTTCTCTAGCCTATTCGTTAGTATCTTTGTGAGTAGCTTACAGATGTCTGGTAACAGACATGTCGGTCTGTAGTTCTTTACGTCTTTCTTATTTCCCTTCTTGAAGATGATCACCATCTTTGCGTTCTTCCATACGTCTTTCTGATAAGCAGTTAGTATACAGCTTAACCAGTGTCTTCGGGATGGTATCTTCTCATGTGTTTTATGTTTCATGGTCGGTGCCTGATGTCTTCCCATTCTTCATATCTCTTAGCGCTGCTTCCATCTCCCATAGTATTATATGTGGTACCTCTTTCGGGTCTGTATAAATTATGGTACTCTTTAGCTCGGTGTAGAATTTCGCTATTCGTTCCATGATCAAATCTTCGTCTTGTATTTCTCTACCCTACTTGTCAAGAAGTAGGGTAGAGTAGGTTTATTCAGTCTGTCTCGGCCAAGCGCCTGTGTTCTTTTGGCATTCTTCAGGCTCTTTGATACCATATTCGTTTCTCGTATGATCTCTTGTTTGTATTTCCTGATGTCCTCCTTCGCTTTCGTTTTGATGGTCTTGCATATTTCTGCGTACTCTATTTGTTTTTTACGGTCGCTGTTATCCACCATTTCTCGTCGTTTATTCATTGGTGCTCGTGTCGGTGATGATATTATCGTTACTACGTGCCTTGATTGCTTTGGCTACACTTGTCGCACTTGGTGTCGATGTCGTCTAGTTCTTGTAGTGTCTCGAATCGATTTCGCAGTTCGAGTTGGAATTCAATCTTTTTTTCTAATTGTTTGCTATCTTAGTGGTCTCTTGTTTATCAGCTTCTTCCTTTCAGTCTTGGCGTTCAGTTTGATGTTGCTCATTACCATTCTGTGGTCACTTCCGGTGATGCCTTTGTTGATGACAGTTACGTTAGTGACCATGTCTGGCCTGTTTGTCAGGATGCAGTCAATTTCGTTCTTCGTTTCTCCATTTGGGCTTTTCCATGTCCATCTCCTCCCTGCTTTCTTCTGGAATATGGTATTCATGATCTTGTACTTGTTGCCGTTTCCGACATGTTTGTTCGTTTCCCTACTTGAGCATTAAAATCTCCCATCACTATCGTGTAGTGGGTTGGCTTTTCTAAGGTATCATCCATGTCGTTGTAGAAGTTGTTTGTGTCTTCTTCTGGGTATGATGTTGTTGGTGCATATACTTGCACTATCTTCAGTTTGTAGCGCTTCATTGTGCATAGAACAAGTTCTGCTACTCTGGGGCTGATGCTGTTAACCCTCACTATATTTTCTTTTTAGTTCTTGTTTATGAGAAAGCCTACTCCTGCTTGGCCATTGTTCGCCGTGGAATGATATAGTAGGTGGCCGCTTTGTAAGGTAATGAAGCATTCCTCTCTTCTCCGATCCCGATCACATCTCATACCAACCTGTTTCCCTAAGTTCTTCCTCCAGTTCTTGTATCTGTTCATCTCTTAGTAGTGTTCTTACGTCATATGTTGCTATCTTCAGTCTACTTAACTTTGCTAGGCGGCTCTTCTTGATCCAGAGATTCTTAGCACCCCCTGCTTCCTTGGTTATAGCACCATCAAGTATATGCACCATTAAACAATGGTAAAACTTTGCTGGATCTGTAGTTATATTTATAATTTGTTTACATGATTTACGAGGCACGTTCCGGCCATAGTCATAGATCGATTTACATGGTGCAAATAGGACGCACGATTTTTTACCATGGCGTCTTTTACGAGATTTGGATTCCGCCGGTCTATTTTAGTCTTAGTTCTTTCCATTTCTAGTTCTTGCCAGTACTCGGCAACGTTTCAGTGACTGTCTAGTTCTGCATATATTGTGGTTAGAATGTCATGGCCTCATGAGGTCTATGAATGAATGGCAGACACGGGGCACTGGTTGAGTCATTGACTCGAACCTCGGTGAATGAGCATGGGGCACAGATTCTTTCGATTCATATTGACCGTGTTCCTTCGTTAACTTTATTCTCACTTGAAGACGTAAAGCAACTTTTTAGTAAGCAGGAATCCCTATTAGACTGTTTCTTTTCCCCCGATCAATCGAGGCACATATACGGACAATGACGCTCTTTGCTACACTTGGCGACTTCTAACCGGCGATGCTGTCCTATAAACAGGAAGCTGTGTTTACGTTGTCTTGTGGGACATTTTAAATAGGCACACGCGGTATTGTGGGCAACCCAAAAACTTCGAATATACTGCCTATTTCCCCTACCGTACCACTGGATTTCAATTGACAGAAACACAATCATAATTATGATCGTGACTTCTGTCACGATTCGCTATATCGCCCATGTTTATATATCTGCATTATGTTTTAGCGAAATATCCTGCCGCCGAAAAATACTGCCGCACCGACCCTTAATGCGCATGTCCGGAAGTACAGTTTTTCGCGGGGAGACGTCAGGACTTGTTATATGTTAGCAAGGGGCTATACGTACATAGACGAATTTTACGAACAGGTAGCTAGGGCCCTACGTATACGTACGTTCACCCAGATAATGTTATTTAGCGTTAAATTTTGACTGGAACTAATCAGGACAGTCGCGGAATCCATTAATTGTAAATGTTGTCATACTGTTATCTAAACACGGAGCAAATAGGTGCAATGTGGAACAAAAATTATCTTTGCATTTATATATATATATATATATATAAATTCTAGAACATGCGCATAACTAATAACTAATTAATTTAACTTTAATATATCTAGCGTATTAGGGAAGACTGCGGATTGTTGTCATTTTGTTCTCTCATGTAGGCCCTATATATATTGATGTACTTTTATTCAAAATATGATATTTGTGTGGTTCAAAAGGTGTATCTCCTAAAGCAACCAGTCCCAACCATATATATATATATATAATGTCTCCAATAAAAAGGTACATAATATATGTATATATATGTATATATATATATATATATATGTATACATATATATATATATATACCAACTTTACTTAGAAAAATGCCACCCTGCATTTTGGATAAAATATACACACATAGCCTCTATGGTTTTTCTACATACACCAAACAATATTTATTAGCAATTTACAACGATAATTGCACGGACACAAACTGCTACTGGAGCTTTGAAGTGAAAGTATGTGAGAAGTTTGTTTGTCTGTATTCCTGGAAACCGGAAAATACACCTAAAATCAAGGACACTCCCGGAAATTCCGGGATAGTTGGCAGGTAGGGCCTATATATGTTCACTTGGTTAATATCATACAGAACCTCAACATTACTTTGCGTCGGTAGCCGTAACGAAGGCCTGCTCTGTGCTCGGAGGAAAGGAGAGCTCGATAATAATCAGGGTGTTGGTATACAGACAGACAATGTTGTTTATTTATCCAATTGTACAGTGTGGTATAATAATATATTACTATTATATAAGTAATAATATACATTAATGCATAACAGTAACAATGTAAGATTTCAAATGGGTGTCATATTGAATGTACAACTTGGATATGGGAGACTCCAAGTAAGACTAAAAAGGTCGTTATCATAAGATCTCCCCTGGCATATGGTCAATGAGTTTATTTAACGTCTATTTTTTCATGTGTTAATTAATTATTTTACTATAGATTAAGTATGGTCCATTTGCGCACCAGAGTTCAACCAAAGTCTGGGTGTGCGCATATTTATATGTAAAACTGATTGCTATGCATAGTGATAAGTGCATTCTTTTGTGTCGTTTGTATATCGGTGATGTATATAGCATATGCAAGATGTATATAGCAAGCAAGATGTTTATTCTTGGCTACGTGTAGATAGAAGAGCATTCGCTTGGGTAGCCTTTTATGATGCAATCTTTAGCGTTGTATAGCTTTGTCCTTTATCATGTCTCGAGTATTGTTGATGACATGCGGTAAATTATTTCTCAGACGTTTTGCAAATTCGTGTTGTGTCCTAATTGTGCCTATTTTGTTGCGTCGACGCGTGAGATTATTAAGTGTATACATGTTCTTGTATATTGACCAGTTCTGTAAATAAGTTGGTAACTGCTTTTGAATGAGCTTATAGTAGAAGCGTAGTATATGTATTTTTAATAAGAAATCAACCTTTAAAATAGAGAGGTTTTTTATAATGGTTCCGTGTGTGCGTTGTATTAATTACAAATATTATTCGAATAGCTTTCTTTTGTAGTTTCGTTATCCTATCACAATGGTAGCCCCAGATCGTTAAACAGTAATTTGAACAATGTCTGGCGGAGGTGACCGACTGGTTTGAAAGAAACCAACTTAAGTTGAACACCGAGAAATCACAGGCAGTCATCTTCCTCCCCTCAGAACAACGAAACGATTTGCCCTCCGATATCTCCGTGTGGTTGTGCCGAATTTATCCGTACACAACCTATGAGTCATACTTGACAGCTGTCTAACCATGGAAGCACAGGTTGCACAAATAGCAAAGTCGTGCTACCACCATATTCGCAACATTAGACAGATTCGGCTTCGCATCACTGATCATGCATGCAAAACCCTGGTGCACGCGCTCGTGACTTCACGCCTCGATTATGCAAATTCATTTCTCTACGGCCTTCCGCAGACGACGCTGCTGCGTTTGCAACGAATGCAAAACTGCGTCTGCCGTACGATCGAAGAAATACGACCAGGTTACACCAGTGCTGCAGCACCTGCATTGGTTACCTATCTGTGTGCGCCCGACATAATATATAAAGTGCTTATGCTTGTGTACTCTTGTGATGCATGACCTGACACCGAGTTATCTCCAGGAGTTACTGAACCGACGTCAACCGAATCGGCAACTGAGATCTGCGTCTTTGCCGCTATTGTCAGTACCGGCTTCGCAGACGGTCACTCACGGTGATCGCCGGTTTGCTGTAGTTGCAGCCAGTCTATGGAACAGACTGCCGAACTGTGTCAGAATGGCCAAGACACAGCCACAGTTCAAAACACTTCTTTAAACACAACTTTTAGAGTAGCTTGTCTGTAATATGATCACGTGGACTTTATCAATTGCACTTACCCATATTTTATGTAATTATTATTATTATTTTAACATTATTTATTACATTTCAAATCACTTATTTATTTGTTTCTGTTGTTTAATACTTATGTACATGGATGTTTAATAATTTATGTAATGAATGTTTTAATTATTATTTGATGGTATACATCTTACAATGATTTGTTTCTATCTATAATACAATTCTAAATAGTTACGTGTACATGTGTGTAAAGCGCCTGAGAGCAATCTGATTGATTCGGGCGCTATATAAATAAATTGTATTTTTATTATTATTAATTTAAATTTGGTAATATTAGTGTGTTATAAAGTAGAATTTTAATACATAACGCAGGGATATGCTTCAGCGTGTTTATAATTCCAATTGATCCTTACCTCACCTGACCTATCCGGTAACCGTGTGTGGTCGTTGGGACACCTCCGACGATAATCGCATAATCTGTCTTCACCTCTGTCGGTCTTTTGCGGCCATTTGTGACTTGTAGAAGTCGAGGCCTGACCATGTTTTGATGTTGTCTTGCCAATAATATTTCTGCCTGCCTCTTCTCTTCCCTCTAACTGTGCCTTGGAGGAAGTTTTTGCCAGGCCAGTAGATCGTATGACATGTCCATACCATCTCAGTTTGCGTCT
Organism: Escarpia spicata; assembly: GCA_963995525.1. NCBI lineage: Eukaryota > Metazoa > Annelida > Polychaeta > Sabellida > Siboglinidae > Escarpia > Escarpia spicata. Next base: position 56,619,234 of record OZ023211.1, on the reverse strand, counting down.
TCTGACAGTAGACAGGATGTCTTCGTGTTGTCCGATGTTTCGAATGATTATATTTCTCACTTCTTCGTTTGTGACATGACAAGATGTGCAAGATATTTCGGTAACATCTCATTTCCTTAGCTCGCATTCTTCTGTTTAGTTCTGCTGTTAGGGGTCCATGTCTCAGAAGCGCACAGAACGATTGATATGACAATTGCACGCATTAGCCTTATTTTATTTTTCAGTGTGATGGTGTTGTTTGTCCTCACTGTTTTAGTTTTGCAAGTGCGGCAAAGGTTTGTGCAATTCTTGAAAGAACTTCCTGGTTTTGATCCCTCCTCCGAGATATTTGAAGGTTGTAACGGTTCTGTTCTGTTCCATTGACGGGGTATCTGTGCTGTGCATTTATTTCCATCCCATAGTCTGCAGAGATTTTGTCAGGCGTATCACTAGGTTGGCCAGTTCTTGTTCGTCTCCTGCTGTGGCATCGATGTCATCAGTAAATCACAGGTTTGTGATCGTTTTCATCCATCATCCATTGCTGACTGTGCCTATATATATAGAGAGAGAGAGAGAGAGAGAGAGAGAGAGAGAGAGAGAGAGAGAGAGAGAGCGCGAGAGAGAAAGAGAGAGAGAGAGAGAGAGAGAGAGAGAGAGAGAGAGAGAGAGAGAGAGAGAGAGAGAGAGAGAGAGAGAGAGAGAGAGAGAGAGAGAGAGAGAGAGAGAGAGAGAGAGAGAGAGAGAGAGAGAGAGAGAGAGAGAGAGAGAGAGAGAGAGAGAGAGAGAGAGAGAGAGAGAGAGAGAGAGAGAGAGAGAGAGAGAGGAGAGAGAGAGAGAGAGAGAGAGAGAGAGAGAGAGAGAGAGAGAGAGAGAGAGAGAGAGAGCAGAGAGAGAGAGAGAGAGAGAGAGAGAGAGAGAGAGAGAGAGAGAGAGAGAGAGGAGAAGAGAGAGAGAGAGAGAGAGAGAGAGAGAGAGAGAGAGAGAGGAGAGAGAGAGAGCAGCCTTGTCGGACTCCGACTGTGGTGTGGAACCATTTCCCCGTTAAAAAGAATCAAGTAGTTGTTCGATGACATGTCTAAGGTTGTGGCCAATGTTGTATTTTTCACGGTAGCCCAGGGAGCTGCATGTCATACTCTATCGAAGGCCTTCTTCCGTAGATAACAGTAGCGCAGCGGTAAGAGCTTTGGACTCTCGACTGAGACAACCCGGGTTCGAATCTTGTGCGGCAGTGTCGAACCTTGGGCAAGTTCGTTTACTCTACAAAGCTTCAGTTCACTCAGCTGTATGAATGAGTACCTGGCTATAGACAGTGTTGGCTATTTGTGTACGGATAATCTTCGCGCATCAATTGCAGCGTGGCTGGATGCTTCCCAGAGAAGTCTAGATGGTATTCGATTGAACAGGTCTGCCAGGGAGTAAAGTGTAAAACGCTTTGAGCAGTCTTGAGGACTGGATACCGCGCTAAATAAGAGCTTACCTATATTTTTCTTGAAATCGATGAAAACACAGTACATGTCTTGTTGGTGTGTTTTTTTTTCGCATAAAATTGGAAGATTGAAAATCTGTTCAGTTGTACTTCTCCCTGCCAGGAAGCCAGCTTGTTCCACTGCGATTATGTGTGTTTTCTGCTAATGGCTTTAGTCTGTTTAGAATACCTTTCAGCAGTACTTTACTTGGATGGCTGATAAGGCTGATAGTACGGTAATTTTGTAGGTAACCCTTTTTGTGTAGTGTGGTAATAAGTGATTGTGTTCATGCTGTGGGCCACTCTCCCAACTGTTGTATATTATAGTGAGTGCATCTATCATGACATCTCCTCCAGCTTGTGTTAACTCTGATGGAATGTTGTCTACTCCCGCTGCTTTCCCCTCTTTAGAGGCTTGATCGCTGCTTCTATTTCATCTCGTAGAATTGGGAAGTAATCGTCTTCGTTTATCTGAGGTCAATTTAGAATGTTCGAATATCCCTTTGACTGGCGGATGTAAAGTTCGGAGCAGTATTCTGTCCATCTATTAATTATGTCCTTTTCTTCCGTGTGCAGTATCCCAGCTTTGTCTTTTACGCTGGTAACTTTTGTTTTGTTTTCTGTGTGAGGTCTTTAACAATCTGGAATGCCCTTTTGCTGTTGTTGTTGACGTTATCTTCTGTTTCACTTCATTGCTCTTCGATCTAGTTTTCTTTGGCTCTCTCCATGTCTTTCATTTTTGCGTTGTTAATCTCTCTGTACTTAGCAGCACCTTCCGTGGTGCTCTTGTCTTTCTTCAGCCGGCTCCGTTTATCGCACAGTTCCAGCAAGTCTCTTGTGACTAGGGTTTCTTTTTCTGGCGATGTTTTCCAAGGATCTTGATTCGGAGGTTGGGACGCCGGGAATAGGGTCTACTGCTCCCATTAGTCCGCTTCCTCCTCCGGGGTGTTGACTTTCTCTTCTAGAACGCGGATTTTCTTTTGCAAGGAGTCCAGCATGTCAATCACGCCGACTGCCATAGCCGCAGTCATCGTCTTAATGAGAATTGGAGCCATTTGTTCCATGACGTCAATTGTAGATATTTCACTGGCACTGGTCGATCTGCCGTGCGTCCTACTATTAGGTTGTTTGTCAAGGGATCCATGTCGTCGCTTCAGTTGTTTGATCTCAGCCATGAAACATGATTGGATTGCATCATTCACATGCTTGGCTGGAGCGCAGTGAGGTGGAGCGGTATTGACTTGGGCGTGGCGTGGGCAATAATCGAAATGCTTCACAAAATAATAGTGAGAAGTTTTATACGTCAACTCACAAACCATAGACCTCAGTTGATGGCATTATCGGAAAACATGGCCACACGAGCAGCAATCACATATTTAGACGGTGACACGAAACAAACGTGCTGGGCTGTGTACGTTGCCGGGCTCTCGTGTACCAATAGTTTTTCTAATGTAGGGCTCCCTCCCATCAGTCCTGTTCCTGTTGTCACATGACGTAGATCATGTGACACATCCGTAACTTCAGTCTGCTGAAGAAGACCGCGGGATCATTCGGGGTTCTCTCCCAGACAATGTAGAAAATATATCCCCTCTTGGTGCAATCTAGCGTATTTTCTGGAGAAATAAACTCACGGCTCAAGTATTGTTTCAGTGTCGGTCGTATGCTGAGTGGAAATTAAAAATATATATGAAAAGAAATAATTAATATAAAATGATTTACATCATCAAAATCGACAGCTGTGCATCATATGCGGGATGTCGGTCCAACAGTTACACCCGTCTGAAATTGTTTTACAAGATCACTTCCTCTCGCCGTCGCGTGCAGTGCTTCGCCAATTGGTTTCATACAAATAAACCTCTTCGGGGTGGGAAGATTTTCTATGGACAACATTCCGAGGTCATTGAGTCTTCTTCCTGTCAATATTGACCGACTCCATTACTTGAGGCGTCGAAGGGCAGAAAGGGACCGCGCGCAAGCAACGCTTCCGACTGGTGTAGTGGGGAAGATGTTTAAGACCTTGCCGATGACGGTAAATGCTTCACCATACGCCGAAATCAGTTCACGTGAAGATGATGGTCGTGGAACTTGAGGGTCTTCGTACCTCTTTCGTCACTTTGCGATTTCCACAGGAAGTTCATTTTGTTCAACCGAACAATCTATTACAGTACTTAGTTTGTTCTGTGTCATCTAGTTTCTTTAGACTGGACGGCAGAAGGTCTTTAATTAGCTGCACTGAGTCTATGGTGGTCACTCGGAAATCGTTCATCCAACTTGTCACGGACGTGACCAATAAATGGGTAAAATAAATTGATGCGATAGTAGTCAGCTGTTTATTGATTCGTGTCACCAGCATTGGCACGATGGCGGTGTAGCTGTGCCGTTCTGGTTTACGAATCTCAATACCTGAAGAATTGGCCATCAGCCCAACACGGCGCCATATTTCATTCCACCCCGATAGGATGGTCCTGCAGTCCCGGATCGATGCATTTACTCGCCAACGAAATATTTTCGTATGCATCGCCGGCCGAACGCGGCTGCATCATTTCGTGCGTCACCGGTACTGGCTCATTCGATGCTGTCCAGCGCGTCCAATATGCGCAGATCTTTGTTTGCACGACCCCTTCTTGAGAGCATCATCGCCCTTTTTCATATTGGGAAAAGAACATTTTAAATACGGGATATCACTCAATGACAGTTTTGCTGTGAAAGAACTACCTATACCCTTCAGTATGTCCCTTATCCACGCCTCAAGCCTGGGCCTCTCTCACGCAGGAATGTGTGGCAGGCTGGCTCCACACTGTGGACTGGAAACCAGTCTATTTAGGCTCAATAGCTAGATAGATAGATAGATAGATAGATAGATAGATAGATAGATAGATAGATAGATAGATAGATAGATAGATAGATAGATAGATAGATAGATAGATAGATAGATAGATAGATAGATAGATAGATAGATAGATAGATAGATAGATAGATAGATAGATAGATAGATAGATAGATAGATAGATAGATAGATAGATAGATAGATAGATAGATAGATAGATAGATAGATAGATAGATAGATAGATAGATAGATAGATAGATAGATATATGTTTATTCGCTCTAACCACGTATCGTGGTACGTAGAGGATTACAATTTCACAAATATATAAAACATGAATCATTATACAAAATAAGGTTATTTACAAACTGGGTACTTATTACCCAGTAGTCTACTACACTAATAGTGAGAAGTCATGTTTACACATAGGTTCAAGAATAACATACAGTAGGTGGAACATTGGACATATAGTTTTAAACCATGCAAGATGAGTTTTGCCAGACTGTCAATTGTGTCTGAAAAATTGGTATGTAACATGTGTACAAAGTTAGTAACATTAGGACTTAATCTAATATACGAAGACATATATTTAATTCTCAAGTCGTCTAACTTGGTACATTCGTACAAAAAGGGAATGTCATCACCTATTACAGCTTTATCACAAATGTTACGAAGTCTCTCCATTGTAGCTATATTCAAGTTTCTTCGGTTATTAAAGTGATTTTTTTATAATTTTAATATATTTGTAATGTATGCAATTATTAAATAATCCAGTTAATATGATTATTTCATATAATTCTATGCATTTATTTCATTAGAATTATGTTTTATTAATCACTAATGACCCTGACAATATATCGAAAAAATTACTGCGCATACGCGCAGTTTCCACTTTGGTCCCACCTTCACGGTCCGTATAAGGCATGCTCATGAATATTCGGAACTATGCGTCACTCTTCGATTAGCTACGCCGAGTTAATAGATGCAAGAAAAACGTCATCCACATGTGTTTATTTGGATTAGCCACCGCCATGCGAATGAGTCGTGACCAATAAAATTATCAAAAGGAAACGTGGACCAGCAGCTGCCCTTTATGTCACAGATTCAGCAAAGAAAATAAGGGAATTGTATGGAATAAACGGAGAATGAACATAGCGACAGCTCATGACAGACGGACTGATTTAAAAGAAAAAAACGCTATCTCTCTATGCACGAAGCTGCCGATGACATATTGAATGATTGGCATTGTTTTTGTTGGAATATAAAAACATACGAAATCTCACCTATGGTACTAGCATCTTCCTTTTCCAATAAATACATCTGGCTATATAATTTAAAGTTTAGTTTTAATGAGACGTTTAGATAACAGAAACATTCAGTAATGAAACCATTTTGTTTGGACCATAAATCCAGCTGCTATTTCCATAAGCAGTATAAATACATTATACATCACATGAAGTGATGTACAATATTAAAATAGCTTAGGTGGTTATGTACTTTTCTGTCTATATAAGGTTCAATTTTAGTTTGAAAAATGTAGATCTATAAAGAGCATAAAAGCAGTGTTACAACATGTTTTATTTTGTACTGGGAGTGCAATGAATATTTGTTCTGCCCATCATTTAAAGTAAAATATATTGAATTTGTTTCTGTCGAACTCCCGTTTCGATGTCAAATAAAATGGTCATTGTATGATTGAAATAAAGTTATAAAATTACAAAACTTTAAAAGTAACGCATATTTTTAACCATTGTTTTCAGTCATCATTGGTGTATTTAACTCAAGAAGATCCCTAAAACACCTTGAATGTTGTAGAACATTTATATTTTATTAATTTTCAAAATTATTGTCAAAGCAACTTTGTCGACACATTTTATACACTACTCCCAGTATAGTTCACTTAACACAAACTTGTTTCAACAAATTTTGAAGAATATGTGGTAGAACACAATCCAAACATGATGAGCATAAGAAAGCATAAATGTTATTATGTACTCCTATTTTGCAACATAATGACGGGATGTTGTGCAGTTGGATGCCCAAATCGATCGATTGCACAAATCCATTTGAAACATGTACTTATTTACTTACTTACTTACTTACTTACTTACTTACTACCCGTTACGCCCCTGGCGTTTAGGGGAGCGACGAAGTTCCTCCACCTCTGTCTGTCTCCGGCCATATGGTGCCCCCGCCTCCACTGTTCTCCTACGTGTTGTTTTTGAGCGCCCACGTTTTCGCTTCCCTTCTGGTGTCTACCAAACAGCTGTTTTGTGATGGCGTCTGCATCCATGCGAAGGATATGTCCAATCCATCTCCAGCGTCTTCTTTGAATGATGGTGATGCCCACCTCTTGCTGGCATTCTGAGTTTTGTCGTTGTGCTGTACTGTGCTGATCGCCACACTGCAAGTAGGCTCATCATGCCGTGCCTTGTTTAGTCTGTTGCGGATGTCTATGCCAGCTCCTCCATCTCGGCTAATGACACTTCCAAGGTAAGTGAATGTTTCGATGCTGGAAAGGTCCGTGTTGTCCATCTTCACTGAGGCTGGCATGTTAACATTCAGACTCATGACTTTCGTCTTCTTCTGGCTGATTCGCAAACCAACCTGATGGCCAAATCTGCTAAGGCGGGTTGGGTTGTTTTCTCTTGGATGTGTTTGTGAGTGTGGGACAGGAGAGCAAGGACATCGGCAAAGTCCAGATCCTCAAGTGCAGAAAAGGGTGTCCAGTGAAGCCCTCTTGGTACATTTTCTGTCACTCGTCGCATGACCCAGTTGATGACAACATTGAAAAGGACGGCTGACTTAACACAGCCCTGTCTTACACCTGTCTTAACCTCAAAATGGAGATCGCTGGTTCCAACATTGCAGGTGAAGTTGGTGTAGAAAGCTTTGATGATGTTGACGATGCGTTGTGGTATTCCATATGATCTGAGAATGCGACAGAGGCAGTCTATGTGGAAGCTGTCAAAGGCTTTCTTAAAATATATTAGATTTATGTACAGCTGTCTTTGTTACTCTGAACACTGCTTGATGATGTTCCTCAGCGTAAAAATCTGGTCAGTGCATCTCCTTCCTCTGCGAAACCATGCCTGTTCCTTCCGTAGTGTTGCATCTATAGTGGTATATGTGGTATATGATGATCTTGCATAGTATCTTGCTTGGTATTAACAAAAGGGTGATCCCTCGCCATGTGTTACAGTCTCTAAGGGCCCCCGTCTTGGGTATCTTGACGATCATTCCCTTGGTCCAATGTGTTGGTACCTGCTCCCGTTCCCAGATGACTGTGAACAAGGGTTCTGTGATCTCAGCCTCAAGCTCGGGGTCTGCTTTGAACAGTTCAACATTGAGGTTTACATGCCCATGTGCCTTTCCATTCTTTAATATCCTGATGGCTGCAATGATTTCTGCTCTCTGAAGAGCATCTACATTTATCTCCAGATCTGCTTCTGCTTCTTCTATAACAGCTTCCTCTTCTGGTGGTGGCCTGCTTAGTACTAAAGTGTTCTGTCCATCGAGTTTCTTGCTCCTTCTCTGTCGTGAGAAGATTTCCTTGCTTGTATTTAATTTGGGTATTGGAAGTGGTACGACATTTCCCGCTAATGATCTTGGTTATTTTGTACACGGTTCCTTGTTCATTTCTCTCAGCCGCTTCTTCCGCCCGTTTTGTCAGGTCTTCCTTGTGAGCTCGCTTGTCTGCACGCACACATCTTTTGACCTCCCGATGTTCTTCTCTATATTGCTCTTGGCATCTTTCTGTTAGTCTTTCTGAATTGTGTTTCCAGTAGCTTCTCCTTTGTTGCTCTTCTGTTGTTGATTGCTTCCAATGTTGGTGATGTTATCCGGTCTGTTCTCTTTCTCTGCCTGTGTCCTAGGCTGATTTCGCTGCTCTTGGTATAGACGGAGGCTATCTGACTCCAGGTTGTGTCGATGTCTTCTTTTGAGTATTTTTCTTCATCAAGGCTGCTCAGAACATGAGATCTGTTTTTCACATCAAAAATGAAGCTTTTCTTCACTGCTGGGTCCCTAAGCCTCTCAACATCATACATTGTTTTACCCATTGTTCGGTGTCCTGTACTTTTCAGTTTAGCTAAGATGATGGTCACTTGCGTCATCTGCTCCTCGTTTCACTATCACGTCTAACAGAGAGTGGCACCACTTGCCGTTGATCATTAGATGGTCAATCTGATTATTGGCCCTTCTGTTTGGTGAGTACCACGTCAGTTTGTGGATGTTCAGGTGTTGGAAAAGTGTCCAATGATAAGATTGTTCATGCTGCCAACATCCATTCCTTCCCGTGACCCTGTCGTTGTAGTTATTGTCATTTCCGACATTCAGGTCTCAAACAATTAAATGTGACGTCATGGCGTGGTTACCTGTCCACTCTTGCTTGAAGGCTTTGATAGAAAGCATCATTGTCCTCATCCTCTCCGTCATTGGTCGGTGCATGGCACTGGAGGGTGATGTTTCCGTGTCTCCCCTTCAGTCGAACTCTCATCAGACAACTGCTGACAGGTTTCCACTCCAGCAGTGACGTTTCCACCCGTTTCTATAGGAGAACTGCTACACCTTTGCGATGCTGGTTGTCGTCTCGTCCAGAGTACAGTACCGTCTATCCTGTTGATGTTGTCAGTCTTCCCGATCTGATCCACCTGCTTCCGCTCACTCCAAGCATGTGCAGGCTGTATCTCACATTTCTAAGGTTATTTGCGCCAGTTTTCCAGTTTCATACATGGTCCTCACATTCCAAAATCCAATCCTGGTCTTCGTTTTTGCACTCAGCACTCCCATAATCGTGTCTGTAGCTTCCTTTTGGCTTTCACCACAGGTTTATACGGGTCGTTGACTCTGGAAGGCCGTCGTGCACAGTTGTGAAAGTTATCTTCGTCGCTGTTTCCGTAACAATACATTTCTTTTACAAGACCGGGTTGTTAGCTCTGTGCTAAACCCCCAACCTGGAAGACCAGGGTGCTTGTTTTGTCTGGCCCCTCCCCATGATCTGTTCGGCTTGGTTGAACCTGCCAGGAGCACAAGGCTCCCGCTGGCATAGCTCTGGGATCGACAGAACACGCAAGCCACCCCACCCCGACAAGGCACAAGCACCTGGGATGGTTGAAACATGTAGTGATGTACACAAATTAAGGCAAGACCCGTAAACACACAGACCCAATCCGAAATATGCCCCAAGTCCCAGATTTAGACAAACAATAGCATCCACGACCAGGTTAATCCTCTTGCTATGGTTGCATATACTTATATTTTAATGTGCATTTTGTTCACTGCATGTCAAATATTGGGCAATGCAGTTTTACTAACTAGAAAGGCGAAACCCTTGCCTAGGCTAGTAGTAGAGGCTCGACAGACCCAGTCCCAGTTCACACCGACTGCAGCCTCAGAAATGGGTGAATTTAATGACTCGGAGTATTCCTTATTTATACGGCTTGATCTTTGGGCTTCATTTATATTATATTCGGATTCATCTTCAGTTGTTTCTTCAGTGGAGTTTAATACTGAGAAGTGTTTGAGAAACTCTTCGATGGTTACATTTCCTGTGTTTGCTTGCTTTGTGTTCTTATTTATTATTTGCCAGAATGCTTAGGGGTCATTAGATTCTTTTGCTTTTAACTCCTCTATAAATGCGTTTCTCTGCACTGCCTTAGACTTTTTTATACTCTAGTTTTATACTCTTTTCCAGTTAGTTTCATTAGTTTCAAGTGTTCCTCACTTTCATTGTCCTTATATCGCCTTCTTGCTCTGTTGAATGCTTTTCTTTTATTACTGCAGTCTGCATCAAACCAATCCAGGCAATCCTTATATGTATTTGTTTTGTTGTATTTTGTTTGCTGTACTGTTTAGTTTTGATCATAGGCCTATATTGCATTCTCTAGCGCTATTTAAAAGTAGATCATTAACACTTGCAACCAACTCATTAATTCTTTCCTTAGTTGCCTCACTGATAGTTGTAAGTATATCATCTAGTAAAGTGTTAAACTTTGTCAAAATCAGTTTTGTTACAAATGGCACATTGAAATTCGGTTTTCTTCTTATGCTCCCGTCTTACTAGCATCTTAGCAAAAACAGCGCCACCTGGCGAATGTGTAACCAATATTATATATTGTGCGCATAGCCCACCGTGTGGCGCCACTCTAAAAACGTATCGCTGATCTCCAGTAGGCATCTTCTTCTTCTTTAGAAATAAATAATAAAATTAATTATCTCGAGTTCCCCATAACCCATCCACGGAGCAGCAAACCGAGGATTGTCGTTATCATAATTAGATAATGTTCAACTTAAATCTGTTTACAGTGACACCATCTGGAGAGTCGGTCACCACTGTATTTTCTCAGTTCTGTACTAGATGTAGGAGAGAAAGGCCTTCTCGCAAAGCATATAATATTGCATTCACATAAATAACTCTACATGACTACTGTTGTTTTTGTGTAAATCAGACGCCAATGGTCTGAAGAAGTGAATGAACACAGAAAGACGTGGGTAGACCTCAATGCCTTTGAGGAAATACACTTTTAAACATCCAATGTTAGCATAGTAATAGATGATGGAATATAGTAACCATATGACGTACATCGTCTGTGGAGCGCCTATAAAGCAATTAAAGGATTCGGGAACTAACTTATGCGGCGGTGAGCATTTTTAATGAAACAGTTTAAAACCATTTCACATTTATAAACCAGTTTACAAACTTCACTTTTTGTAAGAATGTATTAATTATTAATGGTGTGTGTGTGTGTGCGTGCGTGCTTGCGTGTGTGTGCAGTAATTGTAACTGTTATCTAGGCTAAATATCATAAAAACGTATTTTATTAGTCATTTGCATCTGACATATACATTTTTATGTGGTATTTTTTAATCTTTATGTGTAATTGTTATGCATTAGCTATCATTTATTTACGTGTGACTGCAGTACCTGAATGGTGGATTCAATGTTTGCTGCAGGGACCCAAACTGTCAAGCTCTTTAAATCATGCTTCTTTTTATATCTACAAGTCGTGATGGTATAGAATTTGCAAAGGAAACTTCTGTTAGTTCTAATTTAGTATTCGTTATTTGTAGCTGTTGTAACCTACTTTAGACATGCTCGTTTGCAAAGCAGCATGGATTCTCATAACACAACACACCCAGCCTCTTAGTTTTATGTTAAAGAAATAAATTACCAGTCACACAGCGAAACACGCAAATCACTCGTGGTCCACTTTCATAGAGTACATGACCAGCCACATTACCTATAGCATAAACAGATGATTACTGTGGATAAAGAAAAACATTGTTTCCACTTTTAACGACATAATTATTATACTATGTAATATGCTCATGTCATGAGTATATAAATACTAGTGTGCGATGATTTAAAAATCAGTAAAAATGTATGCATACACACACATACACGCACGCACACATACACGCATACATACATACACACGGACATGCACACGCATGCATACATACACATGCACACACACATGCATGCATACATACACATGCACACACACGCACACATACATACGCATACACATGCACACACACACATGAAGTGTACCAACACATCAATTGAAGATAACATAAACCAAACTGATGAGGATTGGCAATGAATAAATGACTAACACATCCAGTATTCAATTTCTATTAAAATTAACCAAGATGTCCAAAATAATGAAATATCTGGTTTGAGGTAAACATATCCATTTATTTCAGTCTGATATCTTAAAACAAACAATGTAAGAAACACAGAAATACTAACTAGTACACTAACACACACTCATACTATGCATATAATATATATATATATATATATATATATACACACACATACATGTATATTTATATATATATATATATATATACACACACATACATGTATATTTATATATATATATATATTAACAGCTGAACTGATGCTCACTTAAGGTGATGTGTCAACCTATTTTAATGTCTACATCAACAAATAATTAAAATAACTTATTTCTGGCAAACATGTACATAATGCTTCAACTACAAATTAATTAATGAGACATTATGATGATTACTAGATTGTTCACTTTGTCATATAATTAAATTAAATCATGTCATGATTTGTGCAATATAATACCATGGTATGAACAATGGTATTAGTTGTAGACAGTGTATGAACCCCAGCTTGCAGAAAGTTGATAAATAAGCATGTCTACAAATACGCATTTCACGCAACACACTTGATTTAATGTGATGCTGTTATATGACATTTGCATAACACATTTACCAGCAGCATTAGCCACTGACAGTGTTAACTTTACACTAGTTGATATTATATAAATATGATAACTTGTACCTGCAAACTTGTAGTAAGAATGACGGTTATAACACACACGTTATGTTAGCAGTTGGTTAATATCGACTTCAGAAATCATCATTTAAAACACATTTTGCATATCCCAGAGACTCTCCATTGTTCACCATCAGCAATCATGCTTCTTGGAACTTCTAAATATGTTGGTTATTAATGCAGAGACTATTTGAAATCTCCAGCAGATTACCAGCAGACTGCGATCACCATTATACACAAAACAGTATTTGGTTCCAAAACTAAACCCTTACAGAACAGTTCATTGTGGTCTTGAGTGTGGTAGGTTTCAGTATAAATGGTCCTCCCATATGAACTTCTGAGGAGACACATATATATCAATAGTCTTGCAGATCCTCTTCCACTAATCAGATAGTCCAATGAGGCATTGACACTTTGTCCCGGGTGCCAAAGCACAGACTTGCCACCAAGTCCTCTGCACTCAAAGGTGCTGTTAGACATTCTTTGTGAGACATCCGGGGAATGACAGTCTTGCGATGTGTGTGTGGCCCAATGGTTGTCTTGTTATTTCTACGACAAAGACCTACCAAATGCGTTGGTATATAAATTAATCATGTTGTCAATCTCTCCGCCAGTCTCACTACAAATGTCTGTCTGTTGTCTTCACAATGTGTGTGCTTTCTCCAGGAGTTCTGCGATGAATCTCTGCAACACAATAGGAATAATCATTATAAAGACTGGCCCAGAAGATCAACACTACAACAATTACATCCCCACCCACTAGTCCAGTACTTCAGGTAATCACTGCACTGGGGGTCAACCGTATAGACTGATGATGCACTGGCTCCTAATTCAATTACATCCCCACCCACAAGTCCAGTACTTCAGGTAATCACTGCACTGGGGGTCAACCCTATAGACTGATGATGCACTGGCTCCTGATTCAATTTCCTAATCGGATAGGATGCCCTTGATTCGTATCATATTGAATTAAACAACTAGCATCAAAGTTGCGGAACACGTGTACACTTACGACAGAATTGCAAATATGTCCAAAGACAGTTGCATTGCTCAACTATGAACATTTTGATGTAAGTGTATGCTGAGCATTCAATATTGTAAACTGAGTAAACACAGGTCACCAATGCAATTAGAAATGTTCAAGTAACGTTTACAAACTCTACAAACCGTGCAACATTCTTTGCTTGAAGTATTGACGTGACAAAGATTTAGAAACAACTTATAGTATGTAGGTATATATTTTTTTCATAATTCTGGTAATTTATTGAATATAAGAGAGACAGGCAATTCCCACAACCATCATGCTAATATAAACTTCAGAATGTTCACATGGCATTCCATATCACCACATAAACACACCGTTTACTGAGATTGCCAATAAACAAAAACTCCAACGTACAACAAATTAATTCCGTGAAAAAAGTTAATTGCTTGAAGGTACACTAAAGAAACACTGAAAGAGTAGACTGACGTTACCGGGATCAGGCAAGTAAAAGTAATCAGTGCGACTCATTTTGTAGTTTACGCATATCCTCTTGCTCAGCTGCCATAGATGAAATAAAAACAATCACAAAGGTGCTGATGTCATACAAGAAACCTCTCAAACATTAAACCACCAGAAACTTGACATAAACCAACCACGTAACTGTCTTTGCATGAGACGCAGCTAATAAGGTTTGCTGCTTGTAATTTATGATTGTCGCACCCAAGAATAAATAGGCAGTCGAAAATGTCTGACGCATTACGAATGCCATGAACTTCTATGATAAGGTTATCCAGGGAGCCGCTGATTCATACAAGATGGAGTTTTTGTTTTATTGTTTGCATGCATGCTTTTTTAATATATATTATTACGATTATTCCTAATAAAATACATTCACATCATGCTTCTTACCAACCAATTAAATACAATATATATATGTATATATATTATATTTAATACATTTCTTCTTATATATATATATATATACATGTACATATATATATATGTATACATATATATATATATATATACCATTTATTGTAATAATATGTTATGTAAGGTTGTACTTACATCAACTATTTCTTGAGATTTGGTTACGTTGGCGACTCGTTCCTAAGGAAACAAAAACAAACAAATAAGAATACAGTCATTCAATGTCTTGCAGAGACAACAATCACTCAGATTGTCTTGTTTTCTCCCTGCATTACTTAATGTTAGCTTGAGAATGGTTACATGCCAATTGGTGAAAAAGGAGTTATTGTTTTGTAGGTTACAGCAAAATTATTTATATTATTAATATAACCGCATTAAGCACAACAATAGATATTGGACATGAATAACATTCAGTTTTGTGAATTATTGGCTTGGATGCAGATACAATTTCCTAGTGGTGTGATTAATGAATCTCGCACAATACGTAAATTAATATCATACATGATAATGTGACATATTCACGCTGTCAGGTAAAAACAAGCTGATAAATTTGTTGTGTGCAAAAATCCACTTTGATCTGTAGTGGTATTATATCTGAAACAATCATGGGTCGGTGTTATCTAGTAATTGTATCATACAAAGGTATCTATGCGGATGTTTGATGAAAATTAATAGGGACAATCGTAAAAAATTGCAGGACCTTGTGGACAATTGTAACTATGAACTACCGTTTGTACGAAGGTTCACATGGTACAGACTTTGCAAACACAGCCCCTGGTGTACTGGCTCTTATTGCTATGTTCTATTGTTTGTTAGTATTACCAGCCAGTGGGCAAGACACAGGATGCTGAGATCGCATCCCAAGACAACTGGGGTGAAACCACAATATATTTTACATAGGTGGCCATGGATGGATAATTTAACTAGATTTTCTTTCAACTTTCTCAATGCATGAAAAATTAATTAACTGACCACGTGTGGAAAATTCGTGAAAATCTCGTACCTCGTTTTTCAGAAAAAAACACCCAAACCTGATACCCCTCAATTTCTGGTGACAGATTTTGAAATATTGGCGTGTTCTGCAGAATAGTCATTATGTGAATATGTGAGTGACTAGCGTATATATTTAGTACTACCTCATGAAAGATCTAATGCAGTAGTACATTCAGTATTCACTGGATCAAGATGTCCCATGTAAAAGGGCTCGAAAAAAATTATTACTTCACCAAAAAACACTATTTACAAGAGAACTCATTCAGTGGACTGACACTAATTGTGGCCCTATGCCACTTAGTCCACTGTAGTTGCACTCCTAGTGAATGACCACTACACCCAGAATCAACACAACTGCCCTCTGATCATGATCGGTGAATACACAACTGAAGCCAACAAAGGCCCTGTTTTGTTTGACTATGCTAAGCTTGCTGGAAACTGGTGAAAGTCCTTCTCAACACTGCCTGCTGCTATATCTGCTCCAAATAGCTGAGCTGCCAAAACAAATGTTGAATTAATCTCACAGCTGTGACAACATGGTCAAGGCTCTCTAAGTCATAGTGGTACTGGTATTTAGAAGATTATCCCCTCTTGTATCGGTTCGTTAACTGCTGCAGCAAATATTCTGTCTGTGGGAATCATGTTCATATGGAAAATGAAATATGTTAATTCTAGATACAAATAATGTCGCAAAATATTGTAAATTGTTCTATTAACTTGTTACTGTTGTGGAACACCCTGCTTCCATGACGTTATAACAAACATAGATGTATACTTAGATGGAAAAATACACCATTAAATATGGTAAGGGAAGAGTGTGGCAGGACCCGGTCCTATTGGTTACATTAGTACTCTCCAAAAGACATAGAGGGAAGAATGTGGCGGGGCCAGGTCCTATTGGTTACATTAGTCCTCTCCAAAAGACAAAAGGAGGGAAGAATGTGGCAGGGCCATGTCCTATTGGTTACATTAGTTCTCTCCAAAAGACATAAGGAGGGAAGAGTGTGGCGGGGCCAGGTCCTATTGGTTACATTAGTCCTCTCCAAAAGATATAAGGAGGGAAGAGTGTGGCGGGGCCAGGTCCTATTGGTTACATTAGTCCTCTCCAAAAGACAAAAGGAGGGAAGAGTGTGGCGGGGCCAGGTCCTATTGGTTACATTAGTCCTCTCCTAAAGACAAAAGGAGGGAAGAATGTGGCGGGGCCAGGTCCTATTGGTTACATTAGTCCTCTCCTAAAGACAAAAGGAGGGAAGAGTGTGGCGGGGCCAGGTCCTATTGGTTACATTAGTCCTCTCCAAAAGACAAAAGGAGGGAAGAGTGTGGCGGGGCCAGGTCCTATTGGTTACATTAGTCCTCTCCTAAAGACAAAAGGAGGGAAGAATGTGGCAGGGACAGGTCCTATTGGTTACATTAGTCCTCTTCAAAAGACATACGGAGGGAAGAGTG
The DNA here is from genome assembly GCA_963995525.1 of Escarpia spicata. NCBI lineage: Eukaryota > Metazoa > Annelida > Polychaeta > Sabellida > Siboglinidae > Escarpia > Escarpia spicata. The sequence goes on along the minus strand of OZ023211.1, from coordinate 56,602,294 downwards.
TGGCGGGGCCCAATCCTATTGGTTACGTTAGTCCTCTCCAAAAGACATAAGGAGGGAAGAGTGTGGTGGGGCCAGGTCCTATTGGTTACATTAGTCCTCTCCAAAAAACAAAAGGAGGGAAGAGTGTGGCGGGGTCAGGTCCTATTGGTTACATTAGTCCTCTCCAAAAGGCATAAGGAGGGAAGAGTGTGGCGGGGCCCGGTCCTACTGGTTACGTTAGTCCTCTCCAAAAGACATAAGGAGGGAAGAGTGTGGCGGGGCCCGGTCCTATTGGTTACGTTAGTCCTCTCCAAAAGACATAAGGAGGGAAGAGTGTGGCGGGGCCCGGTCCTATTGGTTACGTTAGTCCTCTCCAAAAGACATAAGGAGGGAAGAGTGTGGCGGGGCCCGGTCCTATTGGTTACGTTAGTCCTCTCCAAAAGACATAAGGTGGGAAGAGTGTGGCGGGGCCCGGTCCTATTGGTTACGTTAGTCCTCTCCAAAAGACATAAGGAGGGAAGAGTGTGGCGGGGCCCGGTCCTATTGGTTACATTAGTCCTCTCCAAAAGACATAAGGAGGGAAGAGTGTGGCGGGGCCCGGTCCTATTGGTTACATTAGTCCTCTTCAAAAGAGATAAGGAGGGAAGAGTGTGGCGGGGCCCGGTCCTATTGGTTACATTAGTCCTCTTCAAAAGAGATAAGGAGGGAAGAGTGTGGCGGGGCCAGGTCCTGATCAGTGCTATCTGCAAGTTACAAGTTACATTCTTACCATGTATTACGACCTGCGACAAATACTTAAAAAGCAGGAAGATATTCTTTACGGTACAGCTTTGTAGTAAGTAAGTAGTATTTTATTAGAGTCACACTCCATAAAAATATATAAGGTATTTGGTTTGGTATATAAGATGTGGGACTAATTGTCACTGTCACTAGGTAACGCTATTGTTGCCAGAGAGACATTGGAGACCTGCGGACATTTCATAATCTATATTTTGTTCAGCTTGCACATGAGGTCATTTCAGCCACATGCTATTTCTTTGGTCTTTGATTGTCTTGCATGTATGTGTGTTCAAAACGGTTCATTATAAGAACGACACATAAATATGACAACCTATGACTATGACACGTTAAAAATATACACAATATTTAAATATATTAAAATTTAACGGAGGAGGATATACACCGATTTTTCATGAACGCTCTCCTAATTTTCATGAGCAGATGTTGACACCTAGGACATTCATGTCTTGTGTTCAGTCAGGTCTCACCCAATATCCCACCCTCTTGGCTCACTGTGTCCATGACTACCTGGCTCTAGTTGCCAGGGCAGTTGGCTTGCAAGCAGCTCCAACTGCATTGAATCCAGGACATGTACAGTATATTCCCAGCTGTTGGCCTCACAGAAACAATGTATGCACCTGCTACAAACTGCAGATTTATCTATGACCTAATCTCCTATTTTTGGCCTAACTCCTAAATCAACTACTTTATAAAAACATTTTGAACATTACACAAATTATAGTAAAATCCCTTCAGATGTGAAGAAAAAACATGACCAATCAATCAGTAATACGGGGGTAATCAAAACATTAGCCCCTTAAGAGATACCCCAGAGTAAGTTACTAAGTTCACTGCATTCATAAATATTACTTTGGTTGGAGGTGCAGTATGATGCAGGTGTCACGTACCGGGCAAAAGTGTTGGACATTTTAAATAGAAATAATGTTGATAAATCTTGCTACAATTTTTTGGGTAAAAATGCAGATAACTATAGACATGAATAATAATATCAAATGCAGTGCACACAAGTTTTTACAGATAATATTTAAAATAGCACACTGGACAAAACAATACGTATAATATCATATTAAAATTATACATATTTCATTTCGACATATTTAAGACTGTCATCACAGATCCAGGACACATTCTTGAAATGGAGCTTGGCCTTTCCATTGTTGCAGTAGTCTGCTTGGCAGTTTCCAGTCATCCCTATTGCACATTCACCATCTGGCTGTAAATGTTAACTTGAGCTTCTCTGGGAAATTAAACCCCCCTGTCGACACAGCAAAAACCTGAGTTAGTGCTGCAGCGAGCCTGTTAATGACTTCACCTGTATAACCCCAACACATTTAATACCTGTCTACTCTTTCTATAGCCTGCATACTGTGTGTCAGACCGCATTCATAAATTTAATATGCAAGCAGCCTATATATTGGAAATTGGAACCAAGTACTAAGAATGCGTTTTTGGCAAAGACACAAATTGCAATACATTCTTGTTTCTTGACGCTGGATTCGAGATGGTGAAAATCACTCTTTGGACAATACTGGTATTTAGTGGTTTACCAGGCAACATTGAAACTTCAAAGCATGCACAGACACGACAGTATTGCAACACCTTCATATGTGGTAGAGGGCTGATTCATTACCAAATAGGGCCATGCTTGGTTACAAGAATTACTAAGCTAGGTGGAAAAATATGCAATATAGGTATGCTCTTCAATATCGCAGATAAATGGTGTTTTGTATATCAGCATGTTGCATCATGTCCACCAAGATTACTTGTACAATGATTTTATTTTATGGAAATGAATTGCAAAATTACTATAAACACATTACCATAACATCAAAAATTACACGGAATAAACATAATATGTGCAAATAAAAACTACACAATCATGATTACATTTAACAACATAGCTGTACCATTGTTTGTTTGCTGTAGTAAGTATGGCATGTGTATTGGTTGTAAAGATCAATAGGTGAGTGGCTTATGTTGGCAACAATGTAGCAGCTTTGACACTTGCCTACCTGGGGTAAGTGTGCAAGCAATGACCTGATGCAGGCAGTGTAAATGCCTGCCAGCACACGCCATGTGTTCAACTATGACCAATTAGTTGAAAAACAGGTGGTATATGTGCCAGAATGATTGGCCCACATATACAAATGCATTATAGGACAAGCCCTTTTACTGAACTTTTGTATGGTAGACTGGGCAATTGTAGAGTCATGTATCCTCTCAAAATCAAAGTTAGTCTTTGTCTGCTGTCTACTGATGTACCACTGTTCTTGTTTTATCAGAGTTGTAGCATCACAAAAGCATCCCACTGACAGGTTTGTTAACAAATGCAAATGCATTTTATTATTATGCATACATTTGAATGATGAGCATTTGAATGAGCATTCAATTCAGAGTGAAATTTTCAGTGCATCTGCATTTTAATGGAACAACCAAACAGTATTTTTAAATGCTCAATAAAATGCATTTTTAATGCGAATTGTTTGAATACTCATTATTGTTCGATTTTGTATCTGACAGTTTTATATTACTGTTTGATAAACTGTACATAGATTGTTACTTGTTGTCAAACCATCTTTAAAAAGTTTTTTGTAATTGAAATGTCAGCATCATAGCCACGAGCAATCAATTTCAAATGCTGGGTGTTGGCACATTCATGACATGGTAATCTCATGTAGTTGTTTTTATGTTATACCAATGGGCAATGGCTAAGGCAATATGCAATTAGTAACTGTTTATCTAGAATCTTTGGTCCTATGACTAGCATCCCATTTGGAGGAGATGGTTAACATATTATGTAAATATGTTCTGCTGGTATGGAATGCTGGTAGGATCTCACAATTTGAGATACAGCACATCAGAATGATTGCAGCCATTTTACACTGGGTAGGTGACAGCTGCCAATCATAGCACAGCTGTTGATTTGTAAACTGAGTCGATTGTGCCTGATACGAGGCCGGCAAAAATGATGTTAATATTACAGGTTACAATTAATTGGCGCATGACGAAAGGCAATCATTGCTGATAAATTTTCAATGAGGGCATCATTATGTGCCATTTGGGACACTATATTACCAGAACTGCTCACAGACTCTTAATTAAAGTTGTCTGTGCCACAATGAGGCTAGAAAACAACCAATGACATCGTGACACATCACCATGTTTTTTTATCACACAACATGAAACCTAAGTAAGATCATCCGTGTAATATGACAACTTATTTCTTTATTATGAATGTTAGTTTTTACGTAGGGAAATATTGAAATTGTTTACAACTGTGTAGTGTTAAGTAAGATTCAATTTACTTTCACTTTTGTTGGTAGTGTATGACATTGTCTTTATCATAGTTCCTTAAATGTGAAATGTGCTGTGAAAGTTATACATTTTTTAATTAAAATATATACCACTGTAAACGAAGAAGATCTATACTGTGATGGGAGAACTGTGTAAAGAAAGACTTGGAAGGACTGGGAGAGGAGTGGAGAATGAAAGCGAAAGATAGAGGGGAATGGAGATGGTTGGTGGAGAAAACAGTTCAAAATCAGTGACAAAAACGAAGAAAAAAGACAACTGAAATCGAGGGCCGGAAATGAAGTCTACCTCAACCCTGACAACATGAAAAAAAGAGGAGAACAACCCTTGTAACTGGTGTGTTGCACTTCCTCATAAATAACATCACAGAAGAGCAAGTCAAGACAGACCAGTCTGTGATATTCATTGACTCTCTGAAGAACTGCAAACAGGAATGATGACCAGAGATGTCTAGAGATAGCAGAGGTCAAAACCAGTGGTGACACGGTGAACCAGTGGTGATATTGCAAACTAGTGATGATACAAAAAGTGCCTGAATGTTCACTGGAGGCTATACAGAAAGAGTCACATGAGAATGGGCGTGTAATCATCTCATTTCATCTCCACGAACGAAAACAGAATTAAACAATGGCATGGCTTAAAGGCTACACAAGAAAAAATGTAATTCGAATTAATGTCAATTGACATAATTAATTACATAATTAATTACTACATAATAGGTAGTGGTTTTATCTGGTTTCGGGCTTCAGGGTTAGAGTAATCTGACCAGTGTTAAAGTAGGCCACTATTAAAATAGAGAAGTACTCTGTCAGCACCAAGAGTAGTTTGGATGTCCGACTATTTGAGCTCTGTCAGCACCAAGAGTAGCTTGGATGTCCGACTATTTGAGCTCTGTCAGCACCAAGAGTAGCTTGGATGTCCGACTATTTGAGCTCTGTCAGCACCAAGAGTAGTTTGGATGTCCGACTATTTGAGCTCTGTCAGCACCAAGAGTAGTTTGGGTGTCCGACTTTTTGAGCTCTACAACTTCACTCAGGGAGCCCCTCTGTAAAGTTTTGTATGATCCCAAGGTACCACTGTGCCAAAGTTGATGAGCTGGTCCGGTGTATCATGATGTCACTGACCCTTGTGACGAAAGATGTCAAACAAAACTAAATGCAAAAACATGTCAACTTAATTTCACAAAGTAAAATAATAAAAGTAATTATAATAAAAATGCTTCATTGAGAGAACTGAACAAAACAAAGAAAGAATTGCAACTGATGGCCAAGAAAGCATGCTATCTACTAGTGCAGACGGGCGGACTGGTGTATTGTACTATTTCAACAGGAGAGATGGTTTATGCATGGTTGCTGCTTGAAAGCAGCTTGTACTAGTGAAACTGTAAACCACCTGCTGGGAGATTGATGACTTGTGAACTGTCGAGGTCGCTCATGCGTAGAGAAGACACCATCACTCACACACCTGGTATTATCTTACTGTATGTGTAACCTGCCTGGCTAGAATTTCACTGGACTTGGTAAATAACCGGAAACAATGTCCAACCAACTTCTTATGATGAAGTGCGTGTGTTAATCCCTACGTGGTAATTCGTCTCCACTCCAAATGGCTAAATTAAAATGGCAGCATTTATAATTTTGTGTGCTACAAATTGTAGTTTTTGTCTGCCACATGTTTTCTTCAGCCCCTGCTATACATTCTTGGTGCATGTTGTTGGAGACCCATTTAGCGTGCAATCCTTACATTGAAGCACCACCGCTGGGATATAGCTACCAGCTTGCATGGTTGTTGTAAACAGAGATCTTGCAAAACGTCAACATGATGCTGAGCTATGCTGCGCTGATGGTTCAATAATTGTAATTCATTAAGTAATAATAATTACTACGAAACATATCACCTATTGGCAGATCAGAGGCCAATGGTCCAAGGAAGTGAAATGAACAAAGAAAGAGGTGAGTTGACTTTGGTGCCTTGGAGGAGATGCGCTTACAATACTCCCAAATTAGCACATTAATACATAGATTAACTGCACCATGAATGAAAGCAATGTTGAAAACTTGAATGTACATTTGATTAATTCTTATGTTTTGCAATCAGTATTTTCAGGCCACAGTATTGATCAAAGCAATTGTTTTATGACTATGTTACTTTCTCAAAATGTCTATTATCCAGCCCATGCCCCATCCCAAATATAGCCTGCCCGTGCCCAGACCTGACCAGTGCTGGCAGTAACTCATCATGGGTAATTGCAATCCACTGTTTTGTGCTAAATGCTGCTCATTACCTGGTAGCTTTTTCAGATATAATTACATAATTGTATTTTTGACAAGGTAATTGTAACTTTTGGGGATGATGTCTGTTTTGTCTATCTGTCTAAATCTTTCTAACAGTCAGTGCACTGGCTGCCAGTTGCTGGAATGTCAGCTTCTGCTGCACTAACTTTACTCAACACCTTGCTAAATAACTCACCAGATCAAACAGTGATACACAATCAATATCCAAGGAATAATCAATTTAATAAGACAACTATCACCTTCATGGAATTAATAGTCATTTAAACAAAGGGGACATATTTTGTTATTTGTTGTTAATACAGACAGCACCAACACTGGCATCCACTAGCAGGTGGCAGATAGCAAAGGCAATGCTGTTTGGAAGCCAGATCGTCTCTCTCCCTAAAAAACCATTCCTCGTACAATGTCAATTGTTACTGATCCTCTCCATTGCAAAACTGTTGGTAGATGTTTAACCCTCATACAACTTTGAACCTCCACATGGCTTCCCACACTCAAAGCTGGTTTTGAACATTGTTCTGTATTATCAGACATCACCACCTCTTTTAACAATTCAAAGGCAGTATAGCATCTGTCTGTTATTTGTACTGGTGTGTGCGCGCATGCGTGTGTGTGTGTGCATGCGTGCATGTGTGCATGACTGAATGTCCTATGCATATCATGACTTTCTGTAGACCTTCAACAAAAACTTGGTGCAAAGAGGGGGGGGGGCTGATTTGATTAGAGACATGGAAACAGTAACCGCGTCGTTTTTGTTTTGTGGCTGAAATACTACCAGACTATGGTTTATAACATGACAAGGATATCTGCCATTCAGATTACCAGTGACTTTTCAATTCCAAGTAAAAAAATCTAGCAAAAAGAAGTGTCAAAATTCTGAAACAGGGTTGGCGTAACAGTTGTTAGAAAAAGCAATTTTATGCCAAATTTTTTTTATATAAAAGGTAAGCGTATGACTGATTGGCATCACTGTGTGACCTTGACAGTGACATGACAACCCGGTAATCTTAACAGTCTTCTTCTTCTGTGTTTGACCATTTCATAAATGTTGTGCAGTTTTTATAAACTGATGAGTTGGAAACAAGATGATATCATCATCTTGTGTAGCACCTGTCAGCACATGTTTTGGCCCTAGTTATTACCACTGGCCCAGACTGGTGGGGTCAGATGGGGTCATGTCTGGCCTGAAGGTGGCCAGGTGGGGTCAAGTTTGGCTAGGTCGGTTCACATGAATGAATGATATCTGCAGTGACCACAGCACCTGCATGCTCACTATATCTGTGCCACCATCTAAATGTGATACTCTGTTGCATGCAGGCGCCATAGATGATCTCAGTTGACCATCTGTTGTAACTTGTGTATAACGCTATTGTCTCCCATGCAAAGTCTACTTCATTATTCAGCATGTTCTATGTATAATCACGACTGACCGCAGTTGTACGCTAACAGACAAGCCTGTCTTGTCATGTCATGACAATGGCTGTTACAAAAACCATGACAAGAACAAAAGTATCATTAACAACATCTTAAAATAATGGGTCTTGTTCAAATTACTTGAAATGTTTACGTCACACGCGTACAAAGTATTCACCAAAATGTGACTTCATGTGCATGACAATCTGTGTAACATTCTGACAGTAATGAACAGAGAGATGAGTAGCTGTCAAGTTGTCAACTGGGCCTAATCCTATCACTCAACTTTGGTTAGAACTGACAAGGAGAGTCTTTGTTCAGCCATTCACAGGTTAGACTTAGTGCATTTTTATGATGTAATGTAAACCTCACATAAAATTTTGTACAGGTGCATGCAGCCACAAAGATTCACCTTATTTAATAACATTTAATAACTTGTTAGGTTTGATAGTCACACTAGTCCCATTGTTCCAACTTCTTGAATTCTACAAATGAGGATAGGCCAGCAAATAGGCATTTCAAATTGCACTGACATTTATATGGTAGTAACCTCTAAAAATGCAGGAAGCATTTGCAAGTCACGGCAAATCAAACTCTCTTGTTGCATCAAATTTTCTTGTGCTCAGTCACCCATGAAAATGTTTAAGTGAGTAAGACAGGCAGAGATTTTTGGCATATGTTCATTAAATTGTATAGTGCTGAATTATTAGTTAAAAGTGCAAAACATAGTCTTCAAACAAACTAATGTTGTGACTTTATTTCCTAAGACTTTTTCATAGCCAGATGTAAGTATAGTTCTGTATCTTTTCCAGTGACTTTAATTATGTAAGTCCTGAACACAAGTGTTAATGGTGACATAATGGTGACATGTTTAATTTTTGTCACAACCTCATTAAACGTCTGTAAAGTTTGCATGTACTTGCCTGTACAAATAGCCTTCTGTCCGTCTCTTCATCAAGGTCTAATAGTTCATCTAAGTCAATTTCGCAGTCATATGTATCATCTTCATCCTGGATTGAGGAAAACAACAAGATAAGCGGTATGTCAAACAAACAGTGCAATAACAAATCATTTGCGGCTATCTCGCAAAGAGTTGCTTCCAAAAACATGCAATGTTTACTGAAATGTTATGGTTTGGTGCAGTTGATATTCTGAATAACTGCACACGTTTACAACATTAGGTGCCACGAAATGCATAGTAAGTGTTCACCATTGTAGTAATTTGAGATACATGACATAAGCCCATGTTGCTTGTTTACATTAGGTAACATTATGAATGCACAAGTTTTATTTCTACAAATATGTATTTTATAACAAATATTGGTTTGCACTCGGTAATTTTATTGTTGGCATACAAAAGACTTATAATTTCACATTAAATGACAATAGCGTAGTATCTTGACATCAAGAAAATAAATCGGTAAAACTAATGCAAACATTCTAAGCTTGCTTTATAACTAGCACATGTTCATTGTACGATAGTATAAAAACAAGTTCAAAACAGAAACCACACTACTGAAATTGGTCCACTCTAAAATTCGGTTTTACTGCTTAAAGCACAGACTGCAATTAACTTCTACCTTCATATTGGGTGTCATATCTAATTAGCACACAGGCCTACTTCACAGGCACATGTGTGATTTGTGAAGTACTACAAAGGTCACTGTCAGACAAAAATTTTGCAAAGAAATTAGTTTGCAATGTAAATACGGCATAAATAAACCACACCCATCGCATGGCCCGCCATCTTGCTTAACACCAGTATGCCAACAACATGTTTCTCCAAATTGCACTCGTGAATTATTTACGATGGAGGTAACTGATAAACTGTGCCAGTGAATTCACACACATATCACATTAACTACCCCGTTTGTGCTGCATGCGTCTCTATGTAAAGCGTGCGCACAGGGAGGTGATCATTAATTTAAAAAGTTTTTACACATGTATGGGAGTATAACTATGCTGGCATAGGCAGATATATCATGCGGTGTTATGATTAAGTAATGATTTTCTCAGTGAGTGAAAGGTGAGATAATTTTGATGGTATCAGAAATATACAACTACGTGTATATGGTATCAGAAATATACAACTACGTGTGTTCTCTACTATACATACTAGCAAAAATAGATAAGCGAGTGAAAAATGAACAACTCACAAACACGTTCCAAAAATGCCTTTTTAATGATTGCTAGTACCAATACCGTTCGTCGGATCCCAACAATATTGATGTCATTTGAAAGTTTAAGCATTCTGCTATTCAAACGGAAACGGACCTACAACGGGCCCGTTCCGGTGTCTTAGACACTGCGAACCATGTTGTTTCGTCGACACAGTTCACCAATCTACCGATTGAGGCACCACTATCTGATTTCATGGTATAAGCTCCACCCACTTTCAAATGGCTGCTAAAATTACATACGTGAAGTAGGCGTGACGTCACAATCACATATATCAACCAACCAATGCAACGAATTTAGACCCGTTGTGTGGCGTACTTTATTGTGACGTCACGCCGACTTAGAGATATATCGGTTTCGCTGCGATCAAAGCACATCAGTTTCGCCGCGGTTTAAAAGTGGGTGGAGCTTATGACATGAAATCAAGAAATAGTGAAGTGCGCATGTCTGAACGTATGCAAATGAGGAAAACAGTGCCGCAATCGGAAGACTAGTGTACTGAGTACCCGCCGCCAACATCATTCGGAACCGTACAGAACACCGAAAACGGAATGATTGTAGGTCCATTTATCGGTGTTCTTTGAACGGTTACCGGGAAATCTAGATGTCGCTAGAATAACAAAAAGTGCATCCTTTCAAATGATACCAAGATCGTCGAGACAGGACGAGCCGTGAGGGTGCTAGCGACCGTAGAATTTCATGTTTTAGACGTGTTCTGAGTTGTTCATTTTTCGCTCGCTTATCTATTTTTGATACTAGCAACAATACAAAAGAGATAATCAAGGTACTTATACCGGACTGCACATGACTTTGAACAGTTGCTCATAATGTTTTCTATGATTTTTTCAATCAGGGTTGCACTCTAGCCGGTCCAAACTCGGCCAAAACATATTAATACTATTGAAAAGCCTAACACTAACCCAACATACACCAAACTTCTCCTAGCTTATATTCAGCTGATATACTAATTTTACCTAGTGATAGAATGTAAATATCTACTTGCTTAAAAACAAGCATAGCTGGAGATTATGAAACATCAATGCTGAATTGTCGTGCAATTACTGTGAAGCAGTCCTTGTTCTTGCACAACTGAGACTGAATTGACACACATGCTTAATAAATGAAAAAATAAAAAAAATTTCGTAGTGTCATGCTAATGAATATGATCGGATTTCGGATCTGAATATATAAAAGTTTTTGTTGTACTAATATAACACACAATTGTATTGGCGTTAGCCTCTTGGCGTGGTGAAAGTGTCGACGTGATTTAAATTTTAAATTGTTACTCAATATTGTATGATTTTAACAACGAGTACACTTACATCAAATAAAAAATCAACTACATCACACTAATATGTCACTGAGACTATTGCCCCAAAAGCTAGTTAATTAAAAATTATATATATAGTAAGGGTAAATGTTCCATGTATCTCTAATCATCAATCATGAGAACATAGCTAGGCTATCTTTTGAAAACACAAATTCAATTGGTTAATCTAAAGAATAAAACAGGACCAACAACAGAGCATGGACCATGTAATACTTTTTAGTTTTTTAAGTTTTATATTTATTGATTACCACTCAGACATGTTTACACGTATTGTTGAAGATTGCGGTCTACTTTTTGTATGAGCTTGATTTGAATACAATGAGCAATAATACCTCAAGATATCTTGTTTCTTATTCATACTGAACATATATTTTGACACTTGCATTATTTTCATAGAGATTAACAATCAATTACAGAAATATTGCACACAATTATCACTAAATTAGGTTTCGACCATTTTGCAAGGAAAATGAACCCGGTTTTAACCAGGTTAAAACCGGGCGGTTAAAACTGTTCAATCCTGGTTTCAATAATCATGGTATAAACCCTCTTATCATTTTGTAGAATTCCACTTTTTAGTTAGTGTTTTATTTAGTTAAAATATGTGTTTGTTATCAATCAGTTATAACTCCTATACATTAGATCATCAATAAGCAAACACATTTGTAATCACAAATTAAATTGTTAAGACAAAAGTTTTTGAATTAACGATTAAATAAACTCTAAATATATGTACTAAAAATTATGCACATTGAATAGGAAATACTTTTGGTGTATTATCGTGATGCACTTATAGTATATACTAAGGCTCTGTACAAATAGCTCAGAATGTATGTGATTCTTCAATGTCATATCAAGGTTAATCTCCACAATGACTACAACATGAAGATTTAATTAATTTGCATTTGGTTGTCTATTCAATGATGACCTGAAACCATGACAACGAAAAACAATAAGAAACAAACAGACACGAATAAACAAAAAATGGGCCAAGAGGTTCTGAAGTCCTTTGGACTAATACGTCGATATGTGACCCCGGCTGACCAAATGAGTGATAAGTCGGAAAAATTGTAACATTGTTTTCTTACATTCTTATAAAGGTTGGGTAGGGTGCTTTACACGGTTTCAAAAATTATGTCTACAAAAAAATTGGCGAAGTTATGGAGCATTGAACATGGTAAGGGTCAAAAAGTGAATATGAAGAAAACGGCTGTTGAAGTTTTACATTATATATGCAAATGGATTGCATGGAAATATTACATGCATGACATTCAAATGTGGCCCACAGTATGTATGTTATGTTGCAATGATACACTGGAAGTACAAATGTGCTGCTACAAAGACTTATCAAGTTATGCCAGATTATGTCTTTATGTGTAAAACTAAGAGGACAGATTATTTGAGAGCAAAAGGTAGACTAAAGAAAATTAAAAATGACGAAGCTAATGCAGGGTTAAGAGAATTGGCTAGTGGGTGTAAATGCTTTATAAAACAAATATCAAAATGCTACCATAAACAGTTACATGAAAACTTGCGCAACCTGAAACATAGCAAGCCTGCAGAATACTGGGATATACTTAATAAAGCAAGTAACAGCAGTGAAAAATTTGGAAATATTTCACTGGATAAGTTTATGAACCACTTTGAAAAACTCGGTGAAAAACCTGAAAGTGAAACTGCAGCTAGTGAGATACCTTTTGATCCATGAAAGTCAAACGAACACGTAAAGAGACCATTCACGCAAGATGAGGTACTAATGCAAATAAAAAAAAAAAAAAAAAAAAAGGCATGCTGTATTGATAATGGATTCCCATTACACATTGTAGTTACAGCCCACATGGAGGCATTCAGTTTGACATTGGGACAATGGCAGGCAGTGAGCCAGGAACCCCAGTGATCAGGGCAAAGTCCACTATCCAGTTATAAATAGAAATCAGTGGCTGCAGGAGGCAGCAGTAGAGAAACAGCAGGGAAATTTGGCATTTTGGGGGTCCTGAGGTGCCCTTAGAATGATTAAATCAAATACAGATTTGTTTGTGTACAGTGACACTACCACATGAAATGTATGTGCAAAATTTGAGAAAAAGTTACTGAACAATTTTTGAAAAAATAGGCAAAATGTGAAAAATTACCAGTTTTTGTTTGCTCTGGGGGGCCCTAAGGGGCCCTTAGCATGATTCAATAAAATACAGATTTCTTGTGCATAGTGGCAGTACCCTAAGATATATCTATGCAAAATTAGAGAAAAAGTTGCTGAACGGTTTCTGAGATATGGCAGCTAACGTTTTTATCAAAATATAGAGATGGATACATTTTCAAAAGTTAATTTTAATTCTACAACCAATGCTGGCATGTTTCACCCTTTTCATCAGTGGAAACAGATTCAACTGCAAATGAAAGGGACTTGCTTAAAGGTTTTGTATGCACCATGAATACACAAAAAATACATAATTTATCACTGTCAAGGAGTCAGAATATATAAAACCATAAAAACATAACAAAAATAGTGTTGGTACACAAATAATAGAACTCAGATGTGATGGCAAAAGTATAAAAGAATGGAGTTCTCAATATATGGATACAAACCGGGAAAAACTGAAAAAGTATGATGTTAGATGAGGATATAATATATTTATATGCACATTGCACAATATCCTGTAACTGATACAGCCCGCTGATGCATGTGGGCAGAGTCTATATGTCATCTACTGGTAGAGGCAGACACCGCTGGCTGTCATATACATGACTAATGTCTGTGTTTACAAGTTTGTTTTTGCTACAACTGAGCGGAGGTGATAGCCATGTGACATGGGCCACAATGAAGTGTTAACCCTTTCTTGGATGAATTATTTCAACTTTTCCAAATATAAAATTCTTCTCCGCTTATGTTATGATGTTGTATCCAACAGACCATACACACAAAAGTATATGAAATAAATATTTATATACACTAACTTGATATGGAAGCACTAATTTTGCATTGATTGATGACAGCAAGATAGTTGTGTTGGCCAGTTAATTGGGTTGTTGTTAGAAACAGAGAGCTTATAATAATAATCGCTTTATTCACAGACTCCATGCAACATATCATGGTTCTATAGTTGTGCTATAAACAATATTTACAATGTACAAAATGAAATATCACCCATCAACAAAATGTATACACCGAGAATTGAACCAGTGGTTCCCTGTTCTAGACATGTATTTTTACATCACTGTTAATAATGCTACAGATCAAGATATTCTTTGAGAACTGCAGTCGGCATATAAATCTATATGTCAAATTTCTAATAACAGCAGCACAGTTAGGTATATTATTGTAAACAAACATTTCACTAGCACTACAATATCTGTCATAACCTAACACCATTCGGAATATATCGTTGTAAGATACATACAATTTCATATAGTATAGTTATGAAAATTCCACCACAGATGGGCAGTATACATAGGTGAATAAAAAGTAGTAAACAATGTTTTATTTACATCATTTGAACACATATGAAATTTTCTTATAATCTAATGTTGCCTTGTGCATGTAACTGGCAACACTGTCTAGACATTACATTGTCATCTAGCATACTATTTGAAATTATACGACTCAAATATTTTACAGATTCTGCCTCATATAGTTTGTCGTTACCGAGCATAAAACTTGGAAATTAATTATCATCACCATACTCTTTTTGGCATTGTACTTTATGTCATGAGATAATCCATATTGATCACTGCTGGATGTACAAAAACTACGAGATCACCAGCATACATAATATTATTTACACAAATATATCCTACATTGCACCCATTCAGTACAGTGGATAAACGATCCATGTAAACACTTAACAAACAGGGTGATAATCTACCTCTTTGTTTAACTCAATTACTTACATAAACGCTATCAGACACGTGACCGTCCCATCTTACACATTGTCCGCATACCAAAACGCTAGAATTCTAACAATGTGACTCGGAACACCTCTGTCAATTAGCTATTTGAAAAGTATGGTACGATTTATATATCAAAAGCCTTAGAGGCATCAAGAAAAAACGCATAAACAAACAGCTATTTAACGCTTGATATTTAGCAATAACTTCTTTTAGTACATAAATGCACATGTCAATGCCATGCTTCTTTTTAAAACCAAACTGGTTGTCACTGGTTGTTAAAAAAAGATCCATTCTGCTACGCCGTCTCTTTCATCAACACAAATGCAATCAAGGCGGCCTTGGAGGTCTTCAGGCTGGACATCAGTGGCAAAGTGGTATGCAAACATGTTAGCATACCACATATTTACTGTTTTAAAGGCATCAGTTAGAATAGAATAGAACTTTATTTCGGTCACAATACACATTTCTGAATATATATACAATGGATTACAAAAAACAATACTGCAACCAAGGAGATCCTCTGGAAACCCCAAGAGGCTTGGAGATCCTCTGGAAACCCCAAGAGGCTTATGTCAAGGACCACCTGGACAGTCACCATTATATCAATCAGGTTCCTTATACCATAAAATTACAACATAACATTAAAACAGTACATTCAACTGGAACAAGGTGAATAGTATATACATGAATAGGTGTTTTTGTTTAATAAATGAAAGTGGTTGTCTGCTAAGGAACTAAAGAAATACAGTTACATATTAGGACATGGTATAGTTTTGTGTCTAGATTAAAGGTTAAACATCAGTAATACATTGATTAAAAAATAAAAATAAAAAAACTTAATCACTTATAATACCATGAAAATTATGGTAGGTTATGAATAGAATATAAAATAAGACATTTCAAGAGTTCAATGTCACAGTTTTCCCTTTAGGTGCCATGGTAGGCCTGTCTGTAGGGTTGCATGCAGGTTTGCAGTGATACTGCCGCCAGTAACTATAAACGAGCTTGCTTCAATAAACCAGCAGCCCATAAGCACTGAAACACATGCTTTGATCTGAGCATGTTTTTGTGGCCCACTCTGCCAACAATGGCTACAACTATAAGTTACATGTTTTTAACAACAATGCCATCCAAAAGAAAAACTCCACATGGCAAGTAGACAAGGAAGCCTTTGAGTCCAACAAGTTTTTATCAGTCGTCAGAGATTTGTATCGATCTTGCTTTTAATCATGTTCACGCATTGCTAGCATTTATGTAATCAGTAGATCATTCGTGTCATTGATTCATCGTCCTCAGGACTCTTTGTTTCAACAAACCAGTAACTCATAAACAGTGGTATTGGCACTTTGATTTGAGCAAGTCTTTATAGCACACACTGCAAACAATCCTTGGCCAGATGCAACTGTCAATTAGAAGGTGATCTCCTCTCTCCCTTTCAGTCGTATGGCTGATACTACGGCCTTGGACTGGAGCCAGATCATGCAGAGCAACACCGAGTTTATTTCTCTTACAACGTCCAAACACATTCCCATGGCAACAGTCAACAAATATCACCCAATTAAGGAGAACTCTGGCACTTATTGTCAGTGTGACGACAACAAATCTGACTTTATGGCGTACCTATTGCCATGGTAGTGACACACAAATGATGTTCTTGTCTTGTCTTTCATATTGGCCAACAAGGGTACAGCAAGAGAGACTGAATCAATTGCAACAATGAGGTGCAAACTCAGATTGATTTTGGGTTTTAGACCCAAAACATACCCCTCGAGTTTCCACGTTTGCATAGAAATTTTTGACTGATGCTTTTAGCTCAAGTACAATTAATAAAATGCATACATTTAAGAAAATATGTTGTGTTTTATTACAAATCATTTTTGTTTTTTCAGTGGCAGACTAAAAACATGTACAAACATCTTTTCATAGTGGGCATATAATTTGCTTTATGCCAAATTGCATATTAAATCAACCACAATGCTTGTGAATTTTTAGTAATAGCTTTTTCGATGAGGTTATCTGGAGGGCCTTCCTCCTACCTGAGATAATTAAGTGATGATCAATCTACCAGATGGCACTAGTGTAAACAAGTGGCTTGTTGCGCCATGGATACAAGCTAGTTTGTATTACAACATATACAAAGCATACTTGTCTTGACGTATATATATAATTCGATGGAGTTATTGTCCACAACATATATTAAGTTTAAAACAAAAGCATTGAATGAGTGTTTGATTGATTGACAGATTGATTGATAGATTGACTGATTAACTGAATGGCTTCCAGGCAACAGGAAGTGCTGTAGGCATCCTAAATAAATTAAATAACATCAAGATTTGTAGATGATTCTAGGGTGGCTGCTGAATGCTGCAGGGGAGAATAAAACAAAGGACTGTAACTTCCTAATTAAAGTTCATTAAACAATCGACAGAAACTGACAAACATACTCTCAGTTGATGTATTATGTCAACACAGCTAACCACAAGTCTTGTCAGTCGTGAATACTGCAATATGACTGAAGTGGCTCCAGATAAAGTACTTCATAGATTGAATGAGTAAACAGCTACCAGTGAACTACTTCACAGACTGAATGAGTGAATAGTTACCAGTGAAGTACTTCACAGACTGAATGAGTGATTAGCTACCAGTGAAGTACTTCACAGACTGAATGAGTGAATAGCTACCAGTGAACTACTTCACAGACTGAATGAGTGAATAGTTACCAGTGAAGTACTTCACAGACTGAATGAGTGAATAGTTACCAGTGAAGTACTTCACAGACTGAATGAGTGAATAGCTACCAGTGAAGTACTTCACAGACTGAATGAGTGAATAGCTACCAGTGAAGTACTTCACAAACTGAATGAGTGAATAGCTACAAGTGAAGTACTTCACAGACTGAATGAGTGAATAGCTACCAGTGAAGTACTTCACAGAATGAATGGCTCTCTGTGTAGAACTTTATAGAATGATTTAATGAATGAAGTACTTTGCATGATAAATGAATGGCTCTCTGTGAACTACTTCAATGAATGAGTGAGTGAGTGAGTGAGTGAGTGACTGAGTGAGTGAGTGAGTGAGTGAGTGAGTGAGTGAGTGAGTGTGGGTGAGTGATAAATGAATGACTTCCGATACAGTATTCCACCGAATGAATGTTTCCCCACAAGGAGGTTCACACAATGACCTAACAAATTGATGAAATACTTTATACACTAAATGAACGGATACATTTAAACTGGCTTTCCATAAGGTACGTTATGTGCATATTGAATGCATAGTAAAAGTACTTTACACAATCAATTACAATCTGTGAAGTACTTTACACAATGAATAAATGGCTCTTCATAAAGAACTTATCACAATGAACGAGTGGCTCTTCATAAATTCCCATAACCAGTTTTACGGCAACATTTAACAGTAAACTTTTAATACCTAACCAGTCTCTACTCACAATAGGTGCTCACCAAATCAAATGACCTAGAAAACTCTGTCCCTTAAATTCCCTATTCATTCATTAACTACTCATCCAAGAATAAAGGTCTGAGATATATTTGGCCTACAGAAGACATTGGCAACAGTAGACTGTAACTTTTCACGATTTTTATATACATGTGCCCTTTAGCCATATCCAAAAACAAACTTGCGAGACTTTCTGAACAGCACTATGATTACAACTCCTTTCCGAATAATTACCCAGTCGGCCACAAACACTAAAGACACAAAGGTTAATTATTAACGAGCACTGCCAATTAATTAAGTCCCACAATGCTGTGCTTGCCAGCGCTGGTGTGCTGATCCTACTGATTATAGTGGTCTGGCCCCACCCATATGGGACACTGACTTGTGTCATCGCAGCGAAATTACTCGGACATCCCATGTTGCCTCGAGCTGTGTTTGGCGTCTTTACGTCAGTTCTGTACAGCCACGCTCGACCTCAGATATACATACGTGTGTTAATAATGCATGCACGCTTCACATACTGCGTCTAATGGCGCGCTGCTGCCAAAATGGCTACACTTGCGTCATGTATACTGCAGCTTGCCAAGGTGGTGGTTTTTTTAATTCAGTTTGATTGTTTGCCACTGTCGAAGTGAAGAGGAGAGGTTTATAGGTCCTGGTATCACAACAAACTCGTTGTGTCTGACTTGAATTGGGGCTACTGTTCCTCATTTGTTGGCTCCTAGCGAAATACCGCACTGATTGGCAAAATTAGGTTCTGACAAGTGCAGGTGTAGGCGTAGTGCTCACGGTTTTATTTTATCATTCATATCAATGGTACAAAAAGTGGTGCTTGGTGCTTGGTGGGATAACCCCTGAACAGCTGATTACAATGAACCTCAAACCAATGCATGTGGTTTGTTAGTTTCCCTGGCATTGGCACCAGATAGAAGGACCAACATATTTTGAGTCTTTTCTAAAAGACACAGGCAAAAGTTGGATGAATAAAACTGCCCAATTTTTTGAAACGGCAGTAGACTGGAACCTCTTTCCTCTTGATTCGCAGTCCTTCTGCCCATATACCTGCATCCCACACTACAGGGACACATAAAACACATCAAAGTTTCCTTAGCCTAATGCTGACATCGATGAAGCAGCCTGGCCTATATCCAACTGGAACATTTGCCAAAGTAAAATAATAATTACAAATATTTCTTGTCTCCACAGTTGTACAAACTGCACAACTTTCTGGTTTTATTTCACATACACACATGCATGCATACACGCACGCACACACACACACACACACAGTACTTCAACGTATTCTTATTTGACTAAGTTACCAACTAAACTTGATACATGTTTACCTGGATTATGTATCATGTATGCAGCCCAAATAATGTCAATGCTCTGGTATTGCTCTGGTATTGTATGAAAACAAGTTTGCTAAGGCTCAGATTAACAAAGGTCACACTCTTAATTAGGATAGTGACCTCAATTTCTAAACCTGTCACTTACATTGTTAGATGAAATACTTACTTATCCTCTTTGTGCCATGTGTTAGATGTAATGATAAGGAACAAATAAATAAAGTTGCTGTGATTGGTCAGAAATATCTTTGTCACTGCTGTGGCACCTATTGGCAGCTAAACTATGAGATCAGTGACAGATTACCAACTGTGCTGCATAATTGTTGTGAACAGACTGAATTTTTTTTTTTTTATAATGGTGTAGTTACAGTATATATAAAATTTGATTCAATAGCAGAGTTAATGTTATGCCATGGGTGTGCTATGTACCTGGCCTCTTTCTATTGCTACAACTTCCTTGTACATGGTATGCCAAATAGGACATGCAGTTCTAAGCTACCAGGTGCATTGCGCAAAGACCACCAGGTCAGCTTGGGGTGTATTCCCTATATGACTCTTAGTCATGCAAAGTATACTTACAATAATAAATCAATGAACTACCTTTGGGGATTATATAAAACTCACACGTTTCCTGATTATTTAGAAACACACATCAAAGAAACAATAGCTTACGTGTATCTTAATTAGTACAATGAACAAACAGGTAACCAGCATGTGATAAAACAAAAGTAATATAAATAAAACCAAACAGAAGGCATCCGCCAGGTAGACAAATCTGTGTATGCTAAGAAAATGAGAAGCATCTGACCAAGAGGCAAATCTGTGCACAACAGCACCAAAATGGGTCTGGCAGAGATGCAAGGTTTTGGTGCATTTCCACCGCTGCCTATTTACTAATTAATGATCAATTGTCCATATCAATGCCACTAAATAGTATACTGCCAAGACTGCAGAAAGACACTCCACCCAAACCTGTCTCTGAGGAGTTTAGACAATGGAAACATGCTCCTTTCAATCACATTCCATTTTCTCAAACAGTCAGCCAGGTTTAATCATTTTATTAAAAGAGAATCACAGAAGAGAAAAGCCAGTCTTAAATATGAATACAGTATGTCAAGAGTACCACTTCAGTTGGTTTCAGAGATACTGTATATTATTTCCTGTGAAGTTTTTGTGTGAATTTCTTGATTAAAGGCATTAAAAAAAACCACACATTTATCCCAGTCCTTCTATTGCATGCAAGTTGCATGTTTAAAATATGTCCTATAACGTGCAACTTAGTCGCATGCAATGACCAATCAGAATCACGCCGCCTGGGGGATCGTCATCGGCAACAGTGACGCCAAAAATAAATAACGTCATCCTTAATGAGGATGAAACAAAACAGTTAATTAATAGAGTTATTCCAGGGGCATGAATGCCTCTGGAACACGACATGTGGACATTACCACCGTCGAGAATTTCTTCCGCACAGCCGCTTTTTAGCGGCATAAATTGTGCATCCAATCGCTTTCGTCCGGTGAGCAGCACACTACATGCTCCATGGATATATCTAGCTGCAACTATTGCCTACAACCTTGCCTACAGAACTGGTCGTGCATGCAAAAGTCCCGGAAAATACAACTACCAGTATACCATTCTTGTATGTTTGCATGGATACTTGTATCATCCCCATATATAATATATTATGATAATCTGTAATAAATATAATATACATGTAGTTGTACACATGAAGATACACACAAATGTGTGAACAATGTATGAGTGACTTCTTCGTGGATTCAAAAGTCTACAAAATACTGTACTTTGATATGTAAATTTATGACTAACACTTCAGAACATCCCCTGAAATGACTATATAAGTTTAGTATACATGCACAACAGCACAAGAAGTAAGTGTTTATTCTTTTCTCCCATGTGAGAGTCCTTGTGGACTAGGGACAGATACATTATCTTGTGCAACGAACCACGGCCCTAATTGCTACAATAACATAACAATGGTTTCCAATGAGATCAGCAGAGATTGCAGAGTTCAACAGTTCATATTGGAGATCATTAGGACACCAGATAGCCATTGTCACTAGTTCCGGTTCAGTGACTACGGCCAAGTGGTTCCATTCCAGTCATGGTTGAACGAACACAAGGAAGCACCAAATGATAGAACTGGCCTCAAGTCAACACACTAATTTATGTGGAAGTAATATCAATAACATGCATTAATCACAGTTTGTGCACTTGGCAGTAGTAAATTATGGATCCTCTAAAGCAATCAAAGGCGTAGTATTCAAATATTAGTATCATAGCAACTGAGGACTATTTAAAACCAAATCTAGTCAATATTATAGATGTCATAAATTATATGTCTAACTTGTTGATTGACCATTTTAACACAGTTATTCAAATGCTATTGTAACATCATAACAAAAAACATTTAATTGTTTTCTTTTTAAATTCAAACACATTTAATGTTGACTATATCTCAGTGAGTACAAGACGAAAAGCTAACACATTGCAAATCTTGCATTGCAGGTTATTTTAATAGCAAGAACTAATGTTGGAGTTATATTTGAAACTTGCATTTAATTATAAGTTTAATTCTTTCTATTAAAATTTAATCTTGGAGCTATTAACAATTTATCTTTCATATTGTAGGTTACTGTTTGTAATACTGTGCATCTGTATCCTGTATTGTCACTTTGGTGTATACATTCATGCTGTGTTCATGTGATTGTTCTTGTTATTACTGGTACTGTATAAGTCTGGCTTTAAGTCTATGCAGGCAACTTACAAATGTGTACTTTGTCTCCATTAAAACAAGGGTATTTACCTGCACCCTCTCCATGCACTTGGCAGTTGTAAATTACAACAAATGTTGTGCCAAGTAGTACAGTGTTAAGCATGTAGGATGATGTCACCTGTAGGATGACGTCACCTGTAGGATGATGTCACCTGTTGGATATCTGGAAAGAACCTCAGGAGATGGTAATTTTAAATATCTACATTGACAACCAGATTACTAGTAGGGATAGAACTGGTATCTCTGTGGCAAGACTGGCAAGGCTTTTACTTCTTTTTCTTTCAAATGCTATTCATAACCCACACTGTGTTAGAGATGGTGAGTCCACTATAGGATACATATTCCCCCCCCCCGTGTGTGTGTATGCGTGCGTGCATGCGTCCATAATCTTTGATTTTCTCTGGCAGAAGTGACCAACATAATTTAGTTTCTGACAAAGGCAATGTGCAGTGAAGAAGTCTGCCAATGTTTTAAAACAGCAGTTGGTGGTTCTGAACCCTGGTCGTCTCTTTTGACAGTCACGTACTCTAATCACCAAACCACCTGACACTGGGACCACAGTGCCAATGAGTACAGAGCAGGGTTAGGGTACTATGACATGCCACAAAACTTCACACAGAATACACTAACGACTGAACTTGAAAAGACACAATGGTGATAGTAGGTGTACAAAGGGTTACTGTGAGTGCACATCTCTGGCTTATGATTCAAACACAACACAGCACATTCTGATAAGTACAAGGCCAATGTGGTCATTGTGCCATGGTGTCGTGTCATGGGTGCTGGGGCATGATAACGAATGCAGTGCGATCACGGAGCGTGCAGTTGACATGTGGGGGGGGGGAGGAGTACATCACTCAACATCACATCAGTGTGTTGAAACAACACAGGAACAAGCACCCATTGTGGCCTGTCAACAACGTAGATGATATGTGGCATACCAAAGGTGATGTATCTACTGGGGTATAAACAAAGCTCCACCGGAGTGGGCAGATGTCTGCATTAAGTCTCAGCCCCTCAAGTGATGTTGAGTCTACCACCTCTGGGTACATGTAGGGGGTAGGTCAATACTTCGACATCACTACCAGTCAGGCCCTTACCCAGAAATATTTTTTGCCAGTACTGAGTTAACCAAAACTGTGCCTTATGGCTCATGCATGGCTTGCAACCACAGCAATTGTTGGGCAGTTATTGATTTTTTCAATGATACACCAGTGTCATTTAAGCCATTTATATAATTAATACTGATTCATTCGATTTATTTCCCAACCAATTGGGCCAGTGATAGTTATGTGGGCCCCTAGACTTGGAACTATTAATTAATATATTAGCCAGCTGGCTCCCCTAAATTCCCTGTCTTACCGGTTGTAATTACCTTTCTTGGCCAGTCATCTGCCTGTCTTCAAGACAGGCTAATCTGTCTATGGCTTAGCCCTGCTCCTATTGGAATATAATTCCATTATTGGTTTTACCAGTTAAACCAAATCTATTCGCTATCCTTACATTCCCTACATATATGACCAAACCAGCTCCTGAGAGGATTTTCCTTTCCTGACCTATCAATATTACGCCATGGAATATTACCCAGTGGGGAAAATGGTATATTTTTATCTTTAAGGTATCGTCTTTGACATCAAAAAGATGTCAAATTTAGTATGGTAGTGAAAGTCTAAATGACATCTCAATGTATACATAAATCTTGCTACATCATTGACACATAAAAAAAATGTCTAACAGCTGTCAATTTGTTGTCAGTAGAAAGATCTCTAACAGACATAATTTTACACCATTCTGAGTAGCCATTTGCATGACCAAAAAAACAACGTCAGAAAAGACGGGCATAAACATGTCTGGGTGAGTGTGTATTCGGGACACAGATGTGCTGTACTAAGCAAAGATTTCTGATGTTTGATTCTCAATTGACAAGACTGGGGTTCAGAATCATCTTGCTGGTATTTCAAAGATCGACTGAGCAATTGTTACCACTCCACATTGAGTAAATTCCACTGTATTAATGAGTACCTGGTGGATATCTAGATGTGAAGGAATAGTTTTTGTGTTGTAACTATAGTGTGGCTGATTGCTTTTATTGATATAATCAACGGTAATGCACCAGCATATTTAAGAACAAATGTTAAAATGGTTCATCATAGATACCCCACAAGAGCCAGTGAATTGGCATGTGTTATTCCCAGAGTAAAGGGTTCTGGACAAACTTCTTTCCTTTATACAGGCGTATGCCACTGGAACAGCTTGCCAATCGAAACAAAACAATGTCGATCTAAAATTAGTTTTAAAAAAAAAGATTAAAATTTTTGTATATAGTAGATTGGTCGGCCATGAACACAATCATTACGTAACGTCTTAATATTTAACGTATACTATTTATTGTATTTAAAATTTTGCAATTATATATATATATACATGTATATAAATGTATTTTTTTAAATCATACTATTTATTTTTATACTAAAATTACTTATTCACCATTTTTTAGGACCAGATTGGAAATAAGTATACTATGTGTGCTTTTATAGGCTATCCTCTGTATTATTATAATTATATATGTGTCATAATTCTTTAATTATGTAATGCATGTATATAGTTTTACTGAATCAACTCACTCACGCTTCACAGAGAAGTCAAAATGGTGAGGGAATTATTACTATACAATAGGCTTGCCAGAGGATGAAGGGTAAAATGTTTTGACCCGTTTTTTACAGTCTAAAGATGTTTAACCTTTGGATACTACCTGATACAAGTACTTTCCATTACCATTATCACGTATGTAAGTATATAAATATGTAAATATATATACATACATACATATGACGTAGATATATTCTAACAAGGTCAACACCAGGAAGTGAACTTAATCATACCTGAATCATACTTATATCTGATAAACATTTAGGATGGGCAATTATCACGACCATTCAGATCAACCAACTGCAGAACCTTAGCAACTAACATTTTTCCACAATGCTCTGGATAACAAACTTCCGCTAGTAATTAATTTATCACAAAGAAAAACTTGTCAGCATTTAAATATACACCCAATGCTAAGAGTTCCAATCATGACTTTTGAATCACCTGTTGTATATAATGCACCTATGTTGGTTGGCCAGGAGCAATGGACATGCTTGGCTTGTCAAGGCTAAGCAATGACTGGTGACTCGGTAGAAGATAGCACAACATGACCAGTAGTTCAAAGTGACCAGAGTTAATTTTCTTACTTACTTATTTCTGTTGATTAAGGCCCAGTTACACATGCTTTGTCATGTGACATGCTAAGGATGAGATAAAGAGGATGCCAAATATAATGATAGTTTTGAAAATTAATTAAATTTTTGTTTAAACTTATAGCCTAAGCAATGTAAAATTTTTAAAGGCTGCAATAAAAGATTGCCTCACACAGAACAATAAATAATTGGAACAAATGATCTATTGATTGTGCCTTTAAGTATGTTTAAACAAATACTATATGATATGTTGTAAATCAAATCAAATTTATTTATACACCACATATCTCTACAAAGCAGATTCAGGGGTGTTTACAAACTAAAACATGATGTAAGAATACATATAAGTTGTAACACATATATGAGATTATGTGTCTCAATGACATGCTGTCTACTAAAATACAAGTATGCCATATGTTGCTTTAGAAAGCAATCTAGGTTAAAGCTCATTGGCTCATAACAACTGTAGCAACATTTGTTTTTATACAGTAACAAAATACTACATGTAGTTTTTCACACCCACAATGATAACATTTTCGGAAATGTCAAACTGATAATTTGGAATGATTATTCAAGTAGGATACAAGGAACACTGCATTTTCACTGATGTTCATGTAGATATGTGTAGCGTGTGAACAACAAAACAGTGTTTGTTGACACATGTACTCATGTGTGTATGGAAGATTGAACCAAGGTTTGGTCTCAAACATACGAACTTCCTTGTGTGTTGGATTCACACGGTTTTTAAGTTGTCTTTTAATACCGTCTTTATATGTAAAAAAACTTAGCACAAACAACCAAAGACGACGTTCAGTGGCTACACTTTTTATAACCATGACTTCACAATTCTCCTTTCATCTAGACGCATTTGTAGCACATACACATCTAGACTAATGACGTCAACAGCAAGCATGACCTCATCATTCACTCCTAATGACAGTCACCATGGTGTCGCACTAAACAGGCAGATTACATCCTGGTCAGACAAACACATATGAGATGTTGGATTAAATATATTAGCCTGAGTCATCATTACGCAGGATGCACTAAACTGAATCATGTATCTGCTACAGGATATTATGCAATCTTGAGGTTAGCGGAGTATATTCACTACTGCAACATTTAGCATTTTTATTGATGTTTACATTTATCTTAATTATGTTATTATTAGTTAATTGTTATTATTAGTTAATTATGTTATTATTAGTTAATTATTTTATTATTACTTAATTGTTTTATTAATTTATTTATTTATTATTAATTAATTTATTATTAATTAATTATTAACCTATTATTATTAAAATCATTGCTGTTACCAGTACATTAAAAGTGTGGTTCATGATTGTATTTACATGACGATCATTATTATTTAAAAATAAAATATAATTACCAGGTATTATGTATTTTGTTATCTATCATATTAGAAGTACCCAGTATTTTGTTTCTACAATGTAGATTTTTAAACATGTTTAAAGTACAAACATTCACTGGGTGTTGTTTGACATAAAATTAAAATATTTGTATGAATCCCCTTATCCTACATTTAGAATACGAGGGTAAAGACCTGTTGAGTAAGATCTCCCCTGGACGTGGTGAGGTTGTTTTGTCTGACTTGAGTGAGTTTCTATGAAGTTCCCTCATTCTAATGGTCAATCAGTTTATATTCACCCTGAATGGTCAACTCTGGACATTTATGGCCATACACAACAGTCCAGGCTGGTATTTGGACAAAGCAGCCACATTGTTGTTGGTAAACCTGCACCTTTGTCTGCTCTCAGTGGGTAGCATGCGTACAAAGGGGTGAAAGGTCAGTGTACTCAAATTCTGTGTATGAATGACCAGTCATTCTCCACATTCCTCACAATCGACATAGATTCTAATCGAGCCAGCTGTTTCAAGATAACAAAATATCACAATGAAATATACGTTTTTCAAAACGCATTGCTGTGTGTAAGTACAAAACGGGACAAATAAGGGAAATTAACTGCACTCAAACACACTCAGAGTTCAATAATTGTATATTGTTATTTTTTATTATCATCACCTAGTATCAAGGAACATAAGTAAACTTATACTTAAAAATGGAGTACAATTGAGGTAGTTTGTTTAAATAAATTTTATCACTAGCTAACTATTTAGCTACATCCACCTTTGTACTAGATAAGCCCTAAAGTAGCAGTTAAGTCCATCTCTCATACATGCCTGTGTACTGCACTTCCCCACAGCCACTGTGTCACTTTGAGACATTGGAGAGGGGAGTTAGGGTGCCAAAGTGAACTGCTCTCTCTATAAAAAAATCCCAAACGATTTGCTGCCGAATAAAAATCTACATGTCCTGATTAAACACAGATGTGCTGCAACTCCTGGCTTCTGACTGTGGTTGCTGAATTAAGTGTAGTGACAGTGCGTTCATGTATAAGCAGGTGTGACTTGATGTGTAAATTATGACACAGCTGGCAGGAAGTGTGTCATGTGTTTGGCATATTTACAACATGTTGTTGGCTATATACATGTATTATGCACCATAATAAAATAATAATCTGCATCCAACTCTGTTAACTAGTGTCCTTTCTGTTCAGTATCTGAAACGTACAGCATAGAATTTATTTAAGGGCAGTGAGGTACACTGACATGCACTGGTGAAAATAAATAGCACTCAATTAAAAGTTAGTCTTTGCCTGTAACTGGAGAGCTCCCTTCAATATCAAAAAGTAATTAGGTTAACTATCCTGCATTTGCCTAATCTATTTTCGATACTAGTACGTCCTTTGCTTGACGCAACCCAAAACTCTGGTAACAATTTTAACACTGATTAATGAGTCACGTGAACATTTTTAATTCCCACTATTTGTAAGTGTTTGCAGTATTATTTAAAGGATATGAAATGGGCAAATGTTTTTCTTATTTTGTGTTCTACATGTATAGAATATTGCCTAGAAACAATTTAATCAATGATAAAATAATGTTAAATCCAATTAATTTAACAGAAATATTGTTAGAACACTCCCCTTTCTGACGCAGTTTTTCGGTGTGTTCTGCTGATAGTACACTAGGTGACTAATCTTAACTTACATCCGTCTGCCAATAGCTTAACATTTTATGATTAGCCTTTTGTAAACACAGTGAAGTTCAAAATGTTCTAATTACTGGAATGGAACCTACAGCTCGATAGCTGAACAAATCCAAACGATTATTAAACTGTGAATTTCCTTCCTGGTAACACAGTTGGACTTCCGGATTAATTGGTGTACAACGTAAAACATTATGTAACATTAGAAGTTGTGATTTGTTACTGCGCGCACGCTGGGCCGTGACAATAAGTCATGCTTGATTTAACGCGGATGATCGCGCAGGTCACGGTTGAATGATCACTATACGCTACAGTTCAAGGATTGGAAATATTAACAAATATAAGATCATACACACTCACCGCATCGTAAAGTCTTCGCAATTCCGTATCTACCCAGTCTTCAACTGCCAGCCTTTTACGAATGAGTCGCATTTGGTGCTGACCGTATTTCGCTGTCAAGTACTTTTTCCGTTCGTTGTAACCGTACAGGTCGGCGTTCTTAGCCGGCTCTTTAAATCCCACCTGCACCGGCGATTCTGTGGAAATGTCACTGTCATGATTGTGTCTTGTCGGAGATGGCCGATATGTTTCCCTGGGTGCAGGCGGCGATGCACGATACCGCTCGCCTGAATTCATTCTTGTATTGTTGACGTTGTAAACAGTCGCCATAACTTCGACCACACGCGTCGGATTATAGTTGATAACTGAGCCAATGTTTTGACAGCCGGAACTACGTCAGGAGCTGTAGGCAGTCGAATGTATTCATACGCGACGTAACAGCAACGAAGATCCACGCGTTGTCGAGCGATTGTTCCCGAGGAAAGATAGCTATCAAGCAGATTTTTAAGAATTGTCCAAAGAATATGAAAATGTTTCACATGGCAGACAGACAGTAAAAAGGATCGACCAAGAGCAGTACTTAAAATGCTGTACTAAAAGCGTTGAAAATTATATAAATATTCCCGCCAGGTGACAGCACACGTTGCATCGACTTTCTTCCAAGAAGTGATGCCACCTATTGGGATTTCGCAAATTAAATTGGAACAATAATTATTTCGTAAAATAAATGTGAAAAATCTTCCAGTTATTATAGTATTGTGCATGAAGATAACATAATTATTCTCAGAATGTTGTGGAGAGTAGAAAAGATTGGTTACTAGTCGAAAAACATGCTAAATTTATTATCGTCCTGGTTAATTAGGAACATAAATTCATAATATTACATTCAGCAAATTAAGTTATATTTCAAGCTCGGTTTTATATACAACAACTACTAGTTTTCTACTAGAACTCGAAGATCGAAGGAAAGTACTGAACAGTGGCGTAGTACTCGTTTGAGAGGCATGTCACTCGATTAAAACGGACATGTCACTGTCATAAAATGCTAGTCTCTCGTTACCGGTTACATTATCGATTGATCAGCTGCATACACCTGACAACGTAAATAAATACGTCACTGGACGCCATGTTGTTCGAAAAGAGGGCTTTGGAGAGGTTGGTGAATGTGTGAGTTTTTTTCTCGAAATGTAGCGATAACACTCATTTATTCTGACCTAGTGCCACATTTGTTTCATGCACTGTGCACGTCTTGGTTTATGTACAACGTCATAATGGATCTCCGTGTCAGTCTGACGTATATTTTCATCATGTGCGTAGCCGTGTTTACGGTTACGGCGACCAAGGAAAGCATCGACAATGCCGAAGTGGCCGTACTGGCGAAGAGATTGTACGACGAAATAAAAAAGAGACTGCATGATTATGGCGATAAGGTGGATGGACTGCAGGATGTTGATATGAGCAAGTTTTCATTGCAAAACGAAACGATAATAAAGACGACCAGCTCGATCAAGCGAGGTGCAAAGTTTCTGAACAACTCGGTTGTTGAAAGCAGAGAGGAGTGCGCCAAGTTGTGTTTTACGAACGTCCAATGTAACATCGCCGTGTTCCACAACAAGGTAATAAACATTATAATTACTAATACTAACGGGAATAACAATAATCCTGCATACAATTTGCAAACACTACTACACAGCTCTTTGTATTTGTAAGCAGGGCTACCTGGTTGAAATATGTGGTAGCCCGCAGATATGTGCTAGCAAAAAATTCCCAAACCAGAGTCATTGACATTGTGACATCACAGCCCAGGTCAACATATCATTTACATTAATAATATTATTACTAATGAAATACGAGATTGTCCCTTCACATCTAGCATTCAAAGACTTAAAAACTTTGAAATGTTACATGTATCTTAATGAAATAATCATAATTTTAATGTACAATTAAAATTGTGTAATGGTTAATGTGTTTCGCAAACTCACATGGGGTCCATCGATCTTGGCCCACCTATTCCACATATTTTTTTTAAAGTAGATTCATGTGAAGTACACACTGTTTATTGTTTGATTTAACTGGCAAGTGTGGCAATAGTGTCGCACTGCTAAAAGCGTTAAAACACACTTTGTTTCCTATATTTAGTACAACTGGAATACTAAAAAAATTGACCTTTCAGTACCTGGGAAGTGCAGATAACCCAACTGCAACATTGTTCTAAGCTGCCTGTCAATAACACAGTTTATTACATTAGCCAATCATATGCCCAGTAGGTGGCATGGAAGGACATCACAGGGTTGAAGTCCAAGGCACAACAATTATATCTTTGAAGTGGTTAATTGGTTATAATTGTTGCAAGTGACTGGGAAGCAAGTGAGCTTTCTTTTCTCAGGCACTGGGTTGAGTGCTCCCACTGACAATTAGGCCATCATTGTCCTAGATTTTGCAGAAGACCACCTGGCTACTGGTGTCTCCAAGCTTGGTAGCAAGAGGCAATTATGGTAACCACGGGCTACCACTATTTCGAACCCTGTATTTGTTCATTATGACAAACAGGTGGTCCATATTCGCCAGAATAAATATGGACCAGTGACACAACCTAGTTTTTTACAGCTGTATTTTATACCTGTATTGCAGAAGTCCTTCTCATGTTACCTATTCAACTGCGGTGCTCCAAGTGTATGTGAGTTCTCAAGCCACCCTGACTATCTGACCATGGGTCTACCACTTCGCAAGACTGGCCTTGGCCAACAGAAGAAACATGAGTCTGACCTGGCCAACCTATCGGCATCTATCACTTCAGACTCCACAACTACTACAACGACTACCACAGCTACAACATCAGTGTCTACAAGTTCCCCAACGACTACTACCACAAGTACAACAACGACAACAACAACTCAAACAGAACCAAAGATTGGCAAAGTGCAAGGTATAGTCACGAGAGTAAACTATTATTAATACAAGTTTGGTTCATGGATTTACTGGCTCATGCTAACCATTTAGCTAATGATTAACATATTTAATTTGGCTAAACAAAATTAAAGGCATTTGCCAAATTGGCTGGGCAAACACAGTAAATTAAAAACAGTCATTTAAAAAAATTGCAAAATTAAATATGTTAGAGTGAATGCAGATGTGCAGGCATACAAGAACACATTTTCAGTCCTCCTTGTGGTTTATCATCCAGAAAATGTTTTAAAGCAGAATGTCAAACTTGAACAAGTATAATTGAAAACTCACTTAGATATGTTAGTAATTTTGTATTATTTTACTTGTTTGCGTGATTGAAGGGTAGCTGTTAACTATGTAAACTTTATAAAGCAGTTGATAAGAAATGACACTCATCATTGGGATGTGATATCACGATATCGATCTACATGTGTGAGAAGAAAAAAAAACAGTGTTTTCCATGTTTTTCCAGTGGCACTGTTTGAGAAGTGTGGGCCAATGCTGGGGGAGTGCGCTGACCGCTACACCGAGTGTTTGACCGGCTTCTGCGTGTGTAAGGAGGGCTACCACCCACAGGACGGGGCATGCAGTAAGTACACACATCGCCTCACACCACTAACCACGCTTGTGATGCTTTCAGCTTGTGCTTACTAACACAGACAGACAATACACACATTATACTTTATGTGGTGTTCCCCAGGGTTCTATTCTTGGGCCATTGCTGCACAACACTACTAAGCTCTATCAGCTCAGAAATTGTCGTTTACAATGAAATTTTCGTTTGGACGACTGAGAGTAGATTAAAGTTAAATGCTGATAAAACAGACTATTATTATCATATTTGTGATTTATGATGTATTCATTGTTATTTTTCTCTCTGTTGCAAAAACTATTGTAACTGCACTTGTTACTAGTAGTCTTGACTGCTGTAATTCCCTTTTTCACAATATTGCCCTTACGGATATCACTAGGTTACAACACGTATCAGAATTGTTTAGCTAGGGTTGTCACTCAGTCTCCACGGTTTTCTCACTCAGTGCCTCTTCTGAAAACTGGCTTCCTGTACAATATTGTATTATTTTTAAGATCTGTACCATTACCTATCAGGCACTTTCATGTAAGCAATCGGCCTAGTCATTGCTTACTCCTTTAAAAAAGCTTATCCAGCTTCGATCTTCGATTTACTTTTTGTTTCTAGAGTCAATACCAATATTGGAACTAGGGCATTTTCTGTTGCTTCGCCAACCCTCTGGAATATGCTCCCTCTTGGTGTTAGATCAGGTGAAAATATACAATTTTGCCATCATTTAAAAAACTTACCTTTATAACCTTGCGTTTCCACCTTAGCTCCCTGACTTATTGATCCATCTGTTGATGACTTTAACATGGCTTATCGATTCTGATATTGACTAACCCTTTTGAATTGATGTGCCGCTGAGCTTGGTTTCCGAGGATTTAGAAGCAAAAGAAGTTTATTATTACTATTATTAACATGGCTGCTGAGATTAATTTATCTTATTTTGTAATTCACTGTCAAATTTTCTTTTTTTCGTCCGTTACATCTTATAGGTTTTATAATCGAAGCAAAATAAGGGAAATGTGACTGAAATACAAAGAAAGAGAAATTATTAACCATGAGACCATGACTAATTTCTGTCAGTGAGGAATTTATAAACTTTGGTATCTAATTCCCCTGCCAAGGGATATCATAAGTGGGGATTGAGAAACAGAACAAATCTGTAAACACCAACAAAAAACATTCTCAGTGGGCATCAGTCTGAATCCTAAGTTCATAACCAGGGGTCAGGCATTTGACAGTGTGAACATTACTAATTTGCTTACTTGTTCAGCAAGTATACTGCCCAACTGGCCATTTCTATTAATCACTCCTTGAAGATAGTTTAATTTGCGGGTGTAAAATGTTGTATATATTTTTATTTAGTAACAATTAGCTGATCCGAGTAACCTAGGCTTATTCCGGCTGGATGTTATCACTTTGATGGGAGTGGCAGTAAGAGACTCAACACTGATGCAATCTGGTGTTTTGGGTCAGCTGTTATTTGGAGCAACATCAGTTCGTTCCTAACTTGTTGTCATTGCCTTACACAGGAAAGGAATGTGATCGCTTTGAGTTTGAGTGCGCTAACGTGGGTCGGCCATTAGTCTACCCACAATGCATTGCAGTTTACGACAAGTGCGATGGCATTGCACAGTGCTTGGACGGTTCTGATGAGCTCAATTGTCCTGCAGGTGAATTTCTCAGAATATTCATGCAGTTTTCTGTTTGCCATTATTTTGGCAATAAGGGAATTCAGTGGTAACAGAAAATCGCAGTATATTGTTATTTAACTTATATTTTGTGACTTTGTGTAGACCATTGATGACAGTTTCTTTGTAATGTAAACAAGTACCATCTGACTAATTGTACTCTCATAGTCCTACTCACTGCCTGTAGTATCATTCACACAAGGTATGCACATGTGATAACTTGAATAATTGCTACTTAACTGATGGATCCAGTTCATCCAGTTTGCCTGTGTCATAATCAAAATTATGCATGTCAAGCTCTGCTTTGTCAGCAATGTTGATAAAAGTATTACTGAACATTCTTCAGGATAGTTCGTTTTCTAATTAGAAACTTTCATTTTTCATATCCAAGAATCATGTTAAATTACCTGGTAGAGGCTTTCGTTGACGTGTCACGCCGACTTCATCAGTACCTATGACGCTGAATGACATCATCATACACGATGAAGTCGGCGTGACACGTCAACGAAAGCCTCTACCAGGTAATTTAACATGATTCTTGGATATGAAAAATGAAAGTTTCTAAGTTGATAAAAGTAATTTCATATGTGCATTGCATTACTAGGGTGACATGGCATCTTCAAGACCTAACATCGCCACATATAGTTCTCACTTAAACAACTTTGCCTTATGTTTTTGTCGTATTGACTTTCAACAGAAAATAAGGCAGAATGTATCAAATGTGTTCGGCATCCATTTTTGATGGCTTGACGGAATTCGTTGGCAATAGGTCTTATGATGGATAGGTCAATTAACTCATTATTTTGCTTGTTGTTTATTTGATATCCAGAGTGAATTAACTGATCCCAGATCCCTAGCATAGCATCACTGATTATGGTTATATATTATATATCAAGACTGTGCACGTTTTAATATGACCACTACTGTATGATGTGATATGCCGCGCACATCCCAGTAGATGGCTAAAACGTAACATAGTTTGTGCTAACCGGGCGTGCATGTTCTACTTTTCCTGCTGCACTGAAGGAGCGCGCCACGCGTCGCCTGACCAGGTAACTCACATTGACACAGCAGGCAGCAAGACATTCACCAGTCTACAGCAGCTCCAGCATGAGCAGGAGATCAAACAACTACTTCAGCCCCCCAACCTGCCCACTCACACTTCTGGGGAAACCCAACAGGGTACAGAAGACCTTCATCATGATACCCCGGCTATAGTTGGCAGTGGAGGGGGTGCGATGCATCAGGACTACCCCAAAATACGGGTTAAATCCCCAGTGAGACAGGGGAAGGGAGAGGGAGACGAGGGCGTGTTGTCACATGTGGGTGAAACACATGCTGGGGGGACTTCCAAAGGAGATGTGAGGGTGGAAAGCACCGGGGATCACACCCGTAGTGGGATAGATGGGAGCAGACCTGTTTGGAACGGAGAGTCATCCGAGGGACACATGAGCTCGGGGCAAGGTAGGACGAAGGAAGACAAGGGACATATCCGCTTCGACGCGAGCAGACACCGAGGGATCGACGGACAGGACCCGTTAGCCGGGACAGGACCGGAACTTATGGATGGGACCATGCGAGGTAACATGATGCGTAAATATGAGCCTGTTGTTGATGGTAATGACCCTCAGTCTACAGGGCGTTGGACCCCTTCTTCCAGGAACCGGGTGCCAGACAGCTATCGCTCTAAAGCTGTTGACCGACTAGACTCTGGGGGGTACGGTCGTGGTGGGGATTTCGTCAACCACGAGGTGGACAAACCAACAGACGATGGTGGTATCTCCAGCGACCCGGCAGATTACAACTACCGATATTACAAAGTTCACCGTCCTAGCGGTGGTGACGGCCCGTTGCGTACTCCAGGAAGTGGGTTTGACAAAGGTTACATCATTGGGGGTGACAGGGGACCCTGGCACAAGACTGGACACTATACAGGCGACGTGCATCCAGGTGGTGGACCAGCAATGGGTAATGACAGGAACAAGGCAGGTTATTATTACCCCAGGAACCCCGACCAGGAGGGCCATGGCGACTACGACAGTTACTATGACAACAACGGCAGGAAGGGTTACTATAACAACGACGATGGGCCAGGCCTGTTTCTGCCCTACAGGCACCATGAGGTGTTTGACTATTATGCACCGGAGACAGGTACCTCGTGAATGAGTGCAACTGACTTTTGCGCTTACTTTGGCATGACTGTATTCTGTTATAGCTGTGTCATTTTAGTATATTTTATTTGTTTGTCTTATGGGTTTCTTTGGCGTAGGACTTGGTAGAAGATTGATGTTGATTGTCTTTTCAGTGTTGTTGTTCTGTTTGAAATGACTAGTTTTGCTTGGGTCCTTAACTGCACCTTTGACAATCGCTGTGCACACATTCTTGAATCATTTGTGTTTAGATAGCTGCATTTCTTTGCTGAAGCCTGGTCTTGTTTGGAGTCTTCATGACCCAGTTCTATCAATTCACAATATAGTAATTGTAAGAATATATTTATCTTGCACACAAAATCTGAAATTGTGTACTTATATTAATTATTTATTATACATTTATGTTGAGTTTGTTTTTATGATCATGTTAATTTTTTTTGTTTTTATAATTGGATGTTCACTACAAATGAACTAGTATAATATTTATTCTTCTTAAAGTTACTTTAAGTTCATTCCATCCTTTTAATAGAAATATATAATTTTATTATATTCCATTTTTATTTAATACATTTTTATTTAATTTATATATACTTTTATAATATAATTTATGTATATTCTTGTAGTTCCTTCATTTCACTGTACATGCCAATGAACTGTCTTACATCTGACCTATGAACTGTATCATCATATATGTATGACACGTTATTGATGATAGTTATTCTTATATTACCAATAATATACACTAGTCTAAACACTAAACATCCACTATGTGATTTTTCACATTATTTTGATCAACTAAAATAATCCTTGTATGTAAGTTCCCTTTCAATGAGTTCTGCTTCCTGCGCTCACAGAATTCAACATCCTTATTATTGAACATTGTGCCACCTCTATACAGTATTATATATTATATATGTCGACAAAATTTGTATTATGTGTTGTTTTTATATGTAGTGTGGCTCAAGTGTAACTGTTTATTTGTAGCCTTGCTTTCTCGTAATGTTTTGTTTATATTTTCTTTCAAAATTTGCAGCCCTAAAAGATGGTGACAAGCTGATAGATGAACACAAAAATGGTGAGTGGTAAATGCTAGTTGTAAAATAGCAGACATTTCATGGCACTGTCATTTTTATTATTTTCTGGTGACGCCTACCTGTATCGGATGCATTTGATCTTTTTTCTGTGCATAAATTAGGTTTTCAGTCACAATCCATGGTGTCATTTATTTTCCAAATTAATCATTTGCTTGGACACTTATTTTGCTACTGTTTTACAAACTCGACCACACGCGCACACACTTGTGACACAGACACTGTTATTTTACAAACATTTATGTTTCAGGGGGTGAGGCGCCCATCAAAACAAAGATATTACCACTGCCAGTAGGTGACAAATCCACAGTGCCACCAGTGAAAGGTTTGTACTTTTCAGTCTGTATTCTACGTAACTAAATATAAATATTTTGGATTTTAATATCAAATTTGCATATGTCGGTATTTAACTCTGAGTATGAACTGTGGGGAGTATTTCTCCCAGAGTATGAACTGTGGGAGTATTTGGCAGTATGGGGAACACATGACCCTGAGTATGGCCTATGAGGAACATGTGAAGTGTGGGGCGTAAGTGACCCTGTTTATGACCTGTGGGGTGCAAGTGACCCTGTGTATGACCTGTGGGGAACATATGATTCTGAGTTTGACCTGTGGGATCACTGGGAGTTAGTGTGGCTCTTGTCTGCCTCTAGTGTATGTAATCTCATTTCTTGTCCTCTTGCGTACATGATCTTATATCTTGTTGTGTACATGGTTTCATCTCTTGTGTATGTGATCTCATCTCTTGTCCTCTTGTGTACATGATCTCATCTCTTGTCCTCTTGTGTACATGATCTCATCTCTTGTCCTCTTGTGTACATGATCTCATCTCTTGTCCTCTTGTGTACATGATCTCATCTCTTGTTCCTTTCAGCTGTCACGGTGGAACCAGCGAAGATGGTCAGTGACTCGGCAGGTAAAGCACAACTACCGGGACTCGGCAAGAATGACACTTCATCAACCAGCGGCAACAAGAAGATCATGCACAGTAAAAACATCACTGACATCAACGTCCAACCTGAACCCCACAAGACAACTGGTAGCCTCGGCTCTGAGGTGGTTGAGAACAGAGAGGAAGTCGTCATCATCAACAAAGAAGTCATCGGATCAGCCATAGTGCACCACGAAGCGAAGTCGGACCGGGGAGCAGTCGTTGCTCTTGGCCTTGGTCTTGCCGTCACCGCCATTCTCCTTCTTTTTGTTGGCTGTCGACTGCGTAATATGAAGCGGAAACTGCGTCGTGGCCGCCCCATGAATTCCAATGAGGCAGATTACCTAATCAACGGAATGTATCTTTGAAATGGCTGGGACACGTCAACGTATTTTGTCCACTTGAAAGTTTACTGGCCATGGCTGGTGTACGTGTAGTTAATATGCCATTTTGATGAAATTCTGAAACACTGCACAAAGTAATGCTATTTCAAATCACTAGCTGTCATAAAATGTGTTTTGCAAATGGAGGATGTCTACAAAATTGGCTATGGTGCGTCTGAAGGTTTGTGGTATACTGAAATGCAATGCTTTGCTAAATAAACTTCATGTGGCTGTTAACTTTCCGCCATCAAATAGTTAACTCTCTTGGACATTCCTAGTCCGAATGACTGAAAGTTACATATACAGTATACAAGGTGAGATCTAGCAAGCTCTCAAGGGGAGCAAATTTGTGGAAGAGTAGCCAAACATGTCATAGTGATTACCATAATAACAATGTTTGTCCGTTTTCACAACAGTTTGGTTGCATGTTAAGAATGATTATTGTGTGTTTTCAAAATAATGTCACAAGTGTTATGTGGAAATTTAAATAACAAATCTATGATTATTAATTTGTCAAAGTAGTTGTTAACATCACAGAAGATTGGTTAATCTGATAAAGTACAATTCATTATGCTTGGCACATCAAATATATAAATGAAATACATATACATGTATGTTATGTAATACTGTATGATGTGTTACACAGATGTGTTAAACAGTGGGGTCATGTGATTGCCTCAGATGTGCACTTTAAAGCATAATAATGTTAGTTTTTCAAGAAGCAGTTGCATAAAGTGGAGTGCAGTAGCACAGCGGTAAGAGCTCCGGACTCTCAATTGAGAGAACGCGGGTTCGAATCCTGTGCGGCGGTGTCGAACCTTAGGCAAGTTCGTTTACTCTACATTGCTTCAGTTCACTCAGCTGTATGAATGAGTACCTGGCTATAGACAGTGGTGGATATTTGTTCACGAATAGTCTTCACGCATTAATTGCAGTGTGGTTGAAGAGAAGTCGAGATGGTGTTCGATTGAACAGTTCTGCCAGGGAGTAAAGCGCTTTGAGCAGTCCTGGGGACTGGATACTGTGCTATATAAGAACATACCTTTTAAAGAATGTTGGCCTTAGTAATCATGTTTTATTTC
Organism: Escarpia spicata; assembly: GCA_963995525.1. Lineage (NCBI taxonomy): Eukaryota > Metazoa > Annelida > Polychaeta > Sabellida > Siboglinidae > Escarpia > Escarpia spicata. The sequence continues at coordinate 56,561,995 of OZ023211.1, read as the reverse complement.
TGGCACTTCATTTTATTGGCATAGCAGTTGAATGTAGGTTTTATAATTAATTGGTGTTCCACTTTATATGCTGTATATACATTTACATGAGACGGAACAAAATCAAAATAATAATTCCTGCCGTAGTTTTGACTTTTAAGTGAGATCAACACAAGGGCATAATTAGGTGCAAACAAAACATGGTTGAGTGTTTGAAGAATTAAAATTGTGCAATGTGTTTTTACAGTTGTATGTGCAGTCAGCTTTGGTGAATCAGAAGTTCAGTTGTTGCAGGCCTACTTGATTGATATTGTCTATTTTATGTGTAAAAATTGTACATGTATGCATACAAATTAACTGTAGAACATGGTGATTGGCAGATATATTATTCAAGTTAACTTGTTTATTTTGGTGTTGGTTATATATTATTTGTTTACAAACAGCACAATTTGTTACTAGTAACCAGTTTTCTGGGTAATATACAATCAATCTTAGAATGTGTTAGAATCTACAGATTTTACATAATAACTTTGACATGGCAGATTCACAAACGGACAACTTACTGACGTATGAGCACATACATATTATAACACGTTGGTAATTGTTTAAACTGAATATTTGAAGTTTCAGAACACTGCCAACTAAATCAGTGGCCAGTTGCCCTGTGTCTTACGCAAGTGACCTGATTGTTGTTTCTTGTCAACCCGTTCTACAACTAGTGTGTCCTAATCCCGGTTACTGCTTGTGATAGTGATTGTCAGTAATCTAGTGCACATATTGTTGTATGAATAAATACTTTGTGTATTTGAATAAATACACAAATTTGTGTATTGGTATTTCGTCTTTTGAAGTAATTTAACAAAATCATGTTGACAACTTGGCAGTCATTTGGAAGCTAGGTTATACTAGCAGTGTTTTCTTACATAAGATAACTGTAGATAAGTTTATTCACTGATTACTATGGTAAGGATCATATCAAATGGTTACAGCATCAGATGCAATCGAGAAAATTATTTTGCTGCACTTTTGAATCTTGGGCAGTTTCGTTAATTCCACATTGCTCCAGTTCACTTGGCTATATTAATGAGTGCCCAGCTATAGACAGTGGTGGGTATTTGTGTATGAAATGTGCAAAGTAATTGCAACATGGCTAAATGTTTCCCAGAGAAGTCGAGATTGTGTCTGAATGAAGAGATCTGCCAGGAGGTGAAGCCTAAAGCGTTTTGAGCAGTCCTAAGGACTGGTCACCTCGCTCTATAAAATATACCTTTGACAATATTATCCATCTAACTTATTTGGTATGTCTATACACACTGTACATAGGTATAACAGGCAAGGTTTGTTTTTATTTACAACAGTATGTACAATTACAATACCTTAAAACATTGCAGCAATGTGAAATGCAGAACAATTCTGCCAATGAAAAACAGTTAATAAATATCCATGTTGTCACAAAATACGATTCCTTATGAGTATCAAGAATGATGGTTAGACAAAATTAGACTTGATACAGACGACACAACAACAAAATACATCAACCAGAAATGTGAAGGTTAATATTCCAACGCAGTATACTATTGATGCCCAGACATCAAATGGTTACTTTAGACAAGTTCCTGCAAAATCCTGAAATTGTAAGAACAACTTTTGTTGCAACATTCTTCACTGCACTTCTACAATGGCATAAACCAGTTGATTACAATTATATTGTTCTACCGTACAGATTTACTGGTTTGTAACAGAAACTAAATCTTGGAACAGAACATTTTGTACATGCCAAGTCAAGTAAATCAAACTTGTGATACAACACGATAATATAAATTCTAATATAAAATGTTGAAACCTTATCATATCATATTACATGACAAGATGAAAGCCAGTTAACTGGTATGAGAGAAATGTGCAGCTCTATATTCATTACAATTTCAGCACAAAAACTGCTACTAAGATAGTCCAAAAACATCCAGACAACTGGCGCAAATTTATACAATATGTACACCACTAAATAACGTTTGTGTTTTACTAATTATCCATGGATTATAGTACTGTGAACAATGCAGCAACAGTAACATTACACAGTAACAAGACAAAAGGCAGGAAGTAACATCAAACTTGTACATCTTCACAAAAAGCCTCCACTCTTAATGCAGAGAAATTCAAACTTTCTTCAACAATGCTACATGAATAACATTTCGTAATATGCCAACACTTAACTTGCCAATACATTGTGTATATTGTGTCTTTCCACTTGTTTACATGTACAGTTGCGGCACTGTAGTAAGTACTAACAACAGCTACCCAATAACCTGCTCTGATTGGCATAAGCACCATGAATTTAGGTGGATTCTGGCTGTATACAAGATCACACGTTGTTACAGTGCAGCAGTGTTACCAAGTAGAACCAAAAGTTGCTTCCTACGAGTGATGCTATATGACTGAACATGTCCTACAACAGAAACATAAGACAGCAGTTACAGTTCTCTGCTGCACACTGTAGGCCACATTTAACAGTTCTATTGCATCGTGTGGGCAGTGTTCCAATGGCCTGTTTACATTGTCAATTATTTCTATATTAACAGCATTATACTCTTTCCTCGTGGATCCAAGCTCCTTTTATGAACACCACCATCCATCACACTCACTGCCAAAAGATGTCTGATTCTGTTACGAAAATCTGGTTTATTAAATCTTATTTGTGTTAAGATATCTGACTTAAGTAAGCTGACCATTAGTCATGTTTCATTACACCTGCTTGGAGCAACATCAAATACAACTATGCCGATCGCATTTATGACCAGTCCACAAACAACCCATTTGAACCAGTTTGCAGTTCAATCAGTAACAGTGAACGCAAACTGGACTGGCAACGAAACATGCTATCAGAAGTCAACAATTGGATCATGACCACACCAGAGGGATGTCCACCAATATACAACATGCTCTATAAACGGCCAACCAGGAACATTATTTGCCAAAACATCAAGATAAACATTTTCAGCTTGTGTACAAAACTGGCAGATCAGTGCCCAAACTACAGATCTTCCCTGCGTTGTCTGAAAGAGACAACAGAACTTGTTTACTATTTAGACATGTAAAAAACATTTGTGACATAATAACAGTTGATAATGGTAATGACCTGGAACAACACATGCAACTCAACAGACTACTACGAACTAATAACGGCATTGTTAACATTCAATATTTATGAATAGTGAACAGCACCTAACTCAAGTGTAATATGCCCTAATTTAGTTATCTGTACATCTGTATGATTTACTGTACTCTGAATTTAGATATCTAAATGGGTCGCGTAAGTTCACAATCCCAAAATATGTTAGGTATTATGTAGGGATTGGTATAGTCGTCACAACACATATCACAGGAAGAATAAATCGTTACAGTTAACATGTTAATGCAACTTGACGCTAATATCAATTTTGGATCATAATATTACAAGTCCCAATACCATGCATTGGTGGGGGGGGGGCTGAATCAATGCTGAATGCATGACAGTTTTGTTTTATTTTGCAAACTTTCGAGACCATCCCTAAAGTGTTCAGCTATACACAATTAATGAAATACTTCCTAAACAGACTTACGGCTGTCGTATGCTTATGATGCAAAGCAATCTATGGAGTCATCTCATAATTTCTCTACATCCAAAAATATACTTTTATTAGTTCGGCAGCGTCACTGAAGCAATTGTTGGGAAAACCAAACCACAACTGTACACGTTTTACTTTGCAAAGTTATGCGATCACCTCTTAAGAATGAACCTGGTTGCAGCGTTCATTTGGATGAACAACCGAATCAATACGGAAATCATTTCCGACAATAGCATGCAAAGAATGACAAGTTAACTGGACCTTGGCCACTGCTTCTCCTTGCTGGTGAGGGGTACGTAGATGACCCCCATGAGGTCCTGTTTCTGTACCCTGCCCTCATTGTCCTTGTCAATCTGAACCAACATCTGGTTGTGTCCCTCAGGTCCGACAGGCAGTACAAGACGACCGCCAGGCTTCAGTTGGTCCACCAGCTGCAACAGGGAACAATGGCAATTGTGGGGAGGAGAAAGGCAAACGTTTTTCTTACGACATTGTTGGTGTTAGGCAAACTGTAGATATGTTTATTTCATTATGACGTATAATTGTTACCAAATCATGTATACATTTATTTCATTACATGTGTTAAATTGTAGATACTGTTTCATAAGTGCTTGTATATGAATATATACGAGTCACTGCAATTAAAAGGACGCAGTCTGTTCCTAGTTTTTCATGTAGTAATTAATATAGTGTTCTTAAGGCTATACTAACTATGTTGAAGGTATACTGCCTGCCAAATTGTGTTTAGTACGCCTGTAATAACAGTCGCAAGTTGAAGGCACAACCATGGGTGCATATTCAAATAGTACACAAAACATCCAGTTTCAAAACAAGCTTTATTGGCAATACGGCCGAGTCGGGCTGAGTTAACTGCTATACCCTTTGATATTCAATGATGTTCACTTTTCCACAGTCAACCTAGCAGACTTCCAGTTAAAGATGACTACATCGGCTGTTGACAAACAGACTATGTCCCTTTAATATATTTATAAAATTAAAGATATCACTGGAGTTCGAACAATCAAGGTAAACACTGTAACATAACAGGAAACACAATAAACAGATGGCAACATCATAATAGATGTAAAATGGGATATCCTACAGGGCAAGCCAGAACACGCTGGTGTGGGCAAACAGTTCTGCATTACCCCAAAGCAAACAGAAGCTGGTACAGAGGACAGTGAAGGAAGACAGAGCAAAGCAAAGGCACGTCAGCAAACTAGTTATTTAAAGTGTCTCATTGATACTGGATGATAGCAATGACAAAACTTGCTCAGGCAACCTTTCTATCAAGTTGTGTGAATATTTGTATGTGCATGGTGACGAAGATTTTGAAGTTAATTCTTTGTTTTCAAATGTGTTGTGAATAAGCTGTAATATGTTTGCAGTGATGACAGAAAAATTATTGCCTGACAACTGGGTAGGGTCAAATTTGTATTTAAATATTCAAATTTTGAGCATTAGTCCTTTTCCTGAAGCCTGTAATTGGTGTTCATAGTTGGTAAATTTTATCAAATACACATCAAATACTACAACACGTAGTTGGTGTATTTTACATGCTTCAATTTGAATGTACATTTTAAGGTCATAAATATTGGCAATTATACACTGCATCTATCTACTTAACCTGTTTCTTTATTTTTTAATACAATAATTTCTAGACTCCACAACATTGTATACCATAAGGCTGATAGCCGGATATTTAACTTATTTGAATTGAACATGTGTGTATTTGACATTTTAATACCATGCTTTTGTGAACGATCAAGTACATTTCTAATTAAAAAACAACAATTGCATTTGAAATTCAAATGGCAACTAACTGTTTTCAATTCAAAATAACATATTTAATCCGAACCCTGTCTGACAGCTTGTACCTGTTTATCTATCCAATCTTAGATTGCGTCTTTATTTGAACCTCGACGCTGGCCACTGCTTCACTTTGCTCGTCAGTGGCACAAACATGACGGCCATCTTCGCCTTCCTAACCACACTTCCGTCTTCCCGTTTGTCAACCTGTACCAGCCTCTGGCGGCTGCCCTGGCTCCCCACAGGGATGATCAGTCGCCCTCCTGGTGCCAACTGATCGACTAACTAGAAATAGAAGAAACCAAGTAGTTAAACCTTTCACCATCACCTCGGCAGTACAGGCACCTCGCAAATTAATTTTTTTTAAATATATTTCCATTAGCCGAGATACTTACCATAGAAAACAATTAATTGACTCATCGATATCATTTCTAGCCTCGATCACACGATATCACCTGGCTGACTGGGTGTACCAAAATGTAAAAACCCTCTCCCATCATGCATCTGAAACTGCCTCATTTCCAATTGTTGTCATTATCTAACGAAGAGTGAGGTATCAGACGTGGGGAAGGTAGGGCGGGTCCTAGAAGTTCCGACGGTAAGTATCTAGGCTAATGGAAATACAGTATATTTTAATACTAAAAATTCCATTATGCCAGATAATTATTATCGAAAACAATGAATGAATCAAGAGTTAGGATGGTGGGAAGATAACTCACCTACATCAGGGTAACTCACTCCTTCTATTGCTAGAAGTGCGACTAAAAATGCAGTTTTCCAGGTCAAAAGCTTCAAAGAAGCAGACTCTAAGGGTTCAAAAAAGGGGTTGTAACAGTCGCTTGAGAACCAAGAACAGGTCCAAGTCTGGCACAGGACAGCGCACTTTGGCCTTGTCAACTCCAAGATTTCTAATCAGAGCCCTGAGAATGTCACAATGACCCACCTCCGCACCAGTAATGGCGAGCAAGGTACTTGCTATAGCCATTCTGTATCCCTCAACAGTAGACATAGCTTGTTTCTTCTCATTAAAGAGGAAACGAATGAAATCGCTCACTAAAGCCGAAGAGGCAGGGAATGGATTAGCTTTCCTTTTATTACATCAACTAATATAACTCTGCCACTTAGATTCATAGATGGCGAGAGTAGAAGATCTGAAACCCATTGCAGTTGCGATGGATAGGATAGAAGATAGAGGAATGAATCCCCTTTTAATCAGATGTTTACTTTATATGTACACCAATCAACATTTAAATGTATCATGGAACAATTCCATGTCATTGCATTTCTCCACTGCCAATGGTGTGAAGCAGGGTGGGGTGTTGTCCCCCATTTTATTTTCTATCTACATTGATGAAATGTTAACAAGACTCTGCATGTCTGGTTTTGGCTGTATGGTCGGTCATAAGTACTATGGTGCTGTTGGCTATGCTGATGATATATCTTTGGTAGCTCCATCGATATATGCATTGAACAAAATGTGATATATGTCTAAAATTTGCATATGAATATGATTTACAATTCAACCCGGCAAAATGTCAACTTATTAAATATGGCAGTGGTACCGACTGCCCATTTTACTTTTAATAATGGTTTAAAAGTGAAACATAGTAAAAAAAGGGTTGCATTTAGGCCACGTTATTGGTCCTGACGCTCTCACCAGGCTATGGTAAAAGATATGTGTCATGATTTTATATGGCGTGTAAATGCATTATCTGCTAATTTTGGGTTTTGTAATATAAACATAAAACGTCAATTATATATGTCGTACTGTACATCTTTCTATGGTGTATGTCTGTGGAACTTGCAAAACAAACATCTTGATATGTTTTATACTACGTGGCGCAAAGGTATCAGAAAACTGTTTAATCTACCAGTTTGCACGCATTGTAATATGGTGCCACTTTTAGCAGACTGTTTACCGATTCAAATTCAAATTATGAATCGAATGGTACGATTTATGCAGAGTTGCTTGAAATGCAGTAACTCCAGTTTGAAAATGCTCTCTCATCTAGCCTTTCAAGGTAGTGGGTCATATATGTCTAAAAGTTTTAACTATATCATGTCCAAATTCAAACTTGATGCCATGACATTCTTTCGAATGAAGTCTAATCAGTTTTATGGTATGATTCAAGACCACTACCAGGAGGGGCTGGATGATGAACTAGTATGTAGAGTCTCATTTGCAAAAGATGTATTACATAATATAAATAATGTGGGTAGCTCTTCTTTTTTAGCCATTGACGAGCTGCGCTCATTGCTTACTGTTTTATGTACACAGTAACTTATATACATTGATTTAGTTGAATTGTACAATTTTAGTATGAATAAATGTATTATTATAGGTGAAATAAATTGATTCTGAGTTCTGGGTGTGCAGATTGCATAAAATCTGAGACGGCGCTTGAATTAACCAGTCGTCGAGATACTGATATAATTAAATCCCTGTATGTGTGCAATCTTCTTTACTTCCAGTTCAATTTTTATGAACAGCCACGGAGCTGTCGCAAGACCAAAGGGCAGTGTCCGAAACTGAAAATACTGATCCTCGATCAGGAATCGGAGGTATTTCCAGTATACCCGGTGAATGGGTATATGGAAATAAACATTTTTCAGATCGGGAGAAGTCACCCAAGCATTCTGATGCAGACAACTGCGAATCCGTTCTGCTGTTTCCATCCGGAATGTAGGAATGTCTAAATAACGATTCAGTCTCGATAAATCAAAGACTAGACGTCAACTCCCATTGGTCTTCAGTACTAGAAATAAAACCCTGGTGAAGAAATGTCTGTCACCGGTTCTACTGCCCCTTTGAGAATCACGTCCACCACTAGCTGCAGGGGTAGAATTAAATTTTTTCAGGGCAAGGCCATTTTGGCCTTGGTATGTGGAGCATTTGGGGGGCACCAAGGCCTTGTCAAGTTTTCACTGATGCTTTTTTGTTTTCTTGTTGACATGACTTTTGGGTGTTACCGACTTTTGTATGCCGTAATAAACGTGATTTTAACGGCGCGCTTGGGAGTGATTCGATCGAGCGTTTTGATTGGTCAAGACGTACGTGCGTGACCTATTCGCATAACCTCCTTAATGGAGGAATGGCTAATTAACATAATACTGACCTTGACCTGGCGTGATTTTCCCTGCGCAGAACAGTCTTTATAGAGCGACTGCACAGTTACATCCCTCTAAGTTAACTTTTTTGTCTAGGAGCCAAGTAATTGTGATGCGTATGTATGTAATTGTGTTTTCAGTACTTATTGATAAGTACTGAACTTCTGTTCACCCACTTTCCACATACAACATTGTACTTATCATATTGTGACGTGTAATGTTGAATACTATTGGAAATAAATAATTTATTTAGTTACTAGCATACCTGTCAAGTACTACGGTTTAGCCGTAGTCACTACGGTTTTATTGATAAAATGAAAATTCTGCGCTTGTGTTTTGAGATACATTTGTTAATGAATTTATCGCGTTCGTTATATTTTTGTCGGTAAATTCGCCGACCGACACAATCATCAAACTCCCTATGGTTCATCCTCTTTTCCGGGCCTGGTAGAATTCCTGTACAATTCGTGCAGTGCCTCGTAACGAGCACTCACCAATGCATTTTCGTGTTATGCGCAGGCGATTACAACACACTTCACAAATAAATGTCTTATGCACCTGTATTTATAAACTTGTTTTTTATTATTTGCGTCAATAGGCATTTACGTATAAAGATTATGGTTTTTACTTTTATTGTCTGCCAAGACTACTGTTTTAATTCACAGGACTTGACAGGTATGCTTACTAGTACCAATTTAACCCAAATTAACCAGACGTCCGTTTGAAATAAATTTAAAACATGTATGAATATGTGGCCAGATACTAACTTTATGCATTATAACACACTACACTGGCAAATTAATAAAAGTCATGTGGAATCTCTGAAATCACCAATAATTAACATGTATCTATAGGGACACTGATTTTCTGTTTCAAAATTCTGTTTCAGAAAAAGGCAAATTCCATTATTTCAAATGACGTATTTCAAATGTATCAACAAATAATACATTCTGTCAAATATTTAAAATATCACAATGTTATGATCTATGCATCTATATAATACTGTTTTACTGTGTGGTTAACTTTTCTAACAATATTTATTTGTGCAATATTTGCAACATTGTAACAACCGTACATAATCAATTTAGATAACATAATTCCTCTCACACAATAACATAAATGATTGGTTGTTTCTCATGATTAATAAGTGCTTAATAAAGTTAACAAATGTAAATTACACAAGTAGTCATATTAACAGTTATGAATGTTTAAATCACTGATGTTGTTTCACTGATAATTTTTTTCAACTATTATGATGCCATCCAACGGAATTTGTGAGAACTACGAAACGTGGACTATATGACTTTGAGCCAGCGTAACCTAGGCTGTTGTTATTCCTTCGAGTTTTGTATTCTAAACCGGAATATGTACACTTATGTGTGTTCTAACGTTGTGACAACTACATTTAATTAGCAACATGTCTTCAATGCGCTTATCGAACAGCCAGACAACAATCGCGAAACGGTTTACGTTAGCCCCTTCCGCTCGCGTCCCCGTTTACGTCAATTGACACGAGGTACCACGGACGCCATGACACTTCGTAGCAATTTGCCTTGCGCATTTTAAAATCCTGTGTCATAAATCCACAAAAAATAAACAAATACCAATGCAGAGCAATCTTTTTTTTTGTTTCAAAATATCGCCAATAAAGTCAGTGTTGTATACAGTGTTTCTGAGAAAAATCAACACGTGGTTTATGAAACGGCAAATGTCAACGCATGATCTGTTATTATAGACTCGTCGCGGTCGCCAGTGGTCGACCAAACATAATGTGTCAATTGCCAAAAAGGAAAAACAGTCGCATATGCAACCAATTCAGTCGCAACCTAGAGGGCTGGGTGCAATTAGTTCTCGGATATGTAGCTTGTAAACAACAGTAATATGGCTGCGCCCATTAGAACGTTAAAAGACATGTTTAGGAATGGGATTAGGTCTGGTCCTGTACCGATTCTTTGTAACGCTCACTGCCGTCGAAGGGCAGTAAGATGGTATGTGCATCGCAGTGACAGCATCAATCCGTTGACGATCGCAAGATCTGTGACACCTCACCCACAAACTCTTCTTTGGCTAACTTGTCATTAAAGAAGGTTGAACCAAAAACTGGGATTTGACGTAATTGATCTTTCTGACATTCTAGCAGAAAGCCAACCTGGTTTAAAGTGGCATCCTAGAAGGACCGGCGTAATTTGGCAGCAGATTGCGAATCGATGGCAACCCCATCTCCCCACATCTTGCCAAGGAAATTGATTTGCTGGGAGACAGAAAGCAACTGGTCTGACACCTCTGCAGAAAACCCTTCCTGTGAGCGGATATAATCCTGAAGGTCTTTTGTCTTCGCGCCATTAGAATCGGCCATTCCCCTGTCAAAAGCAGTTCTCGTAGCCGTAGACATCGGGAGGGTGTACCTGGTTGACTCTTCCTGAAAGTCAGTCTCTGACAATCAAAGTGATAACAGCAAACAAGATTTCCTGTGTATAAGAACAGGAGTAGGAATATGATCCTGTAGCAAGTGGCAAATCGTGTCTAAATGATCCGCAATAGTGGGAAGAAATTTGTGTCTCCCTACAATACAAAGATTCAGAATCTGGAAGAGATCCTTCGTTGATCTCTACCATATGATGCTAGACCTCAACTGGATAAGGAGTTGATGTCTTGTCTGTCTGTGAAGACAACCTCAAGTGAGATGACTTCAAGCGAGTGAGACGATTTTGAGTGAGAAGACTTTGAATGAGTGGATAAGGGATGTGAACCTAAGCGAGCATTCCCAGAACTCAAACAAGGGTCAGTAGTCAGTACCAGTGAATCCACCAGTGTCAGCTGATTGGCTAGTGGAGCCCTGGTCATATACGTCTGGTGACTGTGGTAATCTAGCAAAGCAGTGGCGCCACCTACTTGATCCTAAATAAAAACACATAGTGTTGGTGAATGCGACCAGAGGTCGGGCAGAGCACATGGCACACGGTCACGATGTACATCGTACATAGATGTTTGAATAAACATTTTACATTACTTATATACATTGTTTGTTTGAACTGAGATGATTATATTGCCCAAAACTGAGATGGTTAAATCACCCAATAAGTGACTGAGCAATAACAAGTGACTAAAATGTGGACCAGATTCACTTGTAATGCGTGTTGTTGACTCTGCGCAATGAACTATGGATACATGACCCCCACCACCCGGGCTGCAGCTCACAGGGAATGGGTCTGACAACTGGGCTAAGTTCAGACAGAAGTTTGAGATATATTTAGAGGCGACAGGTGCAGCAGGGAAAGTGGAGAGAGGGAAGACATCCATACTGCTGCATGTTATAGGGGAGAGGCACTAGAACTGTACAATACGTTCACATGGGACATAAAAGACGCCCAAGATCAAATGATAGCCAACCAGTCCATGGTGTTGAAGTATGTGCAGCAGGGAAAGCGGAGAGAGGGAAGACGTCCATACTGCTGAATGTTATAGGGGAGAGGCACTAGAACTGTACAATACAATCACATGGGACATAAAAGACACCCAAGATCAAATGATAGCCAACCAGTCCATGGTGTTGTAGCATGTGTTGAAAAAATTTGAAGAATTTTGTACACCCAAGAACCTGACATTTGATAGACATAAATTCTTCATCTATCAACAGAAACCAGGGGAGACAATTCACCAGTTTATCATGGAACTGAGGTCAAAAATGAGTTCATGTGAGTTGTCACCACAAAATTTCTTGATTCTGACCCAGTTCGTGCGAGGGATAAGTGACAATTCAGTGCGGGAGAAACTGTTGCGAATTGATGACCTAGATTTGGAAAAAGCAGTCCAGATCTGCAAAGCATCAGAAATAGTGAAGACACAAGCACTGGAGCTACACATTGTGCCTGAGGGGACGTCGGTGAACATAGTGAGGAAGTGTACGAAGCTGCTAGGTCCAACGCAGCAGCATGTTAGACAGCAGTATGCTTCACAGCAGGATGGTAACGCAGGAGGTCGACAGGATGAATACTTGTGCATGCACCTCGACGATGTCCGGCGCATAACAAGACATGCATCAAGTGTCAGAGACAAGGACACTTTATCGGATGTTGTCCCCAGGAGTCGGTGAATGTCGTAGATGATGAAGATGACCCGGGAGAACTGTTTGTTGACATTGTTGACATGAAAACTGATGAACTGTTGGTTAACTCGGTACACTCTGAATGGGTTCGCCCACTGATGGTGAATGGATGTATTGTTCCCTGTAAGCTTGATACAGGAGCACAGGCTAATGTGCTGTCTCAAGATGACCTAAAGCATTTCAGTTTAAAGTCCTTAAAACAACTGTTTCCCTGAAGGGTTATGATGGTGGAGATATTCCAGTTCTGGGCCGGTGTGTTGGGAAAGTGTCGCACAAAGGGAAGGTTGTAAATTTGTCATTTGTTGTGGTACCTGGTAAGAAGCCAGCAATCCTAGGGGTTGACACCTGTGAGCAACTAGGTCTTGTGAAAAGAGTATATGTTGGAAATGACGAAATAGTTATGGTAGATTACTCTTGACTTGTTAGATGAATACAAGGACGTGTTTCAGGGTTTAGGGTGTCTTTAAGGAGAATACTCTATCACGGTCGATGAAAATGTCACACCAGTAGTACACTCAACAAGAAAAGTACCATTTGCTCAAAAAGGTAAACTTAGGAATGAACTTGAATTTGAGTACAAAACTGTGTGTCTTTAACACTCCATTTGGTAGGTACAAGTTCCTCAGACTTCTGCTTGGAATCTCATCAGCTCTAGAAGTGTATCACAAGAAAGTCCACATGCTGTTTGAGCATATTGATGGCGTCGATACTACGATGGATGAGATCATAGTGTGGGGTAGTACAAAGGCGAAGCATGATGAGCGACAGCGTGATGTGTTGGAAACCACGAGAAAGGCCAACTTAAAGCTCAACCGAAGCAAGTGTGAGTTAGGCGTGAAGAAGCTTGTGTTCATTGGTGATGTCTTGATGGAGCGAAAGGTTTCTGCCATAGTGAACATGCCCAGGCCAAGTAGCAAGGTAGAAGTGCAGAGATTTCTAGGAATGGTCAGTCACCTTGGAAAGTTTGTCTACAACCTGTCGACGAAGACTGAGAAACTCCGAATTCTGCTTGATAAGACTGTTGAGTGGCAGTGGGGACGAGAGCAAGAGCAGGCATGGCAAGATCTCAAAACTTTGTTATCCACTCAGCCTCTACGATCCATCGAAGACTGTGAAAATCTCATCAGATGCTTCTCAGTGTGGTCACGGTGCAGCCAGTAGCCTATGCATCCAGAGCGATGACAAGTGCTGAAACATTCTCAGTGTGGTCACGGTGCAGCCAGTAGCCTATGCATCCAGAGCGATGACAAGTGCTGAAACATTCTCAGTGTGGTCACGGTGCAGCCAGTAGCCTATGCATCCAGAGCGATGACAAGTGCTGATACGCACAAATTAAGAAGGAACTTCTCAGCACCATGTTTGCCTGTGGACGATTCCATCAGTTCATATATGAATAAGCAGTGATTGTTGAAACCGATCATAAACCACTTGTGAATTTATTTCACAAGTCCATGAATGATTGCCCACTGAGAATACAGACTTATGATCAGACTCCAGAAATATACACTGAAGGTGTCGTACACACCAAGAAAATTCATGCACACAGCTGATGCATTGTCCAGGGCGACAGATCCCAATTAGGTCCAGTCTTCTACAGAAGAAGATGTACTAGTTTACGTCAACATGATGACATCAAACATGCCAGTCTCTAGTGACAGAATGGACCAAATCAGATGTGAGACAGAAAAGAGTATGAAGCCTCTTATCGAGATGATCCAGACAGGATGGCCTCCAACTAAGGATTCGTGTGACATGGAAGTCCGTGAGTTCTGGAATTGCAGAGAAGAATTGTCAGTGATCGACGGTGTCATTTTCAAGGGAAGTAAGATTGTGATTCCCACAAGCATGAGGAAGCTCATGCTTGAGAAGATACACCAAGGACATATGGGAATGGAAAAATTTAAGAAACGTGCTCGTGAAGTTGTGTATTGGCCACGCATGAATGCAGACATCACAGATTTGGTGAATCAGTGCAGAACCTGCCTGAAATACAAACCTCAGCACCAGACAGAACCTCTACTTCCACATGAATCGCCAAATAGAGCGTGGCAAAAGCTGGGAAACGATTTGTTCACATGGGACGGCAGGAACTATATTGTGGTGACGGACTACTTCTCAAACTACTTTTAGGTTCAATGTTTGACTACAGTGAACAGCCGATCGATCATAGCTTGTCTGAAAGACATATTTGCACGACATGGGATTTCTGATGTTCTGTTTAGTGACAATGAGCCACAGTATGCAAGCGCAGAATTTGCAAAGAACTGGGAATTGGTGCACAATACCTCAAGCTCGCTCTACCCAAAGTCACGTGGTCTAGCTGAAAGGTCTGTGAAAGTTGTAAAAAATCTCATGAAGAAATCACAGGATAGCGGAGAGGATTTCATGAAGAACTTACTGATATATCGGACGACACCTCTACAGATTGACAAGTCTCCAGCGGAACTGTTGATGAACCGGAAACTTCGGGTCAAACTTGCCAATAAACAGAGACTTGTTGACACCACACAACTCGGAGGAGGTGGTACAAAATAAACAGAGACAAAAGGAAAGACAAAGCAAGTACTACAACAAAGGAACTCTGTTGGTGGGTAGATGAGGGATCACCAGTAGATATCATCTATTTAGATTTTCAAAAAGCTTTCGACAAAGTACCACATCAAAGATTACTCCTTAAGCTAAAGGCCCATGGCATAGGAAATGGTATAATAAACTGGATAGAAAAATGGCTGAATGACAGAAGACAACGTGTAGTAGTTGATGGGGAGGCTTCAAACTGGAAATCGGTATTGAGTGGGGTACCACAGGGATCAGTACTAGGACCTATATTATTCTTAATATATATCAACGATTTGGACGATGATATAACAAGCAAGGTGTTAAAATTTGCGGATGATACAAAAGTGTTTAGAAGGATTAAAAGTGATGGAGACAGACAGCATTTACAAGATGATCTTGATAGGTTGATCAAATGGTCTGAAAAGTGGCAAATGCTGTTCAATTTTGGGAAATGTAAATGCCTCCACACAGGTCATGAAGAGGTAAAATATAAAATGGGGGGTACTGTTCTAAGTACTACTGTAAAAGAAAAGGACTTAGGGTTAACCATTAGTGCTGATATGAAGGTTTCAGAGCAGTGCGGAATTGCAGCGTCAAAGGGAAATCAAATCCTTGGATTAATTAGGCGAAATATAGCGTATAAGAAAAAAGAATTAATAGTACCGCTGTACAAAACAATAGTGAGGCCTCATTTAGAATATTGTATACAAGCATGGAGGCCATATCGCAAGAAGGACATAGATATGCTAGAAAGAATACAGAGGAGAGCGATTAAAATGATACCAAATCTGAGGGATCTTAGTTACGAAATACGCCTAAAAGAATGTGGTTTAACAACACTAGAGACCAGGAGATTGAGAGGAGATCACATAGAAGTGTTTAAAATAATGAATGGTTATGAAAATATTGATAGAAACATTTTTTTCTCAGTTAAGAAAGATAGAAGGACCAGAGGACATGAAGCTACATTAGTAAAGGAGCAGTGTAGATTAGATATAAGAAAGTTCTCATTCTCACAAAGGACTGTAAATGAATGGAACAGATTATCTCCTGATTGTGTTGGTGCTAGTAGCGTGAATATGTTTAAAAATAAAATCGACACACACCTTAAAAATGCTGGATACATGTAGATAAAAAGTTTTTGACTCTCGATAAGCCAAAAGGCTTCCTTGTCCAACTGCCATCCAGAGTAATTTTCTGGATGGCAATCTTGTTAAATCTTGTTAAACTCGCACACTGCCTCCACTCAAGACAGGCGACAGAGTGAGACTCCGCAATTATAACGATGGACTGTGGTCCCAGGACGGCACGGTGATACAAGAAGTTGCACCATGGTCTTACTAGGTTGAGACAGGTTCAGAGGTCATGCTGAGAAGAAATCGAAGTGACTTACGGCTGAAATACACGAACCGGCCAGTTAAAGCTGACTTAAACACACCAAAAGATGCCTTGGTTGAAAGTAGGGTACAAGTGAAGAGTTGCAACGAAGGTCGGGCACGACCCGAGCCCATGATACACGAGCAGTCATTACCAAGGGCCTCAAAACGTGCTAGGAAACCTCCATCAAGGTACATCCAGGAAATGTAAAGTTATGACTGGTGGTGTTTGGGACCAGTATGCATATCTTAGGCAGTAGCTCATTAAGGACAATATGAACTTCATAAAGTTATAATTGTCAACTTTGGAAATGTGTAACTAACAATAACTTGTTTATATGGAAAGGAAGATGTGGCAATCTAGCGAAGCAGTGGCGCCACCTACTTGATCCTAAATAAGAACACGTAGTGTTGGTGAATGCGACCAGAGATCGGGCAGAGCACATGGCGCACGGTCACGATGTACATCGTACATAGATGTTTGAATAAACATTCTACATTACTTATATACATTGTTTGTAAGTAATATTACAGTGACCGACTAGCGGTGAACAACGTATGACCCACTGAGCAGGATCGTAACCCATGCTCAGATCCCCTAGTGTTCTCTATTTCTTTTCTCACAAAAGAGATGGAATGAGGATTGATGTTGCGATGCCCATAGGCAGGAACACTTCCTGGATTAATAGACTGTGCACACAGTTGTTGCTCCAGACTACAGTCAACAGGATGAGAGGAGGCCTGGACTGTAGCAGCTCCTCTCTCAGGAACTCCGTGGAGCCACCAGTAGCACTCTGGTGAGATACCAGAGAAACGTGATTGCTTCCTGATACCGTTGTTCTTCCACCATAAGAGGAGGCAGGGTGCGGACTCGACTGTAGCACCTCCTCTCTCAGAAACCCCATAGGGCCACCAGTTGCACCCTGGTGAGATACTGGAGAAATTGCTTCCTGATACCCTCTGCTGTTCTTCCACCTTCTCCTCTAAAGAGTTGAGGTGGTCAGCCATCTCGGTCATGTCACGAAGGATGATGTAGAAGATTGACAACTCAAATGCTGAAGGTAGAGGAGGAGGCTGAAATGGTGCCGACTCCGGAGAATTCGGAGGTAATGGTGGTACCGCCGGTGTCACTGTCTCCATGTGTTAACATGAAACCTTTACAGGAGATGAGGAAGAGTGAGAAATATTTCTCCTTTTCAGAATTTTCTCCACAGGTCTTATTTTACCCATATTGAAATAATGCCGACTACATAAAACACTCTTTATTGTAACACACACACCAAAAGAAACCAATAATATCGTATTTGCGTGTCAAAGAAGCGACTGGCACAACAAAGTGAGTGGGAGATAATACAGTAGCGAGTGAACCGGAGAATTTAACCCGACGTGTTGCAAAATTCAAAAAACATTTCCCAACTCTAACTAAACATACTTTCAAGTATAGTCAGCACACCTAAAAAGGCGACAGTAACCTACTACATCATTCCAGACTAGGAACTACATCGAACTAAAAGTTGAATGAAAATTTGTCTCGGTCTGAACAAGTCTAAGTAAAAAGGACAAACTATATACCAAACTACGTCTACCCTGCTCTGGACTATAAATAGGTGCATCTATACGCAATAAGAATGTAATCTTACAAATGACATAAAAACAAAAACATTGTAAAACACTTCACAGAACCAAGGAAAATTAATATTATTACAACAAGTGAAAAACATGTGTCTTGACGAACGATAGAACGAAATTGGAAACAAGGTAGTATCACTATCAGATGCATGATGGAAGAGGATTTTTGCGTTTTGGTAAACCCAGTCAGCCGGGTGATATTGTGTGATCGAGGCAAGAAATTATACTGACGAGTCAATTTTGATGAGTCAATTCATTGTTTCCAGTGGTAATTATCTGGCGTAATGGAATAGTAAAGTATAAGAAATCAGTCCCATTAATATGGTCACCTATCTATTCAGGTCTCCTTTGTCAAGTTCTGAGAGTGACCTTAATACGCCATACTGAGATTACACGGCATACACTAAATTCTTCCTCAGCAAGTTTTATAATGCCCCATACAGCAGGTAGATAGGATTTGTTATTTGTGCATATACTGTAATATTTTATTCTGTCCAAAGTATAAACTGGTCTTTAGACCAGTGTAAGACATTGGCTACCGTTGCATGACTTGCATCTTTTTTAAGCCACAAACACAGTTTGCAATGCCTGAAATTTAGTGTCATTTAATTTATTAGGGATTATTTGCTGCAACAAAAGCATAGTTGCTGTTAGTGGTTTGTGATATGTTGTTCAGAATTACTCTAAATGATAAACCTCAAAAATGTGGTGTTAAACATGCACATGTGATTATATAAACATACCACCTGCAACCAACCGACCTGTATGCATGCACACTGAGCTATGACATAACCTACCGCCTGGGGTATTTCTGGGGCCGCCGCGCCCACATGGATGGCATTGTAGGGGCCGTGAGAGGGGTAACCTTGACGACCATCACCAACAATCATCTTGATGCGCCCTGACTCCAGGAGACTGGCGATGTTCGCATCTTTCTGTAGGTTCTTCACCGAGTCGTTGACGAGCTCATAAATGTGGTCAATGCCTACAGCTACACCCGACTCCCCAACCTATCAATGGCAGCAACAATAGGAAGGTTACAAACAACAAAGTCACAGTCATGGTCAGAAAGAATTTAGATTTAAAGGGACATAATTTATTCGTCTACCTGGAAGTAGCGTGCATAGTCATTTGTAACAGAAAATCTGCTGTGGTGAACGTGGAAAAGTTGAACATCAACGGGTAGAGCAGTTAACTCGGCCTGACTAGACCATATTGCCAATAAAGTTTGTTTTGAAACAAAGAAGACACTGAAGTTAAATGTCTGGAGTTGGATAAAGTTCTCGGCGAGAAGAAAATGTTGTGGCTGGTGAATTTTTAAAAGGTTGGCCAGAAAGACAGAACACAGATTGGGAGGAGATGGATCATTGCTACTAATCCTCTGTAGACAAGGGGGTGGAGCAAATTTGTAGACAGATAGTTGAACTGGAGAGGCATCAAAGCAGTGATTTGGATAAGAAAAACCAATGTCAGATAAAAAGGTAAATTTACTATGAAATGAGCAAAAAACATTACTCATTTGAACCATCCAGGAATAATGATCCAGTCTGATGAACCTCTTCACTCATATAAATCAAGGAACACATTTCATGTAAGCACAACACAATCAGCAAATACATGATGCATGGAAGTAAAGACGATGCATGTGAACATACCATAATGGCCATACAAGCTGTCAGATAGCCACTGCCAGAGCCTACATCGAGGACAGACGCACCTTCCGTCAGATGGTTCGACAACAACTCCAGAGCGTGGGCATGCTGCAAGAGTAGAGAGAACAAATTTAAGTAGAGTCCTGGAAAAGCTGTTCAGGCAACTGGTCAAGGTATGTCTGTGGAAGGTCTAAATGAACCTTCCTTACTAGAATGAGAACTGTTTTCAATTCAATAAGTAATACTGTGTGCACAGATAGTAATGTTTGGAACAAACTACAACTAAAAATTATAGATTCTACACCAAACAAAAGAAAAAGCACAATTAGTTTGGGAATTTATAAATGAAATATTTTGTGTCACACAAACAAAACATTCACAATGCAACATTACTTTAGTTATAACTAAATGGTCCTGTTTACTCACACTTAGAATAAGTCAGGGATTGCATTAAACAACAAACATAAAAAATGTATGTTTGGAGATAAACCCATTTAGCACACTGAATTAGTAAAACCTGCTAACCATGTGAGGTGCACTGATTGTGACGGCATAGCCGATGCCTTGTGGAGAGTCTATGTACGGGTTGTTTCTGATGAAGTTTGCCCTGTCCACTGCTTTCATCGCATTAGCAACTTGCTCATTCTTGATGATGCCATTCGCTGACAGAATAAAACAATACTGCACATGAAAAATTGTGTTTGACAAAGTTCTCCAAATAACAAGTCCTCTAAATAATATTAAGTAATTATGTCACGTACATCTAATTTTGAGGCAGTTTACATGGCACGGCATTGTGACACAAACAGGAAGATTCTTCAATGTGTGCTACAAGTTCCTATTTTTAGATTAAGATGATCCACATTAACGGGTATAAAATTACTTAAACAAGTCTTTAAATGGTGCAAATTGGTACTGGGCATACCTCAAAAGATGGTTTCAACTAACGGTGTCGTCTCTGTCATAGTAGATATGGAGTGGGGTGCAGTAGTCAAGCGGTTAGACAGCTAGACTATCATTCAGAGGAACCAAGATTTTAATCCTGGTGCCTGCCGGATGGTGGTTTGGCCACCTTGTCAAAACTTGGTCAATTTCATCTTGACTGTGCCTTTAGGAAGAGACACTATAAGCTGTCGGTCCCTTCTATCTGGTTTCTATGCCAGGATAAGTAAAAGATCCCACCCAGGGAATTAGAAAAACTGTTGTGGGCTTACTCAGTTACTGAGCAGAGGTCTTTCCCCCAAAAAAAACTATAACAGAATCATCAATAAAATGATGTTGGTTACAGGTATAATGGAAGAAGTCCCTATCCCTTTCCTGTTTTTTGTGGAAAATCATATTAAGTGACTGCTCAAGGAATGTCCCAATGTATCAAGCCATTTTGCAGGTTACAAATTTGTGGAGACTGAATGTGGAGTAGAGTACCTTGTCCTTGTGTATTGGGTATGAAAATGCTGTGCACATCTTCCACACTTTAAGTTTAAGTAACACTGTAACAATATTCGTATCGCAAAAGTTAAGGATAACTATACAGAAAAATTAGCTGTAAGAATTATGAGCCTAGATCAGTATATGCCTGGGAATTTATAAATCTTGAAGTTGAAACAAGACGCGATTCGAAGTTGATTGATTGAAGTTTTGTTGATATTTTGGAGTAGGAACTGGCACAGCCTTGGGTTCGGTTAGCGACTGCTACTGAATAAACATTCGACGAGAACCTTGCAGATTTTCGATTAGTTGTTTGTTTGAAGCACCACTGGATCGCCAAGCCATTGCGGGAAACTGTCGACAAACCAGCAGGCAAGTGGCGACGGACGTGGTCCAACTCAGGTAGTTCCGCCACATGAACGACTCAATCGACCAAGTTAGAATGTTCGGAACTTCTTCAACAAGGTCGTCATCTGTAAAACAACATTTCCAATTAATCGTGCACGACAGAAAGTATTGATAAACATGTTACACAATTCGCTTGAAAGGTGCAAACAACATAATTGCTAAAATATTCTATACCAAACGCGTACCGAAATATTATCGAAGAATCCAGGCATACACTTGCTTTTGCTGGATGGCCTCGACCTTCCGACCCACAATGCAATGCAAAATTAGTCGTCTGCTGCTGGATTTGTTGTGGCGTAGTCGCGCAACTACAAATAGAAAACTCGACTAGAAACTATACTATTAAGCGCTAGGATGTTGTCATCAATAACAGTTCTGATCTTGAATAGTATTTGTATTGTTTCGCATAAATGTTACTGACCTCACAAGGTACGTTTGCTAAATAACACAAAAATGCACACCAGACCACGGTAGCATTGGCGTGCGCAAAGGCCAAAGCTAAGGCAAAGCCAAAGCACAGCCAAAGCCAAGGGGAAGGCCAAAGCCAGACAGACGTATTTTATTTTGACCATACAATAACAATACATGCATTGTATGTGAAGAAGTTTCTCAAATTGAAAATATAACATAAATAAACGTAATAAATATATGGTCGAATCCAACGAACGGGGTAGGTCTACACGGCATGTTTATAGTTATAATACATGTATCTTGAATAATTTTTTCTTACCTTAACTGAGGCTTAAGTAGGTACATCAGGTAAAAATTCAAATACGCTATTTTTTCAATTAAATGGTTCCACAAGATAGAGTTTGTTATGAAGTTTATGAAAGTTTTTGAATTTTTGTGATATCTTCATTATTTCTGACGTAATTCCACTTTTTGGTATTGAATTTCAGTCCATTTCTTGTGCACAAACTGGCCCCAGAAGCTTGATGTACTGCATTTTATTATACAGGAAAACGGCCATAAAATTGTGTATATTGAAGATATTTATGCGAAATAAGATGTTATGTGACCCAAAAAATCATATTGATATGATTTGACCTTGACCTAATTAATTGACCTTCATTGAATATTTGACCTAATTACTGTGATTATTTGCATTATTTGAATGTAATTAATTAGGAAATGCCTACTAAACTATTAGAGGATTGAAGATTGTTAATATATTATATTGTTATAGCATACTATGAAATTAGTTATTTAATGACCTTATTAATTGACCTATATTTAATAATTAACCTATTTACCGTTATTAATTACATAAATCGGGTAGGAAAAGGCCTGTTATAGGTTGAACTCTGTCAGTCAGTTTATACAGTGACTGTAATATATTATGACTGCTACCTCTTAAAATCCATAATTTGTTGATGACCTAATTAGTTAACCTAATTTCTTATTTGACCTATTTACAGGGATTAATGGCATGATTGACCTACAATTAATTAGGAAATGGGCATACCAATCTTAAGAATGAAAGAAATTGTTAATAGATCAACTTGAAATGTTACCAATTATGCATGACATAATTAGTTTAATATTTTCCTAATTAGTTGAACAATTTTAAATACTTAATTCAGTAACGAGGATTAACAGTATGAACAATTTGTTATTACAACAATCTGAATTCAATGCGACTTTGTAATAAAATGCACGCAGATTAATTGATGAACATTTCTGTAATTATTATGCCACAACAGGTAAATTTAAAGGGAATTTTTCAACAATTTCAAGTAAATTCAAGCAACAACTGCACAAATTAATACAAATTAATTTCCATCATCTTACAACTGTCTTGAACACTTAAAGATAAACACTATTCATAACTATTCAACTACAATTTAAATTATTTCAACAATTGCAACTGTTTTATTTGTGACATATTAATTAGAAAAAAACAATCACTTAATTTTAAAAAGTAACTATTTCACTTATTATTAATTAATAATAAAAAATTATATTATCAATTAGACTATTAATTAGTCCTACAAATTTTATTTGAAACAATATAAACTACAACTTATATCAAGACAACTCGTTTGATCTTCCAACACTGAAACATGAAAGTCACACTGAATCACTTGTCTTGATGGAAATGATGTGGTGTAGTATGAAAAAAGAAATGTCATAACTAAAGACATAAAAAAATTAATTTTTTAATATAATATTAAAAAGTTAATTACATAATAATTAGTTATAACTTTAAGTACAAAAGTAAAAGCAATTCGTTTTATAGATTGAGATGGTTTGGGATTTAAATAAGGATGCTATGGAAAGCGTCACTAACAACAGACACAGATTCAGTCAGCTTGAACACATTTTTCTTTAAACATTTAATTTTGACATGTTAATATCAAACTAAAAACGGTAAATATTTATTATATATAGATCTTGTCACTGTTACAAGTGAACAATAACACCAATTATATGTGATGGTTGCGATGGATATGGATTTAATTAATGCTGCAAAAGCGCCTACTGATGCCAGCGTGATACGGCGTCGACTGTTGAAAATGTACGCCTAGAACGCCAAAGTTGCCCACGTCGGTGTGTTGCTCGGCAGGCACGTACACCTATGCAACATATATCATTTTAAAGCTAATATTTAAATCTACACTAATATCGCTATTTCATTACGTAATCTTAACATTTTATTTACGCATTTAGCAAGCATAGAAAACATTAAACTTCACTTACCTACACACACAAAACGCCATGCTCAAAACGAAAAAGAAGTATCTCCATATGTAACAGAGTTATCCATTGGTCGATTCCATGCTCAAACGTCATGGTGACATCATTTGCATAGCAGCAGCGACGTATTTTCTGCGACCATGTGATCTCTGACGCTGCGCCACGCCGGCGTCATTTTCGTGCACAAGAAATGGATCAGTTTTGGCCGCTAGAAGGCAATACGCCACCTAGCGGATTCTGATATACCTACCTTAAGAACGGTCAATAATTGCCCAAGTTGAGCACTGAGACCGTCTCAAGGTTTAGTTTTCTGTAGTGGTATTCCATTGTCAAGTTTTTTTGCTGCTGTTGGTGTTATTGCTATTTTGTTTTCTTTATCTTGTCTGTTTCGGTTTGCCTAGTCTCTAGGCTCGATTGTGTGCGTGCGTGTGTGTTAGTATGTGAAGTTGTAGTTGTAGAGGTCTGGATGGTCTCTCCAGTCTCTCTGGAGGCGGGACTTCAGCTGAGTTATTGTCTGTGCTTGGACTGTGTCTTCTGATAGTGCATTCCAGGATCTTACTACACGAGTGGAGAGGAAAGAATGTCTGGTTCCTGTTGATGTCTGTGTAAATAGTTTTTCTCTGTGACCTCTTGTGGTTCCAGTGGCTTTTAGGTACATCTGCTTTTGTGGACAGAGTTGGCATTTACAGTCCTGGTCGATTTGGTCGAGTCCCTTGATAATTTTGAAAGTTTTAATGATGTTGGCTCTTTGTCTTCTGTAGTGCAGTGTGGGGAGTTTTAATTCTTTCAATCTGCTGCTGTAGGGTAGTCCTTTTGTTTCTGGCACTAGTCGTGTTGCACGCCATTGGACTTGTTTGATGAGGTCTTGATCTTTCTTTAGGTGAGGGAACCAGACACAGGATGAGTATTCCAGGTGTGGTCTGACCATTGCCTTACAGAGTAGTAGGAATGTCTCCTTGTTGAGATGCCGGAATGTTCTGGCTAGACACCCCAGAACTCGATTGGCCTTTTTGACACTATTCTCGGTGTGGTCAGAAAACTTGAGTGGGATGTTGATTGTGACTCCGAGGTCTTTTTCTGAGGTCACTGCATCAAGCTTGCGACTGCCTTCACTGTCCCGTCTCAGGTGGTATTTATTTTGTGGGTTTGAATGTCCGAGGTGTAGAACGTGACATTTGTCAGGATGTAATTTCATTTGCATCGTATCCGACCAGTCTTGTAGTTTTGTCAGGTCTTCTTGTAGAGAGTTTGAGGAGTTGATGTCGTCTATCAATGCTGCATAGAGCTTGGTGTCGTTTTATTTCCCGCCTGGTAAATGTAATTCAGACACCGTTAAAACTGTTTTATCATCATTGAAATAGTAATATAACATTTAGGAAAAAATCTGCGTTTGTTTGGTGATGATCAATTGAATATTATCTTCGTTTGTAAAATACAGAACTTTGTTAATATTGAAGTTCATAGAGGTTTAACAAAATAATATCAGATTATATAATTTATTATGATTTTTGTGACAACATTTCCCGGCTTCGCATTGGTCGTGTTCCTGGATGAGTGGCATCTTCAATGACATCTGATGCCAACATTTTACAGCAGTGTTATATGTTTTATATATGTGTATATATATATTGTCATATTAAACATAAACAGTTTTTGCAACATTATAAAAACAAATAGCAAGGAAAACAATTGTCTCATTCCTATCATCGTAATAATTATTTGTTATTAATAAAAGCGTTCATATCAGCATCACTAAAATATTGGTATACCTCATGTAACGTGTCTACTTTTAATATTCGTGATGAATAATAATTGACTGGAAAATAGTTGCAAAAATAATTTTGCAATTTCAAAATTTTTAGATTAAATCAAATTGTGTCTTTGATCACAAGTCACTCAGATGTACGTGCAACGAAACAGCAGGAACATTGTGTTGTCATAAAAATAAGACAGACTTTTTATGTTTTTTTCCGAAGCTTCGATTCCCCTTCACAACCAATCGGACAAGTTAAAATTTTGGCGGACAAGTAGATTTCAAAACCTACTTTTCTGGCGGACAAGTAAATATTCTAGCTTATTTCTATCGCTGGTTTGTCTTTTCTAGTTTGAAAACTTTTGGAACTAAAGTAAAGCTGATAAACTGCTAGTTTTTGGCCATTTTTTTAAATGTTGACCTCTAGTCTAGATATATATATTTTTTAATCAGTTAGTTATCATCGTAAACCATGAATATGCACCGTGACCGTGTTTATTACTTTATGGGCCTAAGCCTAAGTAAGGTCTCGTGCCTATGGCTATGTCTCTGGCTCAACTCAGAGGAGCACCTACAAGGTGGATGCTGCTAGTAATAATTTAGCTGTTTTATGCCAGTTTGGTGAACCACCTTCCGTTTTCTCATATAATCAGCCAGCCACTGTCACATTGATCATCCCTGCCATTGATCATCTGCAGTTACAATAGGGATCTATTTGGCAAAACTGAAAATGGCATATTTATATTGACGGAGTGATCATCGAACGGCCCAGTGTACTGTAGTATGGCAGAGCCACAACAGATAAGTGGATGAAAGTCCCACAAGAGGGCAGTACTGAGGGATGTTCCCACCAGAGGGCAGGGTTTTTATAAATTAGTCGTGACTGTTTTTGCTGCCCCAGGGGAAGATTATAAATAGAGCAGGTGGGCTGAACTCGTGGCTTTTGGCCGGTAAGTCTCCTGGGTGGATAGACCTTGGTTCGGGTAGAGGGTAGCTGAGCCACGTGTAGTTTTAGGTTTTAGGTTGTAAATATATAGTTTCTGTAATTGTACTTCTGTGAACGTTTGCGGCTGTTAACAAACATTGTGATTGAGATAAGTACCTATGTTATATGACTATAGAGATATATATTTTTATTAATGTAAGTTAAACGTAATGGAGTCCTGAGTAGTTAATCCCCCAATACTGTCTGCTGTTGCCTAACTGAATTGCACTAGTTAGCAACAGTACTAAAGTCTAAAATGTTTACCCTGAATAGCACCCAATCAGTCAACCAGAAGATGAAAAACAACACAATACTTATGGCACAATGAATTGGATATTGCTCTGGTTTTCACACTGTCTGCTGTGGTTTAATACAATTGCCAGCAAACAAATTGATAGGTGACACAAAACATCAAAATAAACCCATTTTGGTAACATATAATTTACGTAACTAACACATGAAATATTAGTCTATTCTGGATTGTTTAATGATGGACAGTCATTTTCTATTAACAATTGTTAAGTGGCGTTTTGGCTCATAGTTCACAATGAGCATCAGCAAGAAGCATCTCATGTTGGAATGGCAGTTCACATATGATGGAATGAATGCTTTGAGCCTGACATTATTATATATATGTAGGCCTTTGCCTTATTGACTGACTGACTCGATCCTGTATATTTTGTAGTTATTAAAATCCGATGATCGTAATTCATGATAGCTCATTCAAATGGTAAACCTTTTATGGTATATTATCAGATATTAAGAACGCCTTCATCATCTTTGGTTGACTGTGGCTGGAGCTTGGATGAGCTGTTTACAAATGGATCCATTGTACATTAGGGATGGGATTTCTGTCTCTTTAACATCAAGGTTTTCATTTCTTTGTTAGCCTTTCTCCATTACTTGTTGATGTAGTATTCACTAGGTGTCAGCACTGTTGCAATGAAGATTGTTTTAGCATTCTGTGAAATGATAAAACCAGAATACAGTACTTGTACATGTCGATTAAAATTAATTCAAATTGAGGCGAAATATTTAATTGTGTGAGCATTCTATTGATTATTTAAATGACAAATACTGTCAAATTTAGCATTATTTGAATCCCTAAAATGTAATATTGCTGGCATGTAATGGTTACGTCTTCTTTGTTTCAGGTGAAATACGGGAAAACATGAATTATACAGTACGCAGAAGTGTTCTTTCCTGTTTAATCACACGTAAGGATCAAAATGAACTTGGTTGTTGGACATTATTATTTGTACAAAGGATTCTTATATCCTCTTCAAAGGAAAGCCCAAATGGCAGTGATCATGACATCGATGATGGTATTTTGATATGAATCCATCACAACACGCCACAAACAGGATTACAAAACACACCATGCCAAAGAAAATGCTAACAGATTTCAAAAACGCATCTCGAAGCAAAGTATACAGACTCAATGAAAACACACAAAGCGATAATCTTTACATGAGCAGTCAGCATGACTTTGAGAGTTATCCTGATGGCAGTGGATATGATCTTCTGGAGCGGGAACGGAAAGATCCATGGAGACAGGAAAGGAGGATCCGCTCCGATCACAAGACCTTCAAACAACATGGAGAAAATGAGGAATTATGTCGGGGGTTATGGAGGTTCTTAGAGGTGTAAATCAGGTAGACATGATAGAGAGGATACATGGAGATCTGACAGGATAGAGCGACATCGTATGACAGGGGAAAAAGACAAGTGTCATCAGAGAATTGTTGGCGTCTACCGGTTGGTTGGAGCCACGAAGTCAACCTCAGGAAAATCTACAACAGGAAGATGGGAATTGGTGCAATTATGGGCTGGCTGGTCCGTGAAAGAAACGAAGTGCAATGTGAGTAGACATACAGTACTTTTTTGAGAGTACATGAAATTATTAATTTTTCTTGGAAAATGTTACGTCATAATTGCTTAGTATTGTCTAAATATAATTCTGTGATGTTCTTGTCACGGTTATCTATATAATTATATATATATACATAAGTGACGTGCCACAACGGTTCAGACGTTAGGGTACTTTTTTGAGGAATGGAGTTATGAGTGTAAGTTTTCCCATTGGCGACCATGTTAACGTTTTGTGTGATCATAAGAAAACCTGACCTACAAAATGTCTTAAACTTCTCACTTGCTGTCATTATCATCTCATTGATACGCTGGTCGAGTTTAGTCAAAATGTAATATTTCTAGATCTCGTAAAATGCCTGTATGTGTGACATCCGTCAATATCTACGAATGGATGCAGGCAGTAATCCGGCTAAAGGGTCAACTAACGGCATTAATGCCGAATACCCTTCCTCTTAGTAAAATCAAAAAGCTAAAAATGCACCATTTTACTGTCAACAGCTTCTACAATCACACAGGGAAATCTGACTACTCATATGCACTTATGTCAGAGCAGGTGAATTTTTTTTTTTTTTTAATTCTAAAAAGTATGTAATGAAACAGGAACTCCAACTGTGTCATAACCCCAAATAAACATGGTGATGTTGGAGAAAAAATTTGAAAACAGCACACTTGATAGGCACCAATGTTACAAGCACTCTGCAATTTCGTTTTTGGTAATCTGTCCATGTGTTGGTGTTTTATGCACATTAAAACAATTTAAGTTACACATTATTCAAAAAATATCACTATTATATATATCATATAAACATGAAAAAAATAACTCACCAAGCCATGTATATTGATACCCGTAATACGGAGCCGAGAGAACTGTACGTATATCTTTGTGGACACGTCCATGACCCCTAGCAAACTGCGACTGGGTGTGCAGTGTTTCCCCTGGGTAAAATGATGGGCGAGGTGGTAGGGGTGGGGCATGCGAGCGCCGCAGGCGCGAAGCGTTGCTGGGGGGGTCCGGGGGCATGCTCGCCCGGATATTTTTTTTAAACTAGCTTTAAAATAGTGCATTCTGAGGTATGTTTTAACCTTTACTCTTGAATATAGAGGGGAAGATATAAAATAACAAGACACTACTTGTAAATATAGTAATTATGATTGATAAAAGTCAGTAATCATGATTGTTTCATCATGTTGAGGTGTGGTTTCCATTTTACCACTGCTACTCAGTAGAGGTGTGGTTTCCACTTGACCACTGGTACTTGGTAATGGTCATGTTTTCTTGCACTAACCCTAGGCCTTGTTACCTCGCTGACAAGAGTCAATAAAAAGTAAACAGTGAGTTCTTATATAGCGCAGGACTGCTCAAAGCGCTTTACACTTTACTCCCTGGCAGACATGTTCAGTCGAACACCTTCTCGACTTCTCTGGGAAGCGTCCAGTGGTATAATCTGAAGACTCTTTCATCATCACCTTTAAATTATTTTAATATAATATTATGGTAAATTGGTGGTTTATGTTCAAAAGATTATATTTTATTTGTTTGCTAGAATGCTATACAATTAATTAAACAATCATTTCTGGAATGCCAAAAAGTATGTTTCTATTAATCGCAAGAATGTTTCTCAAATTGTGTCCTTTTTATAAAACAGTATAAGTTGTTTAGTACATCCAATTGATGTGCAAACATATAATTGTCTAACCCAAGTTATTGATAACCCTTTAGTATACACGGTTTTGGGTAGTAGGCATTTTTTTATGAGATGTGAACTTCGGTGGTTTGTATTCTTAAGTATTTCAATCAAATCAACTTTCCAAAAAGTTTGTTTGCACAACTTTGTCGGAATATGTATTATATATTTAGCACAAAGATATCTTACGAATCACATTCCTTATTTTGCTAAAACAAAACCACATAGAATATTAGTTGAATAGACTTGTGGGCATTTGCGTCGAATCCGGACCCACTTTGTCATTGATTTTGCCGCTTGAGTTTTGCTTAACTTTGATAACTCAGTGAGATACACTGTAGTTCCATCATTCACCATTATCCTAGGCATATTTACCTTTAAGTTTAAGAATATTGCGTCTTACGTCCATTTGAGGCGTAAATAGCGCCCCGGTTTGTATCAACATACGCTGCTGTATATCTCTTTTTACGCGCGTAATGCGGTAACGCACGGCCGCAGCGGCACAGACTAGCGCAAACTGGGTCGCTATTTGAACTTTTTAACAGGGTCCGGATTTGATACAAATGCCAACTAATGAATAGGATTAAGATGTACGGTTTTTATTTGGGCTTCGAAAGAGTCCGGATTCGACACAAGTATCGACAATTGACGTAGTGCCATCAGCCTGCACGGTTTTCACTCCCACCACTGTCATAAACCAAAACGCAAGTTACCGTTTGGGTGCCACTTTGCATGAATGTCTAGATTTCCAGTATGTCGAAACTCCGCAATGTGTCACCATTGGAGACACCGGGGATCCCGCATGAATATTCAGTGATTGTACAACTGACAAGTGATATCTTTCACGTTGTCCAATGACGGCTAAACGATGTTGCTACAAATCTGCGATTTTGCAGGAATATAAGTGACTTTGTGGTGTCATTACGCGCCGCTCGCCGACGCTGAATATACCGTGAAAGAACGAAAAAATGGGCGTATGAAATAGCTACGAGGCGGCAATTTTGGCATATTTTGGGCGAGGCAGCATAGAAAAACGGCGAGGCGGCCCGCCTCGCTTGATATATACCAGGGGAAACACTGGGGTGTGGCTCAAGCTACGCTACCCGCGTCTGGCGAGTGACATAACAATAGTCTATGCAGACGCTTGCACGAAACAATTCCGCCAGTGTTACATAATATATTATACTTGTAGTGTTACGGATTCTTTGTTGTGAATGTAAACAAAGACGAATGTAGCGCATGTACTCTTCGCAGTTGAAAGTACCAGGTTTGCATTTCGCATTTGAGAATAGAACTTGGTGTTAATTTAAAAGTGAAATCGGAACGACACAATGTAAGTTGTTGCAAGCGCTGATTTATAATCGGTTGCGCAATCATAAAGCTACAACACAAGTTACGTAGTGCTTACACACTAGTCACTAGCGAGCGACAAGCCGGCAGCAATGTCGTAACATGCGTAGGTGACATGTTTACGATTCTGAGATGGATTCATGGGTTCAAGCAAAATATTAGAAGCTGGGAAATCAGGGATTGATGTCAAAAGTCGGGGTGCGTATTATACATGGTGATATAGATTTATGGCACTATATAAGTGTACTTATTATTATTATAAAAATTTAGCAAAAGTCAGGGTGCGTATACGTATTAATTTACGGTATATATCATAGTATCACATGATGTGCTCAGTATTCATTTCAGATCATCAAAAATAAATAATAATAATAAAATGTTTACACAGGATGTGTATATCTGTCAAATAATATATAAACACTACCTTAAGTATAATTTATGAGAAAAAAATATATAAATTTAAGGTATATTCGAAAATCCACTTTATTTCCCTTTTTTGTTGTTAGCACTTTGGCATGTGTAGCAATTTGGGATTTTACATTTAATGTCGTAGTTTTAGATGATGAATTGCTTAGCATACACAGTAAATCCACTGAAGGAACGAGTGCGAATTTTGTCAGTGAAGTGTTGTTCAAAACATAAGCGCAATACTGTATCTTATGGTTTTCTTAGTAAATTCTGTGTTTAGCCTTTTTAATGAAAACATCTTTTCTACTTTGAGTGTTATGACTGTGTACATCGTATTTAAAGTAATTGGTATGGTCTGCAGATATGTAGATGATGTTTATAAACAAACTGTAGTTGTTGAATTTTAAAAAAGTCTTCAACTTTCAATAAATTAAGGCTTTTCAATAAGGGTTCGGAGTGTGCGGTGTATGAGCTGTTTGTTATTACTCTAACTGCTCGTTTTTTTGTAGATTAGTAATTATTGTATGATTTTCACCCCATGTGAGTAAACAGTAATTGACATGAGGAGCACAAGTGCACTATAAAGTGTTAATAAAACATGTAGTAACACATGCGTCTGCTTATTTATTATTCCAATAGTTTCTGACAATTTATTACATATTTTGTCAATGTGTCTATTGCAGTTTAGGTGTTTATCTAACATTAATCCTAGACAATTAAAATGACCTACACATTTTAGTGGTGTGTCATCTATAGTTAAGTGCAATCTTGGAATTTGTTTCTGATGATAATAAAACATCATGCTCATAAACAAATTCCAAGATTGCAATTAAATATAGATGATCAAGCCCAAGTACTTGTGTGCCAAGCCCAGCGACAGTGGGCGTGGCACACACGTGTTGTACGTGTCAGGAAACAAAAAGACCAAGGGGACACGAACTGTCTTCACAAAGTCGCATAGTTACCAATGTCAGTAAGAATGTTACATGTGGCTATGAGAGCTGCTAGCAATACAAAACTTGTAGTTATATGGACGGAAGTAAAATTTGTGCTATCTAAAGTAATGACGTGTTGCTTTATGTTCATCAAGTTCATGCCGTTTTATTTACAAAAGCCAGAAGTACTAGAACAGATTCTTCCGTAAGATATCTACGCACAAAAATCTGTAACACCTATTACAGTCGCACCTCTTATAACACGGTAGTCGGGGTCCACAAAATGAATCCGCATTATAAACGTGGCTCGTTATAAACGTGGCGCGATAATGCATTCCCGTATCTGCCGTCAGGGGTGCTACGACGACGACCGACACCGTTTGCGCACGAAGAACGCCATCGAAGTCAGTGTGCATGTCGCACAGCGTATTCTGTTTTAATATCATGTACTGTTAGACACTGTTGAATGTTGACTGATTAAAATTCATGAATGGTATATCATTTTAAAATAAACCGCGGACCAATTAACGTACTGGCCACGGTCAACTGAACGATAACGTGGTACCGTTGACATAAGATCTAAAATAATAACCTGGTACACAGCAGTCGAATACGCAAATTAGTTGATAAACGCTGTGTAAGAGTTGATTAAGGATTTAAAGCTGTAAGTACGCTCACAATTGGCTTAACTTCATCTTTCAATCAATATCAAAATACCAATTTAAAAAGCACATTTACCGTGCCGAACAATATTACAATTCACCAATTCATATGCGGTTGATGAATTAATATTTTGACGCAACAGTACAGGCAGTAGGTCTACATTCATCGCAGCGAAAAGCTAATATTTGTTACGCAATGTTTGCATATTGATCTTGCCTCCTAAGCTGCATTAAAACGTATTTAACCCATTCTTAAGCAAGTCGTATTTGTGGATTTCAGTTGCACTTTACAAGCCGTCCAGCGCTGAAGCCAAACGAACCCGCGATCCGCGGAAGCCATGAGGTGATGAGCGTGACTAGCAGAATGGAAACGATTCGTTTGATGTCAACGCGAAACAAACAATACCTCGCTCCACGTTTACTGTTCCTAAAGTTAAAAGTGACCATAATTATAGTCAATACAGTGACGCGCCTCACACTTGATTCGTTGCATTTGTACGTAAATTTATTGTCTGCCAACTAGTCTTACAAAATGCACATGTTGTGAGTGGACACAGTCAAAGACGGATAACTTCACACA
The DNA here is from genome assembly GCA_963995525.1 of Escarpia spicata. Taxonomy (NCBI): domain Eukaryota; kingdom Metazoa; phylum Annelida; class Polychaeta; order Sabellida; family Siboglinidae; genus Escarpia; species Escarpia spicata. Next base: position 56,527,410 of record OZ023211.1, on the reverse strand, counting down.
AAACAGTTGACAGTTATTACCGTATTATTATTAAACGGACAGTCGCACTTCGTGGCTTTTAGTTTTTATTGTAAAATCGTTTTATACAGTATAAATTATATCTATTATAACGTACTGGCTGCCCAAAAATGTTTTTAACGAAGCAAAAATAAACTTTTGGATTGAACCGTTAAATGTTTATGAGAATTAACGCGCTGTCACTCAAATCGCCGAATTGCGAGTTCGGAAAATTCAACGAAAGGTCGTGGGCCGAGCTTCAGATGTCAATAGTATGCTGTCATCATGGCTTCCATGGCGCAGAACAACGATTCATCGACTGATGTAAGTTGAACAATGAAATGTCATAAATATTCCGTTTGTCACTGTATTTGTGAAATGAACTGTGTTTGAGATCGTGTTACTGCTACGACTGTTATTAAGCAAACACTATTATTAAGTATATCAAGTATACCGCCCGATCAACAGTGACAACACGAACTCGAAGGGTCCTACAATTAACACTATCATCTAATATCAGTATGACTAGTTTCGTGTCTACTGTCTATTGGTTAAATTATATCATATTATGAGTGTGTATACTCGTTTTCTTGAAATCGGTAGCGTAATTTCATTTGAATGCATTCATTACAATTCCTTCTTTGCGGAATAGCCATAGCCTAGGCCTACAACGTCGACTGGCGAATCATAGTGTACAACAACCAGCTGCAGCCCACGCTCGTAGCATGTTTGATTTTGTTTGGGGATGCGCCTTTCAGTGACTGGGACATTTCTTGCTGCGTTAATTGACGGGGTTGTGTTGGAAATTGTGCAGGTCGTAGGGTTGATCTCCGACGTCTTTATTTTACTGGCCTTACTGGCTTACAACCGTGATGAAATAAAAGTAAATAAGACGGTATATTTACTTTTCTTCTGTAATGTGCGTGCGTCAATGTTTCAAGGTTTATGGCAGTAAAAGCACGTTTTCTAAAGTATTGCCATGCACTGTCAATCACTGCATGGTGACTAAGTACACAAACTACACGTAATAAATGTTATTGTTATATATACACAAATTATTTACCATATCACATTATCTGTTTACCCAGAGTTTGAATGGTTCCGGTGAAACAGCTGCAGTGGGAGAAAGACGTGGAGTGAGAGGAACAGGGGCAGTTAGACGACAGGGTGCAGCAAGAGGAAGGGGTGTGGGGAGAGGGCATGGCAGAAGATCGAGGCAGCTGCCACTGAACATGACTGACTGCGTTCGCCTGGCGATGTTGCTCAATCAGACAGGAGCAACTGCAGGTAAATATTTTTATCACAGTGCACATTTTTAATAACAATTATAAATGCAAGTGACAAAATATTTAGGGTAAAGATTTTATATTCATGTTATGATCCGGATGCTGCGCAGATACATGACGTCACAGAATATGCCGAGTTATCAAGTTTGAAACTGTGAACTATGCTTTTTATAAAATAAATTACATAATCAAAAAATTTTGATAAAAAAAAAACAGAAATAATAATTTATAATGTATTATTCCAAATGCACTGCAAAATAGACATTTCCTTTAAACATGACCCGTATATAACGTAATTCACACATACACATGCATGCACACACGTGCACACACACATAATTTGCCTGGTGTTATCAAATACATGCTACATTGCAGAATTTGAGCTTTCCAGGAATTACAATAAAAAAGCAGGTACTGTATTTTGTTTGAACATCTAACATGCACACCAACATTTTGTGTATTAAATAACCATAATGTTAATATTTTGCAATCCTTCTAGGCTGACATTAACGAACTGGATGAGGGGGCAGGCAAAGACGCTGCTACTGAAGATGGTGCTGCGAGAGCCAGGCCTTGTGTTTGATGTCTTGAGAGGCACCGAACAAGGACCAGTGGGAGGTGGCGCTCTGAGCTGGTGCTCATGCGGCCACAGCCGAGAAACAGATGTAGAGCGGCTGTGCTGCAACATGCGCCCAGATAAATGCAACAGCCTGCGACCGGTGAGACGTGTACTTTTATCAGATATGAGGGTGGTGTGACAAGGGTGTGAATCTCTGTCTCCCACATCTTTTGGATCACAATGTCTACCAATAAACCATGTCTAATTCCCACAAATTTGTATTACTGACCTCCTTCTTCCTGCCATACACCCCTGTACGATTTGTAACACCATTTTCTGAAATTATATATTTGTTACTACCTATATAGTATAGTTGGACGTTTTTACGTAGCCGAGCATCGGAACCGTGCGCGTCTCGGCGATAGAGGTCCGAGCACTCAAAGCACATGCGCCTATTGTGGCCTCTTTCCAGTGCTCGGACGTGGAGCGCCGATGCTTGGCTACGCAACCACTTTGTTGTTACATAGCCAAGCATCAGAACCGTGCGTGTCGGCGATAAAGGTCCGAGCACTCACTGAAAGCATCAGAATCGAATTTGTTAGGGATAAAGATCCGAGCATCGGAACCGTGGTCATATCAGTGTTATAGGTCATTTCCCGACTGATTACTCTTTAGTATTCCTTTTGTTCAGTTTTCCTTTCAATGTTTTTCAGTGCTCATCGTATTACTAGGGGTAGTACTAACTTGACCATTAGCTTAACTGCTAACTTGCTACTACTAGCGCATACTATGGATTAACTTTCCGTACTATAAATCTGCCTTTCTATAATAATTGGAAATTATAATAATATAAAGTGTTAATTCTAATAGAAATGTTCAATTCTATGCATCTAATTACATGCAAAAATATAACATGGAAACCAAACAATACATATTGACAGGAACTAACATAAATATTGTAACATAGTTGTGGGCCATAGTAACAACAAATAAAAAATAATATCATATATATATAAATTATACATGCAAATATTATAAATTACTAGTAGATATATAATGTAGGTGACATTTATCATCGTTTTTTCGAGGTGAGGGCCTAAACTGCAAAAGTACCGGATTGAAACGTCATACAGTATTAATACACTGAAATGTCATACAGTATAAATACCATCCTTTTGCCCTTCATTCGTTATTGGCAGTTGTGTAATCCCCATGGTATAAAGGCATACATGAAGAGTAAGGTATATACATGACAAGTAAGTCTCTTTGAATGTACTATGACTTGGTACTACAGTGATATGTCAGTGGTACTGTAATCAGGCTATGTGTGTTAAATGGGGTTCGGTATTTTCCAACTTCTTCTCTGTGACTAATGGAGTTAAACAAGGGGGTATGCTATCTCCTTTCTTATTTAATTTATACATGAATGATTTGAGTTTGCTACTGATGAAACTACCCATCGGATGCTATTGTGGTGATACAACTGTTAATCACCTCATGTATGCTGATGACATTGTACTACTGGCTCCATCGGCTAAGGGGTTGCAAAGACTGCTAGATGTATCATACAATTATGGATGTGACAACGACATATTGTTTAACAGAGTAAAGTCGCAGTTAATGTTTTTTGACACAAGACAAACCGGTTTTGAAGTAGCTATTAAGCTTGGTGATGCAGTTCTGAATACAACGAAGGCATACAAATATCTTGGCCATATAATCTGTAATGATCTGTCAGATGAAACGGATATGAAATCCAAAGAAAGGAGTTTGTACGGCAGAAGCAATATTCTACTCAGGAATTTTCACTTTTGTTCAGTAAAAGTGAAGAACAAACTGTTCACATCCTATTGTAGTAATGTGTATTTATGTTCCTTATGGGCTAATTATAGAAAAGCCGCTATGCAGCACTTTATTGTTTCCTATAACAATGCATTTAGAATTATGCACAGCCTATCTATGAGGTGTAGTGCTAGCCTAATGTTTGTTAGTTCTGACACGGACTGTTGCAATACTAGATTTAGAAAATGCATGTACAGTCTTATGAGCAGAATATCTGCATCGACGAACAACATTGTTGAGAGTATTATACACAGTGATGTTTATACGACCTCTGTATTGCGCAGGAAGTGGATTAGTGCAATATATACACTATAATATACTTTTTATTTTTACTTTTTTACTATGGACATAGTGCATATTACATGTATGCTTTTTTGTCTGAAATAAAGATTGATTGATTGATTGATTGATTGATTGATTGATTGATTGTAGAATGCTGGTAGTGAGTGTTACACTGACAGTTTTAAGAGCAACTACAGTCTGCTTGTTGACATACCTTGTTGGAGCTGTTTGTTTTATCTCAAGTCCATAGCCCCGTTAACAGTACCCAGAGCAAATAAATCGGCATAAATACAACTCTTAACATTTGTTGACAAATATTTCAAAACTACTTTATAATTTGCAGCACAGATGTCTCACTTGGTTCCATAGTTCACAATGCAGAAAATGTGGACTTTGTGTTCAACATTATTTGAGGAATTGTATTGACAACAGTTCTAAGTAAAGGTTATTTACCTCAACTTCTTAAATTACTTCAAATTAGCACACAAGAATAGTTTGCAAATATTGTATGTATAGATAACATTAATAATGTTTTTTTACATAAATTGATCGATATCTGTATTATATTTTTATGGTTTTTGTGATTGTTTGTTTTATCAAGACCGTAAACTACTATATTTACTGAAGATGTTTACTCTGGAAAATCACCAAAGTCATCAGTTTATATACTGATGGCTAATATAGTTTATTACCCTGTTGAAATGAGATTATATATATCTCAACTGTTTCGGTTAATATTGATAAGTTGATTGTTTCCGACCAAGATTGCTGCAGGGAAATAAAATGTCACCAAGTGCGATAAGGACCATCTATTTGTGTCGAAGCGCATGGCGCTCTAGCATTCCTACATCTCTCCGTGGTCATAGTTACTGTGGAGAGGCCACTTTTACTCAAGTGATTCTCTATTGGCTTTAGCAACAGTTGAACATACTCGGGCAGTCATACTGGGATAATGTTCTCTTGGTGGGTTATGATAGGTAAGAGAATGGATTTTAGCAGAACGTAACAAAATGTTCTGCCCATGCTTCTGCTTTTGGGATTTCAAGGTGAGTTTTTACGGAGGATATTGTATTGTTTATAATGTCACATGCTCTCAGCAGTGTTATATTGGTATCGCTGTGTTTAAAATGTAATTGAATACATTTAGGGTATATAGTGCAGTTCTGCAAGGACAAACCTTCTTTGAAAGGGCAAATCAGTTGTAACAGAACTTTGGTAGGGAGAATTGCATTTGCTGGATATACAAGAAGCTAAAGAAGACATTCTTACATGTTCTTACAAGTCGTCTTGTCGCTGTTTTCGTCATTTCTGCCTCTTGTTCCAGCTATGCGATTTGTCGTTGTCCATTCTATTTGTGTGCATACATCAGATTATTTTCAGGATAGTGCTGAGGTCACTGTCCAAGTGTAATTTTATTTGGTGGTTTCGCCCCAATTTTCCCTTGAACAACAGATGGAGCCTCCACCATTGTCTGTGGCAGATGGTTCCTACTTTACAGTAGTAGAAACAAGTTATGTTATGTAAGGTGCAAAAGATTTAACACGATTTAACAAGATTGCCACCCAGAGAATTAACTTTAGGTGGCAGGTGGACAAGGAAGTCCTTTGGCTTATCGAGAGTCCGACCGTTTTATCTATGTGTATCCCGCCCGTCTGAGGTATGTGTCGATTTTATTTTTAAACATATTCACGCTACTAGCACCAACACAATCAGCAGGTAATCTGTTCCATTCATTTACAGTCCTTTGTGAAAATGAAAACTTTCTTATATCCAATTTACTCTGCTCCTTTGCTAATGCAAGTTCATGTCCTCTAGTCCTATCTTTCTTAACTGAGAAAAACATATTTCTATCAATATTTTCATAACCCTTCAATATTTTAAACACTTCTATCTGATCTCCTCTCAATCACCTGGTCTCTAGTGTTGTTAAACCGCATTTTTTTAGGCATATTTCGTAACTAAGATCCCTCAGATTTGGTATCATTTTAGTTGCTCTCCTCTGCACTCTTTCTAGCATATCTATGTCCTTCCTGCGATATGGCCTCCACGCTTGAATACAATATTCTAAATGAGGCCTAACTATTGTTTTGTACAGCGGTATTATTAGCTCTTTTTCCTTATACGTTATGTTTCGCCTAATTAATCCAAGGATTTGATTTCCCTTTGAAGCTGCAATTCCGCACTGCTCTGAAATCTTCATATCAGCACTAATGGTTAACCCTAAGTCCTTTTCTTTTACAGTAGTACTTAGTACAGTACCCCCCATTGTATATTTTACTTCTTCGTTCCCATGTCCTGTGTGGAGGCATTTACATTTCCCAAAATTGAACAGCATTTGCCACTTTTCAGACCATTTGATCAACCTGTCAAGATCATCTTGTAAATGCTGTCTATCTCCATCACTTTTAATCCTTCTAAACACTTTTGTATCATCCGCAAATTTCAACACCTTGCTTGTTATTTCATCATCCAAATCATTGATATATATTAAGAATAATATAGGACCTAATACTGATCCCTGTGGTACCCCACTCAATACCGATTTCCAGTTTGAAGCCTCCCCATCAACTACTACACGTTGTCTTCTGTCAATCAGTCATTGATCTATCCAGTTTATTATACCATTTCCTATGCCATGGGCTTTTAGTTTAAGCAGTAATCTTTGATGTGGTACTTTGTCAAAAGCTTTTTGAAAATCTAAGTAGACGATATCTACTGGTGATCCCTCATCTACCCACTTAGTGATGTCTTCCAAAAAACATAACATATTTGTTAAGCATGACCTCGCTTTAAAAAAACCATGTTGAGATGGGTTTATCAAGTTTTGTTTAACAAGAAAATCCACCACGTGATCTTTAATTATTCTTTCTAATAATTTACAAATCACTGATGTTAAACTCACTGGTCTATAGTTCTTTGACTTGTTTCTCGCACCTTTTTTGAATAACGGTATAATGTTTGCTTCTTTCCAAGGAACCACTCCCTCTTCTAATGACAAGTTGAAAACTGTTGCAAGTGGTATGCTAATTTGTTCTACAATTTCCAATAGTAGTTTGGGTGGAATACCATCCACTCCAGGTGATTTATTATCCTTCATAGCCCTTATTTTCTTAGCTACCATTTCCGGGGTTACAATTAATTGTCCTAAATAGTCTGAATCTGCCCCCTTGAACTTAGCCTCTGGTATTGGCAGTGAACTAATATCTTCCCTGGTAAACACTGAACTAAAGTACTCATTCAGGTATTCTGCCATTAAGAATCCCTCTGATATTATATTTCCAGCACTATCTTCTAGAGGACCGACCTTATCTTGAACTTTCTGTTTGCTTCGAACATACGCATAAAAACTCTTGCTGTCATGTTTTATATTACTAGCTAATTGTTGTTCATAGCTTCTCTTTGAATTTCTAATTTCAGCTGTAGCTTGGTTAAGTGCTTCTTTATAACTGTTGTAGTCTTCATCATTTCCAGTACATCTATATGACTTCCACATCATTTGTTTATACTTAATTTTTCTAATGGCTTCTTTCGATAAGTGTTTCTTTTTGGACCGTTTTCCTTGTTTTTTGAAGGGTACAAATTTATCGACTATGCACTTAATTTCACTCTTTAATATATTCCAGCATTCTGTTGCCGTCTTATTTTTCAGTGTCTTATTCCAGTCTATCTTTGCTAAATATTTCTTCATGTCCTTATACCTTCCTTTGTGGAAATTTCTCCTATACTGCTTTTTACTATTCCTTTCTGATTTTACTTTGATGGTAAAATGTATCTGGTTGTGATCGCTACTCCCCAGTGGCTCACATATCTTGACATTGTCAACTAATTCATTCTCACCCCTGGTTGGTTCTAGCACATGTTGAGAAAGGAATGTATCTTGAACTAAAACTAAAAACTTGTGGTCCTCTCTCCCCATACTCTGTAGAGATTTCCATTGTATATGCTCATGGTTAAAATCCCCCATAATAATACAGTCCCGTTTGCTTACTTCCCTTATAGCGTTTTGTATTTTTTCATTCTCTTCTATGCTTATGTTTGGACTTCGATAAACTAACCCAACTGTTAACGTTGAGTTTCCTGTAACTATGTTACACCAAACAGCTTCTTCACAATCTGCTTCTCTTTCTAATTTTATTTCATAAGCCTGAATAGATTCTTTAATATATAAAATAACTCCACCTCCCTTTCTTCCTATTCTTTCTTTTCTAAACATTACATATCCTGTCAGTCCCAATTCAGCATCTGATATATCGGTGGTGGTCCAGGATTCGGTTATACCTATTATATGAGGGTCAATATCTTCTACCATAATGTTTAGGTCATTTCTTTTGTTTACTATACTCCTTGCATTTAAACAAACACATTTATATCCAGCTTCAGAAGAGTTTTCCAGACTGTTATTTGCTGATTTATTTGTGCTGTCTTTATCTATGCCTCCATTTTCAGGCTTTTCTGTGAGTCCCTCCAGCGAATCTAGTTTAAATAGATGCAACCTGTCCCACTGTCAACAGATTGCAGCAGATTCTCTGAGAAAACTGCTGCCCCCTTTCCACTAAGATGGAGGCCATCTCTCATGTACATATCTTCCCTCCCAACAAAGTATCCCCATAAATCTGTGAATCCCACCCCCTCTTCTTCACACACCTGCTCAGCTAGTGCATTGATCGCCATCCTCTTGCAGTTTCTATACGTTGCCCCCCTTCCTCCCATTACTGGCAAAATTCCTGACAAAATAACCTGCTCGACTCTCGTCTTCTTTAGCTTCCTCACTAACTGTCTATACTTCTGTACTATCGCAGTTGTTCCCTCCCTGTCTGCATTATTTGTTCCTACGTGTACCAGTATAGACCCCCCCTTGCCATGTCCCAATACCTTCTCTACCCTGTCAGTTACATGTTCAATCCTAGCCCCCGGTAAACAAACAATGACGTCCTTCCCCTCGCTCAGTGTCTTGTCCGTCTTTCTCATAATGGAGTCACCCATAAACACCCTCTCTTTCCTCATTGCCCCCTCAATCACTGCCTTAGAATAGCTCCTTCTTCGGTTTGCATCTGTCTGGTTGTTGTCTTTCCCCCCTGTCGTCTTCTCTCCTGTCACATTCTCTTCCGATCCATTCTTTCCTGTCGCTTTTTCTCTTGTCACCTTTCCTCCTGTCAGCATCCCTTTTATCGACTTCTCTTCTATCACATTTGCTCTCACTTCCTTTCATCCCTTCTTCTTCTGTCCCATCTCATTTTCCTCTCTCCTCTCCCGTTCCATCTTCCCTCCCTCCTTCTCTACAGTCACTTTCTTCCCTGTCACCTTCACGCTTGTCATGTTTTCTGTTGTCGATTTTCCAATTTCTTCCCCTCCAATCACCTTCCCTCCTCTCAATCTCCTTTCCTCAGTTTTCTTGCCACTGCTATTCTCCTTCAGTCTTGCAGTATTCTCGCCTCTCGCCTTGTCGTCTCTCTCCATTTGACCTGCCTCCTTGCTAATTCCCATCTCCATTCCCTTCACAATATCTGTCAACCTAACTATCTCCTTCTGCAGACACTCCACCTTCCAACATCCAATGCACTGAAAGGTGAATCCTTCCTCCATGGTTTCTGCCCATGACTTTCCACACCCGGACAATGCAAAATCTACCCAGCTGTGGCAGTGATCGCACACCAAGTGTCGCTTTGCCTTGACTTGCCGCTTGCAAGGCGCCATATCCCGATCAGAATTTATTTAATAAGTTAACTAACTTAGTCTTTATAAAGACTGTTTCCTGTGTACTACAGCACACTTTAGGTTACAAATTTCAATTACACAGGCGACTATTTATCCTAACACGAACGCTAACATTACCGGTAGTGACTTAATTTAAATACAATAAATTACGTTATGTTAGGCTGCTTTATTTATTTAGGTTACGCCGCCCGACTATCGCCCTTGCATAATTTTAACAACAATGCTACCTAATCAAAATATCTAGCAAGTACTGGCTTACACAGATATTATCTTATGTAAGTAGTTTGATGGTTGTTACTTTATCTCCTATATATTCTACCACATAATCAGGTTTGTTAAATCTTGTTTACAACTTATCGAAGGCTAAGCTGCCTAAAGGTGCATAACTCTGTAATGTGTTGAAATATACAAACTTTATTTACAAGAATAATTGTCCCACTGCTTGTGTTTATGCAGTTTGGGAACTTCACATTTACCACATGACTGCCACACAAAGCCTGTTGTAAATACAATGTATGTATTTCCACACACTACAATGCATTTTGTGTGTATTACTTTGTCCAGTACTGTAGGTGCATGTGCAGCGATGTACAAAGGAATTTGTCTCATTACTGAAGAAGTGTCACAATAATAGTCTGCATCAATTTTGATCTCTACTTTGGGGGTGTTGGGTATAGATCTGTCAGTATGACTCTTTAGATAATCAGTTCAATAAGTTATGTTGGGTTGGTCACATTCATCAGCGGTTGTTAAATTATAGTCAAACTGCTGTGTTTGTGCAACGAGTTGACAACATGGCTGAAGATCTGTCCTACCCTGGTAATACACTATAACTTCTAAAAGATGAAAATTGACTTTCAGTGCTTCAACTCCTAAACAGTTTTTGTTCCTTAAATCATATACTTGGTATAAGGGGATTTACAAGATTGCTGTGTAAGTTACAAGCTCCAATGTGTTCATGGATAAAGAAACTACTTATTGAATCCACAATTTTTAATCAACATCTGCAAGAATTGGCTCATCAAGAGCCAGTTTAATCTACCTTTAATAGCAGGAACGACTGGTCCTGTACAGCTATGGTTCATCACCATGTTTCCTGCCAGATGGTGGAAGTGTTTGTGTCTTGCCAATATTGACTCAAAAGTTACGGTGTACGTTGGTCGGCAATTGCAGGATTTTATTACCAAGATTTAATCAAAAGTCACGCAATGATAGGAGCCAAAACTGGTACAAACTGTAAAATACAACATACCTATACATGTCTGCATGCATGCATGCACACGGGCACATGCGGAGAATGACACTGCAGATTATCTAGAGTGTTGTTGCACTGAAAGAACTTATAAGCATGTACAGTACCAGCACAAATACACAAATTGTAGCCTTGTGTGAATGTTCAGTATATATTTAATTGCTTAGACAGGGTAGGTAAGGTCATTTGACAAGTCGGTTTCTTGGGAGATGACAGGGAAGAAGCCAAGAAAGAAGGAAAGTGTTTGGAATAACAGATTCATTGTTTTTATGTATGTCCCAGCTACTGCCTTAGGAATTAATTAACTAATAAATTTTAAACTATTTTGAAGTCATACATAGTTTTAATTCATGTCTGTAGTGGTCTGTCAACTGCCTGAATTAATGATATCATCATCTGTCGGCCGGGGCTGGAGCATAGATGAGCCTTTTCCATATGGGTCAGTTGTTATCAGGGATGGAAAATCTGTTTCTTCAGTATCAAGGTTTTCACAGATCAGCTTGGTGTATGTTTTCTTCTGTTTCCCTCCGTTTTTTTTCCATGTATGGGTGTCCACAGGATGAATGTTGACACTTGTTCTTCGGTATTACAATTGCAATAGCCAGCTAGTTGTAGGCGCCTCCTGCAAATCTTGTGTGTGAGTTTGCCTACATGTCCATATAGCTTTTATTTGTAGGCCTGTTGCTCCAGTGGACATTTAGGCACATTTTTAACATTCTGGTGTAACTTCCGTTAACTGTTATAGAAATCAACAAGAGATATGCAGCTGTATTGCAATCATGATATGTGGAATGGAGCCTGTGTCACAACTTATAGGAGTATTTTAAATTGCCAAACTCACGGTAACAAGGTTTCTTTACTTAGAACACAATTAAATGTACTAGATGATATATTTAGCTTTGCATGTACCAGGGGGGAGTAAACATAGTTTACACTTCAACCCTCACCGTTTCCAAGTAACCTTTAATATGATACAGACACTTTAACATAGAAGTATATTTAAATGTTTGTATATATATTTATGTAAATGACTACTTTAATTGACTATATAATTATACCATAGTGTTGTATTCCCGTTGTAATATGAAGTTGGAGATAAGTTTGTTTAAAAAGGGTGAATAGAAGTGTAATGTTTATATTACATACTCTGTTACAAATAATACTAACTAAATGAAGTGCGTAGTTGATCACATTTGGTAGACCATTTTGAAGTCATAATACATCAACATTATTTGTATTAATGTCCGTAGTATCAACTGCCTGAATAACTGTTAATTCACTTTGGTATTTGATTAAATTCTTTAATTCATTGTGGCAAGTTCAATGTATTGTACTTCTTTTTTAAGTCTGCTGCTCTCTCTTGCAGACTTGTTGCTCCAGTTGCCGTGACAACGTTGTGGAGCCGTTTCACCCCCTTGAACAGTCGAGGAATAATGCCCTCACTGCGCCTGCCAACTGCACAGGTAAGACAATTTATTCTATACAATCCGCTAGGTGGCAGCACCCACCAGTACCCTTCCTGTGAGGGGAACTGCCAGTGACTGATGAGATTTCATTACGAGCCTTGTATGACAGTGTCATCACTGTCCCTGGTGTTTGCGTTTGCACCAGTGACATTTATAGTTACTGTTATTTCTTCTGTGAAGAGATAACATCTGTGTTGTCACAGAACAATGGCATTACAAATGTATGTTACCACATAGTAGTCGTTATATTGACTATTTGTTTTACCTACCTGCTAACAGGTAACGGCAAGGATGCTGTTATGCTTAAATGGGTGTGAAAATATTTATGCAAGCATTTTTTCTCAGTAAAGAAACATGGAAGAACTAGAGGCCACAGAATAACATTGGTGATGGAACAGTGGAGATTATATTGGAAAGTATACATCCCAACGGAAAACTAAAAATGCATGGGACACATTATCTGCTGATTATGGAAACACTAGAAGTGTGAATTTATCTGGAAGCAAAATTTATTTATCTTGGTAGGGTAGGTTACACATAGGTAGAAAGATATTGGGTTCTGGGTAAGCCAGAGGCTTCCTTGTATTGTTGACATCTGGATTTTTATCCTCTACAGCAATCTTGTTCAGTCGCGCTAAATCTTGCTAAATATAACAAATACGTGTCAGTGACGTATCTCCATGGAAACTGACGACAGACAGAAGTTTTTCTGGAAATAATCCTGTCAGGAAAAATCAATGCAGATGTGACGTTGGCATGCTCACGACAGGGTGCCAGCAGATCCTGTCTTTGTGCATGCATAAGTTCGCATCAGTGGTTTTTCCTGGAAATGCTCTTAATCACGATGGAATCGCACAAGAAATTTACATGTTCTGTGATAAAAAGAACATGGTTTTCTTTCAAGGGGATTACAATGAGGTATTATGTGTTTTCATTTTATTAGAAGTTAGCATTTAGTGCAGTATATCACTGGGAGAGCTCATTAACAACTGCTGTGCATCTGGCGCAATATGTTCTCCATCTCCAATTGATTCAATAAGAACCACATTGTTCTATTGACAAACATGTATGCTAAATGACAGACCGTGGATTCATTTATTTTGTTTTCAGGTGTACTTTTATTTATTGAACAATCGTAACATCATAACACAAATATAAATTTGTTGACAGTAACTGATAACAATTGTAACATCATATCACAAACATAAATTTGTTGACAGTAACTGATAACAATCGTAACATCATATCACAAACATAAATTTGTTGACAGTAACTGATAACAATCATAAGATCATAACACAAACATAAATGTGTTAACAGTAACTGATAACGTATATGAAATATATTAACAAATGTGGTAGCTGAACAATTTCTCACACATATACCATCATATATATACCCATCCTCCACTTTTGCTATCCATAGCCTCTTACATCCTATAATAGCTAACTATTCCGTCTGTGCCCTCATGCAAGTTGCAGATGATGTTAAATAATAAGAAATAAAATGACATTAGACTAAATTAACATGAAAGTGCTTAGACATGATGTGTATCCATCTATGATCCATCCTCATGGATTAGACATGATGTGTGTCCATCTATGATCCATCCTCATGGATTAGACATGATGTGTGTCCATCTATGATCCATCCTCATGGATTAGACATGATGTGTATCCATCTATGATCCATCCTCATGGATTAGACATGATGTGTATCCAGCTATGATCCATCCTCATGGATTAGACATGATGTGTGTCCATCTATGATCCATCCTCATGGATTAGACATGATGTGTGTCCATCTATGATCCATCCTCATGGATTCTGCTGACATGAGTTATCGAAGGCAGCTCTACCGCAATATGAAGGTGGTTAGGCTGACAGCTTGAGGAATAGACTATCACCTCTTAGTACTCTAGCTATCACTAATCTCATCCCAGATGTGAAGCATTTATTCCTGACATCCTGCACCTGCCATATTACATGGCTGCCTGGCAGAAATTAACTACCAAGGTGTCAGTGTCATTCATAGACATGTAGGTGGCGCCTGCTCTAGACTGTTAAAAACATTCATTTTCAGAAGATCACCCTTCATTAGGCAAAAAAATCCCCAGGGCATAAATTATGTGTCAGTCTTTGTTTACACATTTACTTTTACAAAATGTTTATTATAAATATATTGTAAATATAATAAACATGTTTGTATTAAACATACACAATTGTATTCTTTTGTTTGCTAGCATACTTTTAAACTCTTGAATTGAAAGATGAAGGAGATGCCATTTGTATACTAGTTGGCAATTACCATGTATCCTCTAGCATTTTGTCAGTATGTAAAGTAATATTTTCTTGTTAAGAAAAGGACCCGCCAATTTATCTGGTTTTCAACTTGTTTACGATGTGTTATCTATTGACTCATCCGGTCTGTGAACATACAGCACTGACACACCCAGTAGTTATCACATTTGGTAGAATAACATCCTGGATTCAAATGTGTTATATTGGCTAATTGTGTCCTGTGAGCTTTTAATGATCTGCTATATTAAGCATGGACACCAGACTTTGAAATTCCTACAAGCTTTTGAACATGCATGCATACACCCACCTACAAAACTGTGTTAGTGAAAATTCAGTGTTGTTTGATTTCTTTAATTCGCCCAATACCACTGCCACCACATCCGTGGATAGTGGAAACCTGCACAGCAAAGACAGATCAGGATCATTTATCATGGAAGAATATAGTACATTAACACCAGTGTCCTATGAAGTGTTGCCGCCCCATTGCCATCCATTCTACACAGCGTTGGTCAAAGTAATGCCAGCACCATGGTTATAAAAGATGTAAATATCTTGGCAGCTCTGGTGTCTCATTTATCACCAGTCAGCTGGGAATCTTCCCATGTTTTGTGCATCAAGTGTGATCAATTGCAGAGATGTCCTTGTCCTTGACTCGGTTTCGGAGGACTTAAGGGTGACAATTACAGACATAAACACATAAAATCATTGTCAGTGTCACTCCCGGGAACTTGAAGCAATTAAATGTGTTTATGTGTATATAGTTTAGCTGCTGCATCTTGTGGCTCAGGTCTCTATATATGTTGCTCAAAATATGACTAGTGAGTGTCCTGTTTTATATTGTTCCATCCCATGGGGATAGGACATAGACCTTGTTTCTGACCAGGCTATTTTTAATCTACCCTTGTTGGATTTGAACATTGTTTGTTTTATGTGTTGGCAGACATGTAAACCCTAGCTTCAACTGGTAATCCATGCTTGTATTGTAACGTTATAATTACTACAGTGTATGTGCAATCAATGAGCCATTGACAAAGGGATACATTGACAAAAGGTACATCATGAAATGTGTAAGATATGTTAAATGTTGTGTATATATGTATCTGTTCTGCAATCAGTAAACCTCAACTACGTGCATTGTACATTTGGTGTACATACTTTCATTTTTTAGAGTTAGTCAGTATTTGTCTTATATGTTGGCAAACAGACATGTAAATACTAGCTTCAACTGGTAACCTATGCCAATGGGTAATTGTATACTATAGTAACATTATAATATTGTGCAGTTATTCAGCCTTTGCTTGACTGAGAGCAGAATAACTACGGATACATTCACAAAGACACATGAAAGTTGTAAGATATGTTAAATGTTCCATAATCAGTAAACCTCAACTGGAGCGCAGTAGCACAGTGGTAACAGCTCCGGACTCTCGACTGAGAGAATGCGGGTTCGAATCCTGTGCGGCAGTGTCGAACCTTGGGCAAGTTCGTTTACTCTACATTGCTTCAGTTCACTCAGCTGTATGAATGAGTACCTGGCTATAGACAATGGTGAATATTTATGTGCGAATAGTCTTCACGCATTAATTGTAGCATGGCTAAATGCTTCCCAGTGAAGTCGAGATGTTGTTCGATTGAACAGGTCTGCCAGGGGGTAAAGTGAAAAGCACTTTGAGCTGTCCTGAGGACTGGATACTGCGCTATATAAGAACTTAGCTTTTCTGTTAACTACGCATTGTGGCAGTTGGCTTACTTTCAATTTTTAGAGTTAGTGAAGGCTCAACAGGTTACATATTTCCCCCCATGTGGGAAATAGTTTACTATCCCTGGCATTGACACCAGGTGGAAGGAACCAACATGGCTTTCAGTGCCTAATCCAAAACACAGAGGCAAAGTGCGATGAGTGTCAAAGCAGCAGCAGGTAGAGTTGAGCACAGGTCCTCTCAGACAACAGGTCCTCTCAGACAACGGGTCCTCTCAGACAACGGGTCCTCTCAGACAACGGGTCCTCTCATATAACGGGTCCTCTCAGACAACGGGTCCTCTCAGACACCGGGTCCTCTCAGACAACGGGTCCTCTCAGACAACGGGTCCTCCCAGACAACAGGTCCTCCCAGACAACACGTCCTCTCAGACAACAGGTCCTCTCAGACAACTCTGGTCCTCTCAGACAAAGGGATCCTCTCAGACAAAGGGATCCTCTCAGACAACAGGTCCTCTCAGACAACAGGTCCTCTCAGACAACAGGTCCTCTCAGACAACTCTGGTCCTCTCAGACAAAGGGATCCTCTCAGACAACAGGTCCTCTCAAACAACAGGTCCTCTCAAACAACAGGTCCTCTCAGACAACAGGTCCTCTCAGACAACAGGTCCTCTCAGACAACAGGTCCTCTCAGACAACAGGTCCTCTCAGACAACATGTCCTCTCAGACAACAGGTCCTCTCAGACAACAGGTCCTCTCAGACAACAGGTCCT
The DNA here is from genome assembly GCA_963995525.1 of Escarpia spicata. Classification (NCBI taxonomy): domain Eukaryota; kingdom Metazoa; phylum Annelida; class Polychaeta; order Sabellida; family Siboglinidae; genus Escarpia; species Escarpia spicata. The sequence continues at coordinate 56,510,238 of OZ023211.1, read as the reverse complement.
CACATACAATAATCCAGCATTCTAACCACGGCAACTCTAACCCAGTGTATGTTTTTGATACATTCGTACAGATGTATTGTGTTAAAACGCAGGTTTTGTATAAAATAGACAGGCATATTTTGGGAGTTCCTGTGTGTAACTCGAGTAAGGGAGAAAGTGATATTTATTGCCTCAGTGAATAGAGATGATGCATCACTCTTCCATTTCCTGTTCAACAGGATACAGGTACATGATTACCTGAACTGCAAATATCTCTGGCATGTTAATTATTGCAATTTAGTTACTGTTGTTGATGTTAACGACATTTATATAGATTGCGTACCTGACTGGGTAATTGATGCTGGAACGAAATGATCTGTTTTTCCTAGACTGGATAATGGCTGCATTTATGAGTAAGAATTCAGAGTGGGGATTGATGGATGTCATAGGTTTGCATAAATATGAAGTTGAAGTGCCTGGGATTTTATTACAGGCATAGACATTTTATTTATTTTAAATAGGTAAATATGCAGTGTTCTACACCTTAGCTGAAACGATGGTGGTCAGTCGGACCTTCAACTTTCAAAAGTTGGTGGTCTCACACAAAAGTTGGTGGACCAAATATTAACATAATTACATGTGTAATATATATTTGAAGCTGTAATGCATGGCAATTATTAATATACTAGTTCAGGCCAAGTACATTAAGTTATGATATTCAGATCAAAGAACCAGTGAATATAAAACGATAATATAGGCAACAGTTTATTGTTGACAGAAAAACATAAATGTTGCAAATTACAACAAATACCACAATAAGAATGTCTGCAAGAATCTACTCAGAACTGTTGCCATCATCTACATGAGGAACGGGACTGTCAGGCTCCGTGAAACACTCGCCCCAGTCCAATCACTGACAGTGACTCGATCCAGCTCGGTTTTGAAGTTGGGCATCCTCGCTTCGAATGTATTCCACAGGTGGATAGCTGATGTGGGTTTGATGTCAGCCATGTCAGGTGAATGCAGCTGGATGGTGATGACAGCTGACAATGTGGATGGCTTCATGCGGTTTCGAAACTCTTGTCTTGAACTCTTCATTCGTTTCACTGTGCTGAAGCCTCTTTCACATTCAGTGAAACTCGCTGGAAGTGCCAGCACTAAACCCAATCGATCTATCAGCATTGATCAGCTCAGCATTTTTTTGTTTTTCCAACTTGTTTTTGTACCATGTTTATGTTAAATTTCCCGTTTGGATATACACAACGGTCACCATTATTGGCACTTGTTTTCATCCTTATAACAACATTTTTGCCTAATTTTGATACCTCATGTGTTATTGCCATCATTCAGCATCATTTACATTACAAAAATATCGCGTGTTACCACACTTTTGAAGCCCCAAGAGCAACCCAATTTGCAACAACATACGCTGCTGTATGCCTATATCACTCACTGCAGTAACGCGCGGTTACAGCAACACAGACTGATGCAAACCGGGTTGCTCTTTGGGCCTTAAAAGTGTGCTAAGACGCAATATTTTTGTAATATAAATATGCCTGGGATGACGATGAATAATAGAATGAAACCACCCACTCAGGTATCAAATGTAGGAAGCCGTGTAGTTATGGTGACAGAATCAAGGTTGGTAAGATACTTGACAAGTGCTTCGGCCATTATTTTCTTTTTAAAAAATGTGCTGGTCTTGCGGGCCAGCCCTTTTTCAAAGTTACGTGCCCTCGAAACATTTCATGGTCTCAGGCTTCCGGGTCGGCAGTAATTTCAAACATTGGGATATGGGATCTCATGTTTTAGAAATCTCATGTGATGGATTTACACATAAACGTATAATGTTTTTGTCTCGTGCCAGGGCTAAAACAAGCAGGAAAATTTTGTTCTAATTTTTACAACAAGCAACCTTATGTGAAATGTTCATACAAACGTTTAACACATAATTAATCATACTGGTGAATAGGGAAAACCAAGACTAAGTAACAATAACAACATGAACACAGGGTTGTGGATGAAAACAAAGATTGCCAAACATTTTATTATTATGTGACCACATGTCACATAATTACCCATGCAGCTATACATAAATGCAATCTCCCAAGCACACCCCAACCCTGGTTTCTATCCTGTTAACTCCTTATAATTCCAATAATCGAAGCCAGACCATTTTGTCTCTAAAATTATGTTTTGTAATGGTATGTCCAATGCATTTATTTATATCTATGAAATCATAATGTATTGTATTATTAGTAAATACCACCAGGCCTAAACTGAACAGATCTCTGTGACAGATGTATTTTGACACAGTAATTAGACAAGTACGGTTGCCGTGGTGCAGTGGCCACAGCATCGGCCTCTCAATCGAGAGAACTCGGGTTCAAATCCTTCGCTGCCGTGTTGAAACTTGGACAAGTTCGTTCACTTAAAGTTGCTCCAGTTTACTCAGCAGTATGAATGAGTACCTGGCTACAGACAGTGGTTGATATTTGTGTATGAATAGCCTTTGCGCATTAATTGCAGCAAGGCTGAATGCTTCCAAGAGAAGTCGAGAGAGTGTTCGATTGAACAGGTCTGCCAGGGAGTAAAGTGTAAAGTGCTTTGACAGGAGAGGATACGGCACTATATAAAACGTACCTTTTTACTTATGGAGGTGGTACTGGGATAGACATGTTGGTGACGTCTGATGGAATAGGAGACAATGGAGGTGGCACTGGGATAGACATGTTGGTGACGTCTGATGGAATAGGAGACAATGGAGATGGCACTGGGATAGACATGTTGGTGACGTCTGATGCAATAGGAGACAATGGAGGTGGCACTGGGATAGACATGTTGGTGACGTCTGATGCAATAGGAGACAATGGAGGTGGCACTGGGATAGACATGTTGGTGAAGTCTGATGGAATAGGAGACAATGGAGGTGGCACTGGGATAGACATGTTGGTGACGTCTGATGGAATAGGAGATAATGGAGGTGGCACTGGGATAGACATGTTGGTGACGTCTGATGGAATAGGAGACAATGGAGGTGGCACTGGGATAGACATGTTGGTGATGTCTGATGGAATAGGAGACAATGGAGGTGGCACTGGGATAGACATGTTAGTGACGTCTGATGGAATAGGAGACAGTGAAGATTGGAATAAACAGAGATGACAGGGAGGGTAGATAAAGCAGCACAGCTGGAGTAAATTGGGAGGAAAATATAGTTGCACTGGTGTTTTCTGATGGAAGCCTTATGTTCAACGTGATATTTTGAGGTTGATAAATGGAACATTTTGCTTGTTGTGAGTTTACATGGCAGATAATGGTTCCATTTGTCCACATTTCATTTGATGACATGACATGTTTGGTGGAGCAAGAGAGCAAGCCTTCCACTCATTATCTGTCCACATAACAAAAAATTCCTGGCTTGCCAACTCTGTTGCCTACCGAAAGTAGTTTTCCATTTTTCCGTTTCCTAGGATAAGACCTATGATCTTTGCATCATTTAGTACAAAAGTTGTGATCTTATTCACAGTTACTGGTCTTACATCATTTTCATCTTCTGCCAGCTGCTTCCTCTGTCGGTGACATGTAAGATTCTCTCGTGATACCTAATAAAAGCGTGCACTGCTTTAGAGTTAGAAACAAACGTGTACACCCTTTTTAAAAGTATAATAATTTTCATGTTTCACAATCCATTATGGGCAAAAAATATATAGTTTACATATTTGAAAATTAAAATGTAATCTAAAAACTGCAGTTATTATAATTATTATAAAATACATTTAATTTTGTAATTTTCTATATGTTTTGAGTTGACTTCACTCAGGAGTTTGGTGTGATTCTAATGTTGTTTCTTGTGATATTATTATTAGGGGCACCATGCCAGACGGTGACACGAGACAAGGGGTGGCTATAAAAAGCAGCACAGATGTACTTGAAGTCCTAGTTTCAGTCCACTCACTGCTCCAAATGGTTCTCATTTTGGCTTCATTCCCGGGACTTAATTGTTGCAACTTGCTGCATGTGCCTATGATTAGTCACCTTCATCAGTCTCACCTGCCCACCATGAATTCCCTCGTGTCTATTTCTAATCATCAGTCCTCATAGGACAATCATTCTGTTGTGGCACTAACCATATCATTGCTAAGATTTTCAGTAGCAAACTTTTGGAGAATCATGTAATGTTTTAAAATTGCAATCTGTTGATATGCACACTATAAGATAGACAAATAACGCCCCTACAACATCTTGATCATGGGATGAAATAAAGTGATATCCCAGTTAATAAAGATACCTAATAATGAACCTAACTTTCCGGGTTTCTGATTTCCCAAATTAGTTTTAAAGTATTGTAATTTAAATATCATGATAATTAGACATGTATAAGCCATTTTTGTTGGACCATCATTAAGCCCAATAATTAAATTCCTAGTTCAGTGAAATTCTTACCGGTGAATGTATCTTGTATTTGTAAACAAATTGTGTATAAATAAAACAAACTCAGTGTTTAAGAACTGTTATTTAGAACTTTCTTATCATTCCGAAGCTAATACTGCAGCGCAGTTTTGTAATGCCAATTCAGACGAGATGTGTGCGTCAAAAAACTCTTATAATGTCAAGATAATGACTTGGAGGGTTTTCGATGCTGTTAATAGTGACAGCTGGTGTAATGGGGTGTTTTAAGTTATCCTCTTGGGCATGAGACTGCACAGAGAGCTCTGAGCTAATGACAGGTGTTTACACAGAGGCCAGTTATAGCTGCTCTGGCCAGGCAGCTTCCGCAAGAAATTGCCTGTATGATGTCTGTGCATTCAGGAACATGTAATTCCTCATTCGCCATATCTGCTGGAGCCTGGAATATGCCACTTACTGGGTGTTTGGAGTATGTTTGATATGTTGATAACATTTTATTTGTGAACCTACCTAGTAGTTCATAGTTCATTAGATAGCAACTACAATTGTACACACTGGCTCTGGTCATCCTGGTCTGAGCGGTAGAAAGTCATAGCAATCGGCAAAACTATAATCTAGAAAAACGGAAATGATACTAGTATAATAGTAGCTTGAGAACCACAATGACACCACCTGATGCATGACAATAATGATTGTGACATAATGTTTGATAGTACTACAGTGATCGCTTGCTATAAAGACTCCTGATGTAACGGAACATTTGCTTAACAGAAACAACATTGAAATCGTCATTATGGCCTGCACTATGTTATGTACTGGTATCCATGGATATAAGGCCAGAAAGAATAGTTTCATGAAGCCCCAGAGTGTTCTTTATAGCAAGAGTCTGGAGTGTAGTTGTCTCTTCTCTGTTGGAATATTCATCCACATGCACGCATGAATGCATACATGTGCACGCATTTACACACGCACACATACACACATGCATGCAAACTTGTATTTCTATTTTTTAACACTAAAAAAACTTGTAGTTCTCTGTCCTGTTATTTCTAACCTGATGTTCTTACCTCATGAATGGTCAATAATTGTCCATGATTGAGCATTGAGATTGTCTCAAGATTTTGTTTTCTGTAGTTGTTTTCCAGTTTCTCTGGATTTTGGTGCTGGTATTGCTACTGTTGGTGTTATTGGTTTTTTCGGTTTGCCTAGTCTAATTTCGGCTGAATCTCAGCCTTCATTGGCAGACTGACATCACCACGAGTGCGTCATATGACCTACAGGATGCATGTTGTCAACCATTCACTGATTCGGACAAGGCAGCGATGCTTCAGAATGTCTAGTGATTTAGATATTGATTTATACCTGACTTGATGTGTAGGTTGTGTGGTATTGTCTTTTGGGGTTGACTATACCCACCCACCTTGTGTGGAACCTTCTTTACCTTGTAGACACCCTTAATGTGCAAGGATGGTTTACCTGTTTACTCAAGAATCAAGGCAGGACTATGATAGTTGAATTATTATCGCATTGACTTTATTGTCAGGTGGTGCTTGACTCATTATTTAGATGCTATTGTCTGTTGCTGGTCAGGATAAATTAAGCACTTCAGGATTGCACGACAATTTGTTTGGTGGTCCTTTCTGTGTATTTTCTAGACTTGTATTAACTTTGCCACAATTCATTGGCCATATAAAGAGAATTTGTATTTTAGCAAGGAATTATGAAAAATTCACAATTTTGAAATTAAATTTATACAATTTATAATTTATACAGTCTGATTGGACTGGACAACTGTACCATAGGCTTTATCAATATAAAACAATTCCATAATCCATGGATTTTGGATTTGTACGTGGGAAAGTTTAAAAAAATATAAGTTTAAAAAAATATAATATAAAACATAATTGTTTTCAGTGAACATTTTTATGATAGGTTATGAGTAAATGGGTTGTGAAGGAAAAGAAAATTGACATGACATGACCATCCAATTTTATTAATCTCTCTTATGTCCAACTGTTGAAAATGGATGAATGTGATTGCATTTGTATTTAAAGATATATTTGCCTTCATTCCACAAACCTGCATCCTGTTACCATCATATATAACATTTACAGTGCAAAAAAGTTACTTCTTAAACAGAGCTTACTTTAATAAACCCCTAAATAATGGCACATTTACCCAGTGAAAAGGTTAGGTGTAATAGTCATGATCCAGTGACTGAATGGCGCCAACACATCTGCATTATTTTCCCACCCACTGACCACGAAAACGATGATTGATGATGACGATCTCACGCTGGGCAGAGTAGATTATGTAAGAATTACTTTTTGTACAAATCGCTAGAGCGTGAGATTATCTGAGGGGCAAGATGGCAAAACTGATTGGGAATCACCACTTCCCTACTGTGGCTCCAAGAGAACGCTTTCATATCAACATAGATGTTTGTCTAGTTGCAGGGTAAATATGAGGTGGTATTATAGTCGCACCCCCAGGGTGGGGTGCAGTGGGAATCAGGCAGGGCCTAAGGAGACATGCTTCCACAACTTCCTTCTTTCTTCGTCCATTCATTCCGCTCCAGGCATATTGGGGACAGGCCAGTATTTCTCCATTGGTGGTAGTGTAGACGTTTTTCAATGCCACACGTACTTCTTGAATTATCTGGAAATTGGTTATTAATATTTTTTTTAAGCTGCCAGGGAAATGTGTCTGTCATTTTGTTTTCAAGACATCCGACATACTGGATGCTCCCCATCAGCTGTCATTCACAACAACCTGATACTGTTTACATATGCAGATGATTCCACCGTCACTGACACATTCATTTGCTGACAAAAATCTGCACAAAAATTAGCTTTCTAGTAGTGTCTTTAATTTAAACGTGTCAATTTCCCTGACCAAATTTTATTTAACACAAAATCCCAGAAATGGGCTGCTGTAGCAGAGTTTGTGACACTTCATTCGTATAGCATGAACCTGGAGTTAAATAGTAATCATTACCCAGGACACACTGGTATTGCAGCCGGGGGGGGGGGGGGGGGGGGAGATGAAAGCTCCCATCACTTGCACCAAGTAAGTGGGGAGAAACACAACTCCTGTGGCTAAATGGCTCATGAATAGGACTCCGGTTGCAATCATTATACAGGTGTACACTGTTAGACTGGAACATGCAGGTGGAATACAAGGCTTACTGTGTTCCTTTAAAGATACTGTGGAATGTATCGATGCTTTGCTGAAACTTAGCAGACAGTCACCGTCGCTATGTGAATTTTTAGCGTGAACACTTATCATCCTTACGTGGTTTAAGTCGGCCAAAGTTCTACCAAGTTAGATCTTATTAAAATATTTATTTAAATTGCATTGAGTGTTTAATCAGTCACCTCTAATGCGAGGATATGAAGCACCATCTTTTTTACAAAATATTCCATAACTTCATACCTTGCTGTTGAGAAAGTCACAAATGATTACAAAACATGACACTAGGCATTACAACACTGGTTTGTGTGTGTTGTCGGTTCCAGTCTTGGATTGACTGTGTAGGGTGGACATAGGTGTTCAGCATTCGTACTGATCGTCAGAACATGGTAATGTTGACCGCCCCAGGAACAGGGAAGGTGGTGTCTGATAGCAGCTCCAGGCATTATCTGGGTGCAACAGCTAAATGTGGCCGGCAATCTGTACGTTTTTTTATTCTTTCCACTGCAAGTGGCCGAGATAAGTCGAGATCAAACGCTGCCAGTTTCCATGTAGGTATCCTGGCTAATACCGATGTCAAGCACAAGAGTGGGTGTTGAAAACGTAAATGCGTAATTATATGAAATGGGTGATTGACTGGCTGCCAGATGCTGGAAATAGAATAGGAGCCGGAGCCAGGTTGGAAAGCCACATGGACATGTAATCGGTGAGTGGCAGTACGATTTCATCAGGACACGTGAGTGAGAGTGGGAGGATGTCTTATCAGCGTTATCAAGGGCTTCAAGGGTCTGACGTGCGCACATGGAGGCTGAGGCACCTCAAATCTTGTCAGAACATTCAGGGTCCAGTTTCAAACGGGGGTTTGGTATCATGATACTTTTTAACATTGCGAGAACAACCGCATGAGTGTGTGCGTGTGCACAAGGGATATAGCCTGCATTTGCTCGGACAAAAACATCATCGGGAATGGTCCAGGATTAGTAGGAAACGGACCCTGCTGTTGTGGTGCTGAATGGATGTCAGCCAGCCAATGAGCTTATGCTTAGACACGGCATATCAGTTTCCGTGGGTTTTTTATGCATGTGAAAGCGTGTGGACACATGCGGTGTTACAGAAGTACCTGGGGACTGTGGAAGGAACCTAACGAGGCAGTGATGTAGTCTGACACAGCAGACAGTTTGGTGAGAGGATGTTCTGTAGACTGACTAACAATATCTGACAGGGCTTCCATCCTGCCGGGATGTTTTGACTAGTGTCATTAGTTGACAGTCCAGTGACCTGCCGATGTCACATGCTGTCTCATTGGGGACAATTAAGATTAATTGACATTCCAAGGACTGACCATTGCCTTTACGATGCCCAGTGACAACAGTGGATGTTTCGCTATATGTTCAGCTTTTCAGTTACTTCCACCTCCCTGTCTTGGCCACATCTGTGAGGTCTCTCGGCCATGTCATGTGTCATTATCACCTATTGTTTGGATGTGTACGCTGTCTGGATGCGGATACATTCGCGTGGATACTGATTCTGGGAACTAGGAAATGCCGATAAGAGGGATCGAGGCAATGGGAGATGACCCGGGAAGGAGTGAATTGGGAGAGGAGGAGGAGGATTTCGGTTCGGAGGATGATGATGTCATCACTCCTCTTCAGGACAGACTCTCGTGGAAGTCATTTTTTGGTAGGTGGATTTGCACTTTGCACATTATCTTTTATATACAGCTGTATACCATATATGTTTATGTGTGTCTGGTGTTGTCAGAGATTGGTCAAGTGTTCTATATTGAGAACACTTTCATTGGTTGTTCTGTGTTGATTTTCAGATATGATATGAACTATTATTTGGAGGTTTTCAATCTCACCGTTTTATATGTCCATACATGGATTTACACTGACTGCAGTTAATACATCAGTGCATCATGAATAGAATAATTCAATCCTTCATTCGTGATCTGGTTCTTGCTCTTTCTGCTTCATGGACCATGTGAAAAATGATTTAAATATCTTAGATAATAACGGTGACATTTTGAGTTAAAAGTTGATCTGGTGTGAGCAATTGATGCTTGATTGCAGCTGTTGCCAGGTACACCACAACTGACACACTGGCAGAAGGAGGGAGGGGAGAGGGATTGAGGGAGGGGAAAGGGAGGGGAGAGGAGATAGAGTGGGGACATGAAGAATGGCACTGGAATATGAAGAGATAGTTTTTGTTTAAAATCTAAGTGAAATGAAGTTGCGATTTATTTCACCAATTACACATACATAAGTGGCAGACATATATTGTACTTACACGTCAAGATCACAAAGGATACACACACTGGTATTCATGTGTAACTTACATTTATTTTAAATAAGATGAAGAGACACCCTGTATGAACATCCACTTTCACTTATTATTAGTTAGTATTCACGTTTTTCAGTATATTTATAGACATATCATTTACTCTCTGTCATAGCTATTTACATGTATTGATCTAGGAAACATCAAGAATTATTAATCATGTTTGGTGATATTTTGACTTGTTTATTTAGGCTTGGTTTTTAGTTGAATTCGATAAACTTGTTTCATTTGTCCTTGTGAAAACTGTTGTACTTTTTACTTTACTTTTCCTGTCTGTTGCCTTTTTAGAAGTCTCTATTTGTGTGAATATGTTTGGTCTCGGTGCAAACTTTGAACTGACAACTGTCGGTCTTTTAACGGATCATTTACATTGAAATCACATGTAACTATTCATATTTCCCTTTATCTAACCACTTAGGACTGTGTAACAGTATCTGGGAGTATAAGGGGCAATTAGTGGGCCATGGGTGGGTGGGTAATTGACTTGCACTGTTGTTTTGTACTCCCACACACAAGAACAAGCAGGGGTAGAGTTACAGGGTGATATAGAGTTGAATACTTTTTACTACTGGTAAAATACCACGTACATAGCACTATACACATTTTGAAATATACATCAAAATATAAATATGTCTAATATATATATATATATATCATTCAGAATATATATAAAAAAATTCAATCATCATCAAATCAAATTTTTGTTTGCAAAAACAACATAATGGTATTCACAAAAACACCCGTTTATAAAAAATGAAGACTTGCATGGTGGCCACTGGGGGGGGTAGCTGGGGGGGGGGGGTAGAACACCAGACTGTGCATCAAGAGGATTAATGTTCCTCTATCCTGCTCTTTCGCAAGTTTGTTCACCCAATATTGTCTGTCTTTCGGAAGAAAAATTAAACGCCCTTTGTCCCTTCTACTTGGTACCTATGCCTGGAGAAGTAAAAGACCCCACACAGGGAGATACATGTTTACCCAGTCATGGACTCACAGAGCTGAGATGTCTGTGCCCAAACTCACTACATCCCTATTTAACTGCGATCAGCTGTTTAGGGATTATCGCATCACGTAAACCACGTGGGTGGCAGACTTACGTTTTATATATATATGGCAACACACAGAACATGCTGTTTTTGTGTCCATGCCCGGGGGTAATTGCTTATTGGGGAACATCTCCCATCCCCACCCCAGGGCCCATGGATGCAGGCAACAGTTGGGACACCCTGTGATATTATGTTTCACTAATAACGTCAGCTTCCCAGTTTTTTATTAGCGCTTTATTATCGTACACATGCCAAAGCATCTGCACTTACAACACTGGATGGATGCTAAATCAGTGAACGGAAATAAAGTGTGAGGTATAGGTCACAGGAATAAATCTGACCAACTAATCTTTGTATTCATTGCTTTGTTTTTCTATTTTTCTTTGTAACTTTTCCTGGGACATTTTCAGATTATATGTATATTTCTGCAATTGTTATTAGGTGGATATATCTATATATATATATATATATTATAATTATATCCTCTTCTCGGCTTCTACTACACCTTTGTATTTGATACATTCATGTGCATTATAATTAGTTAATACTAGTATTGGTGACTTAGAGGCATACATTTGCATGACAACATGTTTTATGTCAAGTTTGAAAGTGAGAGAATTAGTGACAAAACCTTTGTATTATAAGACAACTCTGTTATGCTCATGGATATCAAAACTGGTGTATCCGGTGCTTTGTGCCATTTGAAAGTCCATTTGATTTTCAGTGACGATCTGGTTTTCTGTTACTGAGTAATCAGTCAGACATGATGTGTATATTTATTAGTGTTAAATAGTGTACATAGTTCTGGTGTATGATATGTGTAAACAACTTGGCCTATTGAGCCAGAAGAACACACAGAGACTGTGTACATTTAGCTTACTCAGATTCACACTGAACTATGGTAGTGAGGCAGTTTCCTAGTGATAATCTCTTGGTGATATTTCTGATCCAGCAACTGTACGTGATAAATGCTGTGGTTTATCTGTAACTGTGCTGATATGTATGCCAACTTGCCTGTGCCTGATAGCTAGCTGGAGTTAGCGTAGGGTTGCCTGGAGAATCTGCAGGTCAGAAAGTCCTGTAGGGGTCTATCTCATGCAGTGAAAGCCTGGCTGGTTAAGAGGGGAGTTTAAGCTGCACTGAAGCAATCATTCATCTAGTCTGTCAGACAGACAATTAGCTAGGCACCAGGAAATGATCAAGCTGCAATGATTCATCAAAGTGTAGCTGTACAGCTTGGCAGTTATACCACATTGGTAGGAGGTATGTCAACACATGATTGTGTGATCATGCATGCTGACGCAGGTGTAGCAATATATCTCCTCATGGAGATCTAGTATATCTCCCCTATGGAGATATAATAGAGTAATGTTCCCTTTCCTAGATATATCATTCTCCTCTCTACAAACCTTTTAAGATAGTGAAGCGGATGATGTGACTTTGCTACACCAATGCAACTGATTATATCTATATACACATATTGTGCAGTTTTAATTTAATAATGACATTTATTTGAGTTTTCTAATACATATTTACTGCATTATACAGTACTCTTTTATAATAAATAACTTCACCTGTACGTTTATGTTTTTCGACTTGACATTTTAGAAGATAATCTTGTTTATTTTTATAAGGTTTATCATGAATAAAGAATGATTATTGTTGTTTGACCTAGATATATATGCAAGTGTACATGCATATTGTTTATTCTTGTATTCTTCTTTGCATGAAACAAATATTATTTCATGTGTACATGTAAGGTCATCAATAAACTTCTATAAGAGTAGATCCTGTTCTTAATTTGGTCTTTATGGGGAATTATCATTGCTAAAACTATCTTGATGTGACAGCAGTGGCATAGCAATTAGTCTTCATGATCTCATTACCAACACAGCTTTCTTGAAGTGTGTTTTAGATGTTGAGTTTGCAATGATATCAGGCCTTGTAGTAGTGTGTTCCATGTAGACACAACTCAATTATAAAAATCTCTTGTTTACATCAAGTCTAAACAGTGTTTTTAAAAGCTTAAATATGCTACAATAACAAAAAAGAGAGTTTAAAACGTTTTCCCAAAAAAACCTTTGACAAGTTCACTTGTACCTCATTGTAAGAGTTCAACCTACTATGCCAACCAGGTAATAAATCTATTTGTCTACCTTTGGGTTATCCTGTACATCTGGGAATCAACTGTATTTAGCACAAGCCAGCCAAGGGTAGTCATAAAAAGCACAGTGATATGAAAACAAGATCACAATTTCACCAAGCAACAATCATTGTGGCAACTGATAAGCAACTGTCTGATGTCATTTGTTGCTCACATTGTTAATTCATCCAATGTCCTTGTGAAAGTAATGGCACAATGTCCTGTCAAGTGTTGGCACAATGTCCTGTCAAGTGTTGGCACAATGTCCTGTCAAGTGTTGGCACAATGTCCTGTCAAGTGTTGGCACAATGTCCTGTCAAGTGTTGGCACAATGTCCTGTCAAGTGTTGGCACAATGTCCTGTCAAGTGTTGGCACAATGTCCTGTCAAGTGTTGGCACAATGTCCTGTCAAGTGTTGGCACAATGTCCTGTCAAGTGTTGGCACAATGTCCTGTCAAGTGTTGGCACAATGTCCTGTCATGTGTTGGCACAATGTCCTGTCATGTGTTGGCACAATGTCCTGTCATGTGTTGGCACAATGTCCTGTCAAGTGTTGGCACAATGTCCTGTCAAGTGTTGGCACAATGTCCTGTCAAGTGTTGGCACAATGTCCTGTCAAGTGTTGGGATATTGCTGTTCTGGGTTGTTGTACTACATAGTGTGTGCGTGTTGTGTGTGTGTGTGTGTGTGTGTGTGTGTGTGTGTGTATGTGTGTGTGTGTGTGTGTCTGTGTGTGTGTGTGTGTGTGTGTGAGTGTGTGTGAGTGTGTGCGTGTTGTGTGTGTGTGTCTGTGTGTGTGTGTGTGCGTGCGTGCGTGCGTGCGTGCGTGCGTGCGTGCGTGCATGCTCTGAGTGTGTGTATGGGTGCATGCGTGCGTGTGTGTATGGTGCATGTGCGTGTGTGTGCATGTGGTGTGTGTGGTGCGTGTGTGTGCATGTGTGTGTGTGGTTCATGTGCGTATGTAACTGTGTATACATGTTTGTATGTGATGGATTTGTGGTGTGTATACGTGTACTAGGCTGTCGTATTGTATAGGCAGGGTGTGTGCGTGCATGTGTACAAAAGTGTGTATGTTTGTGTGTACATACATGCATGTATGCATGCATGTATGTACATGTGTGTGTACATGCATAGGTGCATGTGTGTACATGTGTGTCTACATGCATAGGTGCATGTGTGCCTGTGTGTGGTGGTGTATATGGAACATGCATATGTGATCTTGTGTGTGTGCAGGCATGCATGTCATGTGTGTAGTTTTTCTACTCTGATATCAAAACAATGTGTCCACTAATGAATCGGGTGACATTCCTCTGAACTGTGGGACTCACTGTGATCTGTAGAGACAGCCACTAATTGGATGATGTCAACTCTTCCAAGAAGTTCCAGTTTATTCAGTTCCTCCTCCTTGCTGGTCTTCTCGTAACCCTCTCCATACAGTTCTCCACCCTTTGGTGTGGTCTTCCTCTCTTCTTGTGTCCCTGATGTTTTCTGCCTCTGCACTCTTAGCTAGTGTCTTTGTACCCATTCTTACCATAAATGTGGATAACTATCGTATGTACTGTAGTGTGGATCTGAAAATCTCACTAGGCACTTGATGGTCTACAACGCAGCTTGACATTTTGTTTTGTTTTCTGACATATATATATATACACACACACACACACACACACACACACACACACACACACACACACACACACACACACACACACACACACACACACACACACACACACTCAAGCCCTTTCAGAGGATGAAGAACAAGACTACCTGTGCCTCTATATCTCTGTGGAAAACCATGTGTCACAAATAATCATATAGAACAGTAAGAAAATGCATCGTCTGTGATGTTACTTTCAAATCGTCCAGCAAGAATTTTTTAATGTGACAATTTTTTTAATTAATGTGAACACTGTTTTTTAATCACTAGGCCTGGATAGAGCTACCATGCGACTGTGCTGCCACCTGCCAGTAGAGTCAAAAACACATTTAAATTAAAACTATGTTGATCTGCAGCACAAACAAACCATTTCTGTGTGCCTAACTGCAGAGCTGCATCAGTTTGGATTATACCCAGTCATAGTTGATACTGGAGGCACTGTGTTAACAGGATTTTTGTGAAATTTGGGTACAGAGACATTTATTGATCAGCAACAGACCAGGCTGTCCAGCATAGTTTTGACATGTATTTCATAATGTCTATGTACTGCCCTACGACAAGTTGTTGTTTTTAAACCATACATTAACGGTATAGGTGTATAAAGAAATTAACTGCCAATGTATATATGAACTATTTTGTGTTAATTTGTGTTGGTGAGTTGGAGAACTAAGCATCACTAAGTTTTGGCAAACTGAAATTTGGCTTGAAATATTGTTTGAAATGTGAATAGAAGCCATCCTCACTGTATGCATTAACTGTCATTTTATACAAACCTTCACTGTATACATGGTCACTGATCTTACACAAAACAACCCATTTAACCTGAGGTACAATTTCTCATGATTGTGAGTGTCAAGTGTGAACTTTGGTGGGATGTTTTCCAAATTATTAAGGACAACATTTGCAGATGTAATCTTAATGCATTCTAACCAAATAAGGACAAATGATTCGTATGTCATGCAGAAGACATCTGTTACTTGCTGTCATACATGTCATAATGACACGAATGACAACAAGTAACTGATGTCTGTTGTATTTGATTTAACAGAATGTCGTTCTTCAGGGTTTTTGTTAAGTGTCATGAGTACAGGGACCTTGACCCCCCACAGCAGGGACCGCATAACATGCATTGACCAAGTTACAGCACTTTGCGGAGTTGCGGACCATTAGTTTATGGATACAACAATATATAATATGATGTGATACTATTAAATGATAGACAATTTGTTTTTAACTTATGTAAGTTAAGTTCCATCTGTGTTAATTGTTTAAAACAAACAGTGTCCAGTTAACATACAACGTAGGTCTATGTATCTCTGGGTTTACAGATACTGCTGTCTGTATACAATGCTATGAGGGCATTCATTCTCCTACCACTATGGTGGAAATGGAATCCACCCATCAAGGAATCGCTAGGATTTATCTAGCTCCAAGTCGAAACATAGGAGGGTTATTTCCTCAAGAGCTCATAAGTTGGTTTCATAATATTAATAACTATAAAAATACAAATTTTAAATAATATTTAAGTGTTTCCCAGTGGTACCATAATCTTTATAATTAAAACATGTCCATTGTAACAATAACTGCTCACAGAATTTCCATCCCTATTCATTGAGTTGATAATTAAGCACCATCAGTCTATAATTTCTTTTAATACAAAACAAGAGTTATTATTAACATCAATATGTTATTTTCAACATAACAAGATTGTAACATTGTGTTCGCTAGGCACAGCTAAATTTTCATTAATTACATATATCACTATACAAATAAGATACTTTGTGAATGAATCTAGCCAGTTGATTGTGTTAATTCAAGTAGTGTGAACATGTTTAAAAATAGAATTTATAAATAATTGATGGGGCGGCTTATTCATAGGTGAAAATCGTTGGCCTCGTGATAAGTCTAAAGCTACCTAGTCCACATGCCATTTGTAGCGTGTAGCTTTGGATGTGAATCTTTTTTAATAAGTTGTGTAGAAACCAAGCCCACCTCAGTGCCACCTGTTATATATTATAACAAGGCCTAAATATTTGTCTACATTCTAAACCTCATTGCGTCTTTTTTACCGTTATATATCATAACTACAGATTAACTATCATGGAACGCACATGAAAAGTGCGATATACAACAGCGCTGGTTGATGCAAACAGGAGCACTATCTGGGCCTACTGAATCAGTATTGACCTGAATAGCCAGGTGATGGCATTAGCAGAACTAATGTCCAATACTTTAGTGAATGTGGAAATAATTTGGGACTGTTCTAAGGTGACCTTAATTGCGAGGTGGCTGTAATACTGATTCTGTGATTCTGTGAAAACGGCTTCTTTCAAGTCGTCCTTCAGGAGCCTGACCTAAACTGACCAAGGAGTGTTGTAATGACTCAAGGCTGCCGTGTCCACCAATCTAGCCTATTTCCACACTGCTCACAGCGATTTATTATCAGGTTGCCAAAGTCTGAATTAGTTACTGCAATAGTTAAAGTTAAATATCATGCCAACTTGCCGAGATCGTCCTCTTTGATTATATTCAGACAGTCTGCATTGGAAGTCAGCATGCACCTACAGAAATCACCATTTGAATCTGTAGACAACGTGGGGTATATCCATGCCCCACAGCCAGGATGTCTTATGTTTAGTAACCCTTTTTTTCTGTGTGCCCTTTCTTTACCGCAAACTCCACAGCAGCATTGCTTTTGGTCACCCTCCCTCAAACGGGGTGTACTTGTTTTTGTTGCTTAAATAGGTCTAATCTGATATTAGTGTTTCCTCATTATGTACCATTGATACAGCAGTAGCAAATAGCCAGGTACAAATGTGAATGCAGTCTGTGAAAAAGCAGCTTTTTGACATTCAAATCTGATAGTGTACGTTTAATCTTCAGTAACCGTGGAATAGTTGCCTATGTAAGAATGAGTGACGGAGCGGAACGGAGAGGGTGTCAGATGTACTGTCACTGGAGGTTGTATTTTAGACATCATAGGAGAAAGGTTATAATCCCATTCGACTTCCAAACCACCATCTATTTGTAACAAACTACAATATCTACGCACCATCTACTATTTGTTTTCTATTTGTCACTGGTAGCAGCGGAACTGCAACAGAAGTAAGTGTTTTCCATGTGCCGTGAAATTAGTTTCCCTGTTTCTAAATTTTTAAGTAGTTGACTAAACACAAGTTTTTTATCAGGTTGTCATTGGACGCCATTGAAATAAATAACTGGTACTGATTTAAAATATTGATTACATTTGCAAATAGTTTTAGATTTTTGTGAAAACAGCCTATTCGATTTACACTCAGCAGAAACTGGGTGGATCAGTATACTTGTACTTCCTAGTAAGTAGTTTAGCTGTAACCAGTAGGAAAACATCATTAAAACAGAAAACCTGTATAAATTCTTCCATAACATATCGATAATCTAAATATCTACCATATTATATTTAATTAAATTTATGCAATTTGAAAAGTTGCTTTGCTTGAAATATTTACAGGTTTTAAACGGTGAAATTGCACTGACATAAAAACACGCGCCATTATATGCTTTATGTACGACAAAACACTGGCACTGATATATACCAGATAACTATGAAAAGTTTATTTATATTCATCTGAATCAGAAAATTCCACTGCAAATGGGTACATCACAGAAGCCGATCACAAAGTTCTAGTAATGTGACCTTTGGTGTGTGTGCTTAGAACACATTTGTAAAACAATCCTTTGTATGTACAGCAATGTTCTCGTTTTACTGCAGAAGTTTCTTTACCGGCAATTCTTAATTGTGAGGTTTGGCACCTGGCTTTTCCAATGCCATTTACCTATACAGTACTTTAGAAAGGAAAAGGATGCTAGCCGTTGAGTGCAACCCTTTGCCCCCCAACTGCAAACGAAACATTTCATTGGGTGTGGGCAGGTTGGTTATGTATGATGATTTATATATCATAATCATAGAAATGTATCATTCATCATAATATTAATAGCTATAAACTGCAATAACACCTACACCGTAGGCTGGTGATATCAGATTGTAGATTACTGCAGCACTGGAACCACATTCTTTACCACTCACTTGAAGCTCACATCAATACTTGTATGTCTATATTTTGATCAGATCTGGATGGAATGAAGCATGACTGTGTCTACTGGCCTTGATTGTGTGAACATTATCAAACAATGACATATTAGGGATGATACATTACAAATAAAGAATAAAGTTTTGGTCCATGTCACACATCAAGTATCTTAGGTGAAACACTTCTTATAAATATTATAGTCAACATTTTTATTTAAGCTAATTAAATGTTTATGTGACAGCAATAGTCCATGTGATTCTCAAGTAAAAGAAGTTGATAAGGTATGCAAATTGGCTCTGTAGCCAAGACCTGTATCTTTGGAAAGTGGTACATTTAAGTACACTAAAAAAACTAACGTGTGTTTTATAAATATAAGTGTAAGTAAGTGCTAAAAATTCATAAATGTTTATCAAAGAAGTTTAATAAAATGACACTACAAGATGTTATGAAAACTTCACTACATACTAACTAAGGAATTATTTTATTACCAGGGGTAGGATGAGTATGTAATGTTTCATAATAGTCAAGCTGTGTATGTACTGAGGACTTATACGTTATATATGATACATGACTAATATTCCCCAGAACTTAATTCTTACGTATTAGAATTACCTGGTAGGGGAGACCGGGGCACCATGACCACCATACTTTCAGATGCTGATAACTATAAATATTTTGCCAACATGGCTATGTCATTGTGGAATGTGATGGCTTGCCTACCCTCTACAATGGATTGACAAATCAGGCATGCACAAATTGAAGATTTGGTTAAAATCAACATACACTGTAGTAGGTTTTGAAAAAATGGCCATGGTGCCACTAACTTGGCAGGTATATGTAGGAAGTTTGCGATGATTTCTAATGCTTTCCCATTGACGTGCTTGTATGTCATTTGAGTTGTTAATCATAAGCTTTGTTTTCTCTGCATTAACTTCCATCCCATGTCAGAAGACATTTTTGTTCAGGTATTTCACTAGTTGACCTCCTGCTATGATGTCGATGTCAACAGTGAGTTACAGGTTTGTGACCATTCTTCCTCCGGTGCACACTCTACCTACCGGTATATGACTTTCAAGTGCATCCGTCATGATGCATTCGAGGAAGAAGTTGAAGAAGAAGATGACTTTAGAGCACTGCAAGAGGAAGTAGAAGCAGCAGTGATATCTCTAAAGAGGGGAAAGCAGCAGGAATTGACAATATCCCATTGGAGTTAATAAAAGCTAGAGGAGATAGATGATAGATTCATCCCCAATAAAGTGTGGAAATCAGTAGATACCAGTCTTATCAGACACCCAAGTAAAGTAATGTTGAAAGTAATTTTAAATAGACTAAAGCAACTACAGCACTGTAGAAACCAGTATCACTGAGGAACATGCTGGCGTCGGCCGTCGGGGCAGGTAGAAGTACAACTTAAAGATTTTCAATCTTAAAATTTTAAGGAAAAATATGTGCAACACCAACATGACATCTATCATGCTTTTATTGATTTCAAGAAGACTGATAGAGTATGGCATGAAGCTCTCTGGACAACCACGAAAAGATACATCGTCCGTAACCTAATTTGTGTCATTGAAGAACTTCATGTAAAGGCCAGTTAGAGTCCAGCAAGGTTTCCTCCCTGTCCAACACTCCTCAATGTTTGTTGAAAAACCACAAATGTTATTTGCAAAAAGTGTATCTATAACTTGTACACAACACTATCAAAAAAATAATATGCTTATTGTCACTAGGCTTAAAATATATCCCCCATTTTTAGTCCTTTGGCCGAAGGTCCAAGGGACTATTGCCATCACTCTGCATCCGCCGTCTGCCGTTAGCTGCCGTATCTCAGAAACCGTTCAGCAACTTTTTCTCTAATTTTGCATAGACATATCTTAGGGCACTGCCACTATGCACAAGGAATCTGTATTTGATTGAATCATTTTAAGGGCTCCCTAGGGCCTCCAAGGACCCCAAAACTGGTGAAAAATTTAACATTGCCTATTTTTTCAAAAAATGTTCAGCAACTTTTTTTCTAATTTTGCATAGATGTATCTTAGGGTGCTGCCACTATATACAAGAAATCTGTATTTGATTGAATCATTCTAAGAGCACCTAAGGGGCCCCCAAAGTGCAAAAGTTTTACATTATCTAGTTATGTGGTTTTGAGAAGGGCCCTTGAGACCACCCCCAACAGTAGATTTTGCTTATTGTGCCACAAAGTCAACCTCATGACTAAACTCTCCAGCCTAGTGCTACTGTTCCATTGACACCTTGACCAATCTTTAATTGGTCACAGTGGTCCAGGCAGAGTAGACACACTTGACCCCAGTTAGACTGAACAGTTCCCTAACACTTTTAAACTGTATGTTCAAAACTATTGATTTTCTATAATTGCAAGTTGTGTTTATTTTTATGTTCATTTAATTATTATAAAATGTGACTGTGGTGTCTATTGGTTAAATATGTATTGTCTGTAGAAACCTGTAGGTGACAAACATAGAAAATTAATATTCTTTCACCTGTAGGTGACAAACATAGAAAATTAATATTCTGGACAATTATAGAGTGAAATATCCTACACTTTATTGATATCAAATGCATTCTACTGTTCTGTTTACGCTTGCCATGCATTGTGTAGACATGGTACTGTGTAAATCAATTGTATCAATATAGACTAATAATTACAGATTCACAATATAGTTGACACCTGAAACAACCAAATGTCAACCATTAGAAGAGTTGACATAGTTCCGCTATACACAAGCTAGTGTCATCAGCATATAGTAGAACACATTTTCTACATCATCATCACTAAGGTTGTAAATTTAACCAGCTGCCATGTCAAGTCCATTATAATTGTGACTAACAGTGTTCAAAATTATTCAGGTAAATAGCAAATAATAAAGGACACAAGTTTTCTCCTTGCCATGAGAAGAAGGCTGATACAGCCTGGCCCTGATTTATACATGATTTAGCATTTTTTTACATGTTGTATACAACTTTCAACACAATACCATTAATATCGCATGAAATTATCTTAGACCACAGTGAGGACCGGTCTACTAAATCAAATGCTTTCTTATAATCGATGAAGGCACAATAAAGCCTTTTGTGTCAAGACAAATACAATTCAACCAATACCCCTATTTGAACACTGCCTGTTCTTCACCTATTACATTCGCTTTGTTTAGGTATGTGGTCAGTCTGGTGTTCTGAACAATCACTAAGGATTAATGAACACTTGTGCAGAATGTCACCCACTTGGCAGGTTTAATTGATCTATTCAGCAATGAGGACACTGCTTAGCTTAGCGGCCTCACTCTGGACACTGTCATTCATAGTGTTGTGCAGTGTTTCCCTTGGTATATGACAAGCGAGGCGGGCCGCCTCGCCGTTTTTCTATGTCACCTCGCCCAAAATATGCTGAAATTGCCGCCTCGTAGCTATTTCCTGCGCCCATTTTTTTTCGTTCTTTTGCGATATATTCAGCGTCGTTATATTCCTGCAAAATCGCAGAATTGTAGCAACATCATTTAGTCGCTGTGGGCCGGTTAGGATTTACCTCTTGGAATTAACTCCATTGGACAACGTGGATGACATTACTTGTCAGTTGTCCAATCACGGAATATTCCCGCGGGATCCCCGGTGTCTCCAATGGTGACACCTTGCGGAGTTTCGACATGCTAGAAATCTAGACATTCATGTAACATGGCGCCGAAACGGTAACTGGGTTTGGGAGACAAGTGAAACTCGGAGACAAAAAATAAAGAAAACGGTAGCTGAACTAAGGTGTCTTTTGCGCTCCGTTTTATTATTATAGTATGTGCCCACATTAAATCAGAATGCTGGTGTAGCTGATGTTGAGTTTGTGGTTTATGACGGTGGTGGGAGTAAAAACCGTGCAGGCTGATGGAACTACGGGCCTATGGCTATGTCACTAGTCGGCATTTGTGTCAAATCCGGACCCTTTTGAAGTCCAAATAGCGACCCTGCTTGCGTAAGTCTCCGCCACTACGGCCGTGCGTTACCGCACAGCTCGCGTAAATTGAGCGATATAGCAGCGTATGTTGATACAAATCGGGGCGCTATTTATGCCTCAAATGGACGTAAGACGCAATATTCTTAAAGATAAGTATGCCTAGGATAATGTTGAATGATGGAACTATCTCACTGAGGTATGAAAGTTAGACAAAACTCAAGTTATAACGGCGAAATCGACGTGGGTCAAGATTCGACACAAGTGCCCACACATCTATTCAACTAATGTTCTATGCCGTTTTTTAACAAAATAAGGAATGTGATTCGTAAGATATCTTTGTGCTAAATATATAATACATATTCCGACAAAGTTGTGCAAACAATCTTTTGGGAAAGTTGATTTGAGTGAAGTACTTACGAATATAAACCATCAAAGTTCACATCTCATAAAATATGCCTATTGCCCAAAACCGTGTATACTAACGGGTTATCAATAACTTGGGCTAGACAATGACATGTTTGCACAGAAATTTGATGCACTAAACAACTTGAGATTAAATTTAATTTAAAGGTGATGATGAAAGAGTCGTCAGATGATACCATTGGATGCTTCCCCGAGAAGTCGAGATGGTGTTCAACTGAACAGGTCTGCCAGGGAGTAAAGTGTGAAGCATTTTTATTGACTCTATCTGCGAGGTAGCAAGGCCTAGGGTTAGGGTAAAAAAACATAACCACAACCAAGTACCAGTGGTCAACTGAGTATCAGTGGTAAAGTGGCAACCACACGTCAACACAGTGAAACAGTTATGATTACTGACTTTTATCAATAATGATTACTACATTTACAAGTAGTTTCTTGTTGTTTTATATCTTCCCCTCTATAGTCAAGAATAAAAGGTTAAAACACCCCCCTAGCAGCACTTCGCGCCTGCGCCGCTCCCGTAGCTCAGCCCTACCACCTCGCCCATCATTTTACCCAGGGGAAACACTGTTGTGTATTGTCTTAGTTGGTGCATTGAGCTAATCTACTTGACCATGAATCAGTGGTGGCTCTGGTTGTGTATTACACCCAGCTGTGGAGCTAAGATTCTCTGCCTGCTATTGTTTGATGGAAACTGTGACTAATCTGTAATTGGTCACTGAGCTTGTGTCAACAGACAGCATTAAGCCACTAGACCCCTGTTAAACTGGACAGTTGCCTGTAGGTTTTAAACTGTGTCAAACAGTGAGTCTACCTTTTGCTCTCAAATAAAATCTGTCCTCTTAGTTTTACACATGAAGACATAATCTGGCATAACTTGATAAGTCTTTGTAGCAGCACATTTGTACTTCCAGTGTATCATTGCAACATAACATACATATTACATACTGTGTGCCACATTTGAATGTTGTGCATGTAATATTTCCATGCAATCCATTTGCATATATAATGTAAAATTTCAACAGCCGTTGTCTTCATTTTCACTTTTTGATCCCTACCATGTTCAATGCTCCATAACTTCGCCAATTTTTGTAGCAGTCATAATTTTTGAAACCGTGTAAAGCACCCTACCAAACCTTTACAAGGATGTAAGAAAACAATGTTACAATTTGTCCGACTTGTTTCAATGTCACTGTAACGTAATCATAATTCATGGACATTACAACCACTTGGACAATGTACATCAACAAATAAAAGATGATATTACTGACTGAATTGTTTGGATACGTTGTTACACATTTACACCAGACAACAATACAAGACAAATTTGGGCATAATTAATTTCTGAGATTTAATAAGCAGCACACAAATATAACTGAAACAAAACAAGACTATTTACAAAGAAATGTGGGTCAATTTGAGAAACTTCCCACGTGTAATTCAAAAGGCCGTATTCTATGTACACAAGTTAATATAAAACACAATGCACCATCTAGTGTATGTTGTGCTTGCAATGCCAATTAGTTGATTCAGCTACAAGTTAGTCGATTTAACATTTGAAGCAACACAGCAATTAGCTATAATTAGCATTAGTAAATTACATAAATAAATAAGCATTAACAGAATGACAATAAAAGATATAGAGTCTGAATACATACAGCCCTTGTGATATTACAAAGGTATCCACTAATATGAGTTCACTCTAATCTGTTCTTTTTAAACATGTTGTGAAGTGATTTGTTAACTGGCTAATAGTTAGCATGAGCCTAGATGATGTAGGATTCAGATACTACAATTACATCATTTGACTATGTTGTTTAACATTAAAAAGTGAAACCTTGTGTACACATCTGGTACATGGAAAGACACTATGGTAGGATGTGGACTACCTCTGTGCCACCAAACTAACACAATAAGTCTACCTTAGATACAGATACATCATAAACAGGTGGTGCTATTCCGGTGCCTAGTAAACAAACCTACACACAGAGTGCAACAGAAGATCACTTAACAGGAACTATTTAAAACTACTAGACTAAGCTTGTGTATACCAACTGTTCCCACAAAACCTGACATGGCTAGACTCTAAGTCTTACTGAAAAACACATAATTTTTTATATTGGCTGTTTTTAGAAATTTCTATTTTGATTTTGGTATAATAAATAAAGTCATAAAAAAATCATTACACATGCATACAAATGTTCACAGCAGCAGATTATGAAAAAGATACTGTAAAACGTTTTTAGAAAACATTTTCAATTTAGCGGCAGTCTTTACTGTCCTGTCTGAATCCGACATATTCCACAGATTGGCTGCCTATGCCTGATGTACAGAGATTTCAGCACTTTCAATGTATATTCATTAGTTTCAGTGTAAGACAAACACTGCTGTCATCAAGTTAGTTAACTGCTAAATATAACCCATCAAAAAGTTGTAGCCATCATTTCTGTTTAACACTGGGAGTCTCTTATGTATTTATTTATGTATCATGTTGCTGAGCTTGCAGCACCAGAAACTGTTATTTCTAATAAACTCAGGGATTAATCTACGACCTTAGAATAGGACGTAGGACCAATCTTTTCAAAATTCCTCAAATATGTCAAGATTCTAATCTTTTATGGGGTAAATCAGTTATTCAGAGCGTAAAACGTAATCGGTGCATAATACGTAAAACGTAACCTAACAATCACAGGAACCAGAGAATCATTTTGAAAAGTAGAGAAGTCATTCTAGTGTTTCAATGTCATTGTAACGTAATAATAATAATTCATAGACATTACAACATTATTTATTTATTGTACTTAAAATGTTGCATTTTTTACATATTTAAAAAAATCATACTATTTATTTATAATCTTTTATACAATAATTACTTATTCACTATTTGTTTGAGGACCACATTGGAAATAATGTGTGCTTTTATAGATACGAATACGTTGTTATACATTTACACCAGACAACAACACAAGATCAAATTGGGGCATAATTAATTTCTGATGTTTAATAAGCAGCACACAAATATAATTGAAATTTACAAAACAAAACTATTTACAAAGAAATGTGGGTCACATTGAGAAACTTCCCACGTGTAATTCAAAAGGCCATATTCTATGTACACAAGTTAATATAATACACAATGCACCACCTAGTGTATGTTGTGCTTGCAATGCCAATCAGTTGATTCATATACAAGTCAGTCGATTTAACATTTGAAGCAACACAGCAATTTGCCATAATTAGCATTACACAAATCATTAACAGAATGACAATAAAAGATATAGTGTCTGAATACATGCAGCCCTTGTGATATTACAAAGGTATCCACAAATACGAGTTCACTCTAACCTGTTCTTTATAAACATGTTGTGAAGTAATTAGCAAAATGGCTAACAGCATGAGCCTAGATGATGTAGGATTCAGATACTACAAAATGATGGTTATAACCTTCCACAATTTGCAAAGATGTTTTTTTGTGTAATCATCGACATTGCTGTCTGTGTCATGTGACACTGGCATCCATGTCATGTGACCACCAATGAGTGCCATGGTCATGTGACACTGGTATCCATGTCACAGTGATGCTGATAAAGGTACCATGAAAGTGCCAAAGTCGCTGTTCACAGGTAATGTTCACAGGTCTATTTACTCGGTACATGTAAGAGGGAGGAGGAACGAGTGACTGAAAACAGAAGGGAGAGGGATGGAGAAAGGGGAAGATCATTATTTTACAGCAGTCTTATTGTTCAGGAATTATATTTTGTACAGCAGTAATCATTGGCACGTGGGGGATAGGATAAAGTTGTATTTATGGTGTCATTGAGGGCCTTTGCAAAGTGAATCACATAATGACAGCAAACAACAATCCAGTTGTGTCACTGATGGATGTCCATGGAACGCACAGATCCACTTGTCGGTGCCCGACACTTTACTAGTCGTCTATAAAGTATAATTTTTGTAACAATATCTGTGACAACAAAATACTGATGTTGAACTTTCTGCAACTATGAAAGCACCTCACTATCAGGAGATTGTTTAATTTCTGGGGCAAATAAAATACAATGGCATAGATTCAAGGTTGTTTGGCACACAAGGCAAAACATTCGAGGGACTGATGTAGACGTTACATCACAATGTTGGCAGCAACAATTAAAGTACGCTTAATGGGCCAGATTATTGGTGGCACCACCTGTGTAACACAAAATAACCTTTATGTGGGACAATGTTACCTGTATAAAAATGACTAGGAATCATTGCTAGTTTGCTGATAACACAAAAGGCAAATGTCAGTATTGTATATGGGTTTTATAATAATAAGCCAGATAACAATGCATGAAAACATAATGTAAATACAGTCTAAGCATCGTCATTACCTAGCTTAGCTGATTAACATATCAGCAAAGGTGGGAGAACCACCACTCATAGGATTACCATTCACATCGTGTACAAACAGAAAGGCTGGAGTACTCGATCCCCCCAGCAAAATGTGATACATGAAAAACTGGACTAACCACTCAAACATTCGTGAACAACCCATAATGAAAGAGTTGGCAATACAACATATTACACAACATATAAAGTGTTAAATACAATGGCAAACCACTAACACATCAAACACCGAGGTAGGGCCAAATAGCCACACAAAAGTACTCGTAAAGAGTACCCGCACTAAAAACCCTGCGTACACTACTGAAACTCAGTGGATGGAAATGCGTCAATGCAAAACCTCGTGTACAAAACTAGAACAGGGAAAAGCGTAACAAATTATAAAACTTTGTGAACTACCTCTCTGTGGTCAGTGATTCACAGGGTCGTCGTTACCCAACTTAGATAATGAAAATGTACAACATCAGTAAAATTTGGAGCCCCAACCACACGCAGGTGGAAGGCCCCACATATTCCATATTAGTTATATATATACATATATATATATACAAACAGGATAAATCAAACAGCTGTAATGATGAAATCTGCATACATGTACACAGTCATCTAATAAAGGGGAAAGTGCAAGGTACATATATCCGCCGTAAACCCCGTATTCATATAATAAAGTAATATTCACAACAAGAGAAAGATCAAAGGGAATGACAATGGCTAATGCCATGTTATTGGTAATGTAAAGGCTAATGTAACTGGATGTACCTCATGCTCCACTTAAGTAGAAAGGCTAATGTAACTGGATGTACCTCATGCTTCACTTAAGTAGAAAGGCTAATGTAACTGGATGTACCTCATGCTCCACTTAAGTAGAAAGGCTAATGTAACTGGATGTACCGCATGCTCCACTTAAGTAGAAAGGCTAATGTAACTGGATGTACCTCATGCTCCACTTAAGTAGAAAGGCTAATGTAACTGGATGTACCGCATGCTCCACTTAAGTAGAAAGGCTAATGTAACTGGATGTACCTCATGCTCCACTTAAGTAGAAAGGCTAATGTAACTGGATGTACCTCATGCTCCACTTAAGTAGAAAGGCTAATGTAACTGGATGTACCTCATGCTCCACTTAAGTAGAAAGGCTAATGTAACTGGATGTACCTCATGCTTCACTTAAGTAGAAAGGCTAATGTAACTGGATGTACCTCATGCTCCACTTAAGTAGAAAGGCTAATGTAACTGGATGTACCGCATGCTCCACTTAAGTAGAAAGGCTAATGTAACTGGATGTACCTCATGCTCCACTTAAGTAGAAAGGCTAATGTAACTGGATGTACCTCATGCTCCACTTAAGTAGAAAGGCTAATGTAACTGGATGTACCTCATGCTCCACTTAAGTAGAAAGGCTAATGTAACTGGATGTACCTCATGCTTCACTTAAGTAGAAAGGCTAATGTAACTGGATGTACCCGCATGCTTCACTTAAGTAGAAAGCATCCATCAAAGAAAATAGTGTAGCGTAGTGTGGCCAGATTGCTCCATAGCATGCCCCACCTATGTAGGAAGCAGCCATGATGTAAATACTACAAACGTGTACAAATCAGTACAAAAATCAAAACCAATATGTAAATAAAAAATTATAATTACCGGTTTTTACATAACGTATATTGAAGAAACTAAGAAATACAGATTGCTACACCGAATGTTGCTTGCAGTGTGTCCTGTGGAAGCCTAGACGACATCTGCAGTGACCACTTAAAAAAACGTGAACAACAGATGTTGATGGTTCTACAGTTGGGTTATGATTCACTGGAATTTACAGCAATTCAGCCATCAAGAAAACTAAAAATCTGGAAAATGTTACTTGAAATTCATGTGTTACATGCTCTGAGAAATCAACTGAAGTGCATAGCTAGCCTGTTCAAAATTCTGTAACAGATAGAACATAAGTGTGTTATCAATGTGTACAAAGTTTATATTGAGTGCTCTAATGTCTATGCTCTCAGCATACCAGGCCAAAACAACCTATTTCCAAATATTTCTAGCTCCTCAATATCATTCAACAATTTCTTGTAAACTAACATATAAATGATTCCATTTGTAGCCTCACTGCTGTTACTGTGATTACAAATAATTCTCCGTTTGAAGCTATCTAAGTTTTCAAATCGATCAAACAGTGCCTTCAATGTATTATTCTCCGTCCCATCAAGAGAGACAAAATATGCCTCATCACAGTATGGTTTAATGCCATATATGAATTCATGCATTCCTTCTAGTTCAAATTTACTGATATTGTAATTAATGTAAAATCTTATTATGTCCTGTTGAAGTAGAGTATTGATTTGTTCAACAAAACTTGGATAGTCTAGTTCTTTCAACTTCTTAAACTCCACAACATAAACAATTCCAGATGTATTACGTAGACCGCGTCTCGAGTTGAGACACTGAGGTTTCTTAAAAAAATTCTCAATTAAAGCATGTTCCGTTTCCTCAGTCTTACCATTTAGATAATAATAATAGACATTTGTTTTGACATAACCACGTATTTTATCTTTCATTTTCGTCCTGTTTTGGACCACTGTTTGCTATGTATTTATAATTACAATATCCATTTTTATCTCTTGTATCATTTTTTCCAATGTAATATAGGTCTGAACGATGCATGGCACGAATTTTATTAGAAAGTGACTGAAAAGAAATCATTTGATTGTTAACTAAACGTTTTATCTTACTATATTCTTTACCCCCGTCTTGACAATGTAAAACATTTCCTGCACAATATTCCTTTAACAAAGGATCATTAATATGTTCTACCTGTGAAGTTATTAGTTTGAGCGTGTCAAAATTACTTGCATTCATCTTACTGCTGCAGAATGACATGGTAAAATGGGTGTCCAACTTGGATTGTAGGTTTTGGAACATGAATAATAACTACTTCCGCTTAACAGTACATGCGCAAACACATTATCACTTACAATTAACCTATACATGCAACTAATTATCTTGATCAGAATCTGAATTGCAACAGCTCGTCACGGTTGGGCAGCTTTGAAAAATAGCATTGATCATATCTGAAAAAATGGGCCAAGTGGCCCTGAAGTCTTGGAGTAATACGTCTATATGTGACCCCGGCTGACCAAATGAGTGATAAGTCGGAAAAATTGTAACATTGTTTTCTTACATCCTTGTAAAGGTTTGGTAGGGTGCTTTACACGGTTTCAAAAATTATGACTGCTACAAAAAATGAATCTCTCGATCTGCAGAGTAAAGAAATGGCTCTAGAGACTAATGAAGTTGTTTACTGCCTTTGGGCAGACAATGCCTGTTTGTGTGTCAGTTTCATTGGACAGGCAATGCCTGTTTGTGTGTCAGTTCCTTTTATCAGTTTCATTTTCTTAACCTTTGTATTCTTTGTCAAGCCAATCTGAACTCGACATCTGTGTACATACCTTTACATAACAGCATATTCTATGCTTCGTGCCTCTTTGCACAGCCTTGGGCTCATACAGTGACTCATATCATGGTTTCAACACCAACTTGTATTCAACATACTGGGGGTATACAGTGTATATAAAATTATGTTGATGTCGATGTGAGATATGGGCATTGTGCATACTTTGTGTTATGACGCAGTCTCTAGTCACTAATTATGATTCATACTGGGTCAGTG
>OZ023211.1:56348970-56473970 GCA_963995525.1 Escarpia spicata | reverse complement strand
TCGCCAGCCATCAACTTAGGGTTTGCAGCCCATGTCTGCACCTACTTAGGTGGCCAAATTCAGTGCAGGGAAACATATTGCCTCCCATATCTGTGGTTACCCCACAGGGTTACCCAGGGTCTTGGGATACTGTCACCGTTGTTGGTGGTCACCTACTCATTTATCAGTATGTTGTGTGGTCCTGGCATTTGATAGGTTGCATCTGAGGTTATTGTTTCAGCCAGGTAGCACTGCATGTCACTTCACAGTTCTAACTATCCAGAAGTACTCAACATTGGACATCACAACAGGGTCTTAGCCTGTCTGCCTGTCTTCAAGACTTGCTGATAACTGGCCAAGACGGGTAATTACAACTGATAAGACAGGTGGAATTTAGAGGGGGCAGCTGGACCCTAGATTAACTTATAGTTCCAAGTCTAAGGACCCACATTAATGACTATCATTGCCACAACTGGTAATGAAACCAGTAAAAGGGATCAGTGTTAATTAAATAAATGGCTCAAACGACACTTGTTTGTCATTGAAACAAACTAAACTGGGCAATAACGGCTGTCATTAACATGAATGGCACATGTTTGATCAATTCAAGATTAGCACAACATTATTTCTGGCTAAGAGCTTGCATCACATAGGGCACATCTGATGAATGTTGTGTTTCGGGAATGTTTATAATAATAATGATGATTTGCTTTGCAGCTATAAAGGATATGAATGTTATGTTCACTTTATTTATGTAGCTGGTGGTTGCATGCGTTTGCACTCCCAAAATACAGTAAGCATTACATATGGGGGTTTTGGTTGTCACCAGGTATCGCAGTGGAAATATATCGTTACCGTGGCAAGTAGTGAGTTAAACATGTTAATGCAAATTAACGATAAACGCCATTTATGCTAATAAAATCATACGTGCCACACCCTGTATTGGTCGGGGAGGTGCAGAGTAGAACCAGTGCTAAATGCCAAACTTTTGTTGGTGTGTGAACCTATGAGATTTACCCTAGAAGATTCCACATGGGTCGGGGGGGGAGTATAGTCTGTCATCGATTCATCAACTGTAGAGGATGAAAACTGAAAACTATGATGTAGGAGTTTGAATCACAGTGACGATAGCATCAACAACAAAATCATGAAGTGATCATTATGATTGCGTGATTCCCAGTCATCGTGAAGATGTCACGTTGGTTTAGATCTCTCTCATGTTTGTATTGTTTTTCGTCAGTACCTGTGTAAAATTGTAGACGTGTCCATTTTACGATCTCAAAACGAATCACAGTTTTGAATTAACACATACTTAAGCCCCTGTTAGTCACACCACCACTGTGATGAAGTGGGACAATTGAAACAGGATATGACTCACAACAAAATGTAAACTGCTGAAACGTGATACTGCATCTATTAATGTGTGCTTCTAAATATGGCAGTTACGGAAATACTTAGTCTTAAGAAAAAACAGATTACGCAGTTTTTGTGGTTGGTGTTTTATACTTCAGGCATCTTAGAGTATCCGCGCCTTGCTTTACTTTCTATAAACAAAACAGTGTTCGTACTTAATTCGTCATTTTATAGGCTATACGTCTTGCAGTTTGGTGTCATGCGCACGACATCTTCAAATTAGTGATCAGAAATGATGCTTGCTACAACATTTAATTGTGAACTGTTAAAACACACTGGCAGTATGTTCTGCTGTTACTGGTATTACACGTTGGGCTCTGTGATGCCTAAGTGTCCACTTTAATTGCACAAGTTGTGTCAAACATAGCATTGTGAGTGCAAAATAAATAAAACATCACACAAGTATTTGCTCAGCACAGAATACTTCAAGCAGTCAGCAGATTAATGGGATTACTAGTGGATGAGGCAGATTAAGGGGATTACAAGAGGATGAGGCAGATTAAGGGGATTACAAGAGGATGAGGCAGATTAAGGGGATTACAAGAGGATGAGGCAGACTTATGAGATACGTTGTTTTATAATCAGTGTCAGATATATAACAATAATAATACAAATGTTTTAGTTTAGACAATCAGTGTGTACATATAAAAATAATAAACATATCCATAAAAACTGTATAAATTATACTAGGCTAGGATCCACTGATGACACAGTTTCAATGTTATATATTTGATAAAAGTTCAATATTTGTTAGAAAGAAAATTGACTATTAAGTAAGATATAAAACAAGAAACAAGTAGAACATATTTAGGTATTTGCAAGCTATTAGTTCAGCCATATACAATAAGAGAAAGCAAACTCTGTGTACCTAAAAAAACATGTTAAGATAATTAGATAAGATACAAATCTGACAATTAAAAGCTATTTCCGAACATTTAGGAAACTTAGGCATAGAACTTTGCAATACTTTTCTATCATCAAATAAACTTTAATTGCAAAGTTCTAATGGAAACAGATCAATCTTAATATTTGCTGCAAATCTTGCAGGTTAATTTGATTTTAAGTAAATACTTTAAAAACTAGTGTAACTTGTCTAAGTAACCAGGTGATAAGATAGGGGTGGTGGAAACTTCAAGTATGTCAGACCACAATTCATTTCCCATACGCAGTCATTGTACTTATGTGTATCATAGGCTCCATGAAGCATTTTTGTTTTATGTTATTTATTAATTAACTGACCTTGTGTAGGAATTGTTATGCATTTTTCAATTACCTAAGTTGCTTTATGTGGGTGATGACAGTCAGATTGTAAGCGTGGTCTGTACCCACCACCTGGTGTCAGTGGAGGAGAGAGGTTGTGTTGGGAGCAGCTTGAGTGGTTAATGGGTACCCTGCCCCATTTGGTCATCGTGATGAGTGCACATTAGTTGTAGCCTTCAGGCCACAGTGTCACAGGACAGTAGTTTATGAGCTGTTGTGTTCAGGTGCAGCCAGTTTATGTCAAGGTCATAACTGGACAATGACCACAGGGTGTCCAGCAATAGGTCAGCATCTCAGAAGAGTACATTGTGTGTGTGCGTGCATTCGTGTGGTGTGTGATTGTGTGTGGTGCGTGCGTGCATGCATGTGTGTATGCATGCATACGCAAGTGTGCAGTGTTAAGGAAATTATGGATATAAATACCATCCAGTCGATCTGAGATTGCCAGTTTTTTCTTTACAAAACAATGGCAAAAATCATTTGACAAAATGTCCTTTGGCAAAAAGAAATGTTTGTTGATGAAATGTCTGGATAGTGGATACTTTATAGAATGTGTCCATTGCTAATATTGGTCATATTTAGTGTGTGAACACTGTCCTAGGTGAATTACTAGAATGGACTGATGTTCCCAGTCTCTTAATTGGTGTGTGACATTTCACATTGTTTTATCTACTGATAATATATAATAACAGTATACTTTAATTATACACCAGTTCTCATATCCAGTACCTCTCAAGAAACATATTTTTTCTCAGGATAGGAGTCTCTCTGCCTTCATTGCCACAACAACCAAGTATATAATTGCTTCAGTAATCTGACATAATCCATTTGATTGTTTTCTCCCTTCACAGCCGTCTAGTGATCTCCATAAAGTTCACTGTCTTTGTTGTGTTCATGTGTTTCTGTGGGTGGGGTTGACACTCTAATGAGGATGTCTATTTGTGTGGGGGATTGCCCACAGCTGTGGCTGAGAAAGGTAGACCATGTTTGTTGGTTCTACTCTGGGGCTATTTACCCTACTGCCTTAGATCAATCCAGTAAATTACCTCAGTGAACAAATTCAACATCAGTGCTAATAGCTCATTTAAGTCAGGGTAATTCAGTATTCACAGCAGGACCTACTTAGTACTACAAGGGATAAAGATGTGTCCCATTACTAATCCAGGGGTGATATGGTCATGTTTCAAAACAGCAATACAAAATATATTTATTTAACATATTTATGTGGATTAGTTAATATGGTAATTGATAGTGCTGTCAGTTTTCTCACTTCTATACAGTTCATAGATTCTTGATGACTAACGTTACAGTGCTGGTTTTACTACAGTTCCAGTTACAACTGCTCCACCTAGTGGATTAGTTTGAACTACATAATGGTGCTTGTAATATGCTTATTGGAAGGCACATGTGACTTATGTGTAGCTTATAGCAGCTGTTAAGAGATAACGTATTTAGTGTGTTTGTATTAATATACTTTATTTTTGTGTGACATATTGATTTTGCTTGCATAGAATCTACTCAAACCTTGCCTGTATTTTCCATTACCAGTTGACACATGCAATGGACAACCAGATGTGAGAGATGGGATAGTAGTGATCCTTATAAAAACAGGAACTCAAGTCACTTTTCTATAGTATATAAGTGCCCCCCCCTAAATAGAATGTTGACTCTCATTCAAACTGAAATTTTAAAACAACTTACTTAGGTATGTACTCTGTAAACTGTATGTTTGATCTACATTATTGTTTTATTTTGGATTTACATACTAAACTGGATTTACATTTACACCTTGTTAAAATGAATAAGAATTCTAAACAGAGAAATTGTCATTTTTCTATATCATAGCAGAGATGTGACTGCAGTGGTAATTCATTATAATTATTATTTTAAATTGTTTACCTTATTGTTCCTCCGGTGATCTTATTTTTCCCACCTGCATTGGCCTATATCTTAATAATAACACTTAACAATTAGTATATTATCTATATATTATATTTGTAAATTAGTATATTTAAATTAATAAATCAACAGTACAACTTTGTTGTTTTTAAGTTGGAGGGCCCAATTAAATTCTTATCGATGTCCATGGGTTTGAGTTACATCATTTGTTTATTTACAGCAGTATATCCTAGCAGGACCAAGCTCATGGTTTGAATTATACTGGATATCTGTGTATTCTAATTATCAACATTTATGTTAGTTAAGTCGTAAGTACTTCATTATTAAAGTATAAAAAATACATAAAATAACCTAATATTAATCCATTTAATAATAAGTGTAAGAGTTATCTGTGTGTTCTGCTAGTCTCCAGTATCTCTGCTGATATCATGATTACATCATTGATGTGACCTCCTGACACCCCACCATGACCTCTCACCCCACCCCTAAGATGCTGGTGGCGCCCCCACAGACCACCCAGCAGGGCATGAATGGAGGGCGATCTCAGCCACTGATTGGTCCTGACCACTGCTGCAGCTACAGCCTTATGGTCACCCACCCATCCCCTGAGAGCAACACTGAGTGTGTCCACTACCCACTTGTCCAGTGTTTGGGCCAGGCTGTATACTGCAGTGGACTATTAGTTTGATAACTTGGCCATTGCACTCTAGACAACGGGAGTTCAGAGTTCAGTGTGGTTGCGTTGTGGGTAAGAGTGTGGTAGTGCTGGAGGACTGGGTTACTCGCAGCCAATTTGTCACGCTTCTAGCTGAGGTGAAGCAAGTAATCTGTGGATGGTTTACACAGCAAGTAGAACTGGTTGCTGTGCTCAAGACAGCCACAAGGTGAGTGGGGCACTGTGGGTGTCATCTGTGTAGCATTGGCTGTTCTCTCACAACAGACACTGTGTCGGTTATTACCGCATTTGTCTCCTCGCAATGTTGGCTTGTCACACGTGTATCTGTAACTGACAGCTTTGTGTGTATGCCTTGTGTACTGGGCCTCCTAGTGTATTTGTATCTGACAGCTCTGTGTGTATGCCTTATGTACTGGGCCTCCTACTGTATCTGTATCTGACAGCTCTGTGTGTATGCCTTATGTACTGGGCCTCCTACTGTATCTGTATCTGACAGCTCTGTGTGTATGCCTTGTGTACTGGGCCTCCTATTGTATCTGTATCTGACAGCTCTGTGTGTATGCCTTGTGTACTGGGCCTCCTACTGTATCTGTATCTGACAGCGCTGTGTGTATGCCTTGTGTACTGGGCCTCCTACTGTATCTGTATCTGACAGCTCTGTGTGTATGCCTTGTGTACTGGGCCTCCTACTGTATCTGTATCTGACAGCTCTGTGTGTATGCCTTGTGTACTGGGCCTCCTACTGTATCTGTATCTGACAGCTCTGTGTGTATGCCTTGTGTATTGGGCCTCCTACTGTATCTGTATCTGACAGCTCTGTGTGTATGCCTTGTGTATTGGGCCTCCTACTGTATCTGTATCTGACAGCTCTGTGTGTATGCCTTGTGTATTGGGCCTCCTACTGTATCTGTATCTGACAGCTCAGTGTGTATGCCTTGTGTATTGGGCCTCCTACTGTATCTGTATCTGACAGCTCAGTGTGTATGCCTTGTGTATTGGGCCTCCTACTGTATCTGTATCTGACAGCTCTGTGTGTATGCCTTGTGTATTGGGCCTCCTACTGTATCTGACAGCTCAGTGTGTATGCCTTGTGTATTGGGCCTCCTACTGTATCTGTATCTGACAGCTCTGTGTGTATGCCTTGTGTACTGGGCCTCCTACTGTATCTATATCTGACAGCTCTGTGTGTATGCCTTGTGTACTGGGCCTCCTACTGTATCTGTATATGACAGCTCTGTGTGTATGCCTTGTGTATTGGGCCTCCTACTGTATCTGTATCTGACAGCTCTGTGTGTATGCCTTGTGTATTGGGCCTCCTATTTCCACTCTGTATCTGTGTTTGACAGGGAACCTATCTATGCCTTGTCCATTGGTCCTTCTTCCTCCACATGTGTATTTGACAGGGCACACTTGTGTATTACATCTGCTACCTGCCTCACTTTCCAATATAGAGAATAGCTTTGGTATTAATGAATTGCCTAATTAAATTACAAATTTTATACCTGTACTTTTATTCAGTCTAATACTAACCCTATCTGAAAAAGAAATAATTGTCATATTTCCAGTGTCCTCAAAAACATTGTGCTACGCAATCAGATTATTGACGAGAGAATCCACAAAGATTTGATTTTTTGCCCATATTTACTGTTGAGAGCTGATAAGAGCCAATGCTCTGTAATACAAGCAAGGAGACCGGTTAGGATTACTGTCAACATCGTGGTCATTACAGTTAATAATAAATAATATATTTATATAATTTCTCAGTATCTGGAGTGATTTGGACCCAAACCTCTCAGTGTTACCTTGCTAAGAGGGACAGATGTGTTATAAATAGGGCAGCTGCCCAGGTTGCCAATACTTGAGATGGCCAGCTTATACAGAAAGACACTGCATGAAAGGAAGGTCTCGTCATTTACAGTGTTTACCCTCCACAGCTCCCTGTCCTATCCATCCATCTGTTGACAACTTTATATCATAATAATGTTTACCTAGATCAAGACTAAAAATAAACTTCTTGTTTTGATGCGACTGAGTTTGGTTTCCAAGGATTGAGGCACAACAATACTCTTGTTGTTAGTAAGATAGCTGTCACTTCATGGAATAAAAGTTAACACCATGAGAGGTTTCAACTGCATGTAAGGTAGGGCCTACCCTCTGGAAACTACTGAGTGACACCAATCCTCACAAGAAAGTAATCACTGAAGTGTACTCACTGAGTAGTCTAATACCTTATCTACCAAGAGGTGTCACAGTTCTGCCAGGCACTAATACCCACTGAGACTTTCCACTGAAAGGAGTACTACAACCAAAAGAGAATAGAAACATGGGAGAGGTATTAACAGCCACAAAGAGGTGCCTAGTACACAGCCTACACTGCCTAATACCTGAAGCACACAAACAAGTACAGTACAGTGCAGTGTATAGTGCATAGTGACTGCGGACACTGTCTAACAGCAACTTCCTTTCCTGTGGGAGGTTTCGGGTTAAGATTTGGGTGCTTATAGAGGTTTCTATATACGTCTCTCCCATCTCTCAAAGTTAGCAGCTGATGGCAATAATTCTGATTTCTGAGACAGAAAATGAAGCGAGGCAGAAAATAGCAAGTGCAGCGTCTACTGAACACGTCCACCTGTGAGAGCATTTGTTATTACATGTAAGTTGATCATCTAAGACAACAAGTGGTGCAACTTGACAACTGCTTACACTACATCCCTGCAAGTATCTCGGGCCATACAACTGTGAGTAATGCAGCCCAGCATGTGCTGAATGATGTATAATATGACAGCCCTGGGCAATGGGATATTATGAGTGTGAAGTTGTGTTGGTGCACAGATAAGATCAGTGGTGGAACTTGAGCCAGAGGACATGTCTTGACCCTGCTATTACAAGTGACCTGGAGTCTAAGGAGAGGTCTAACTACATCTATGTGTGACATGCTGAATAGATCTTTGATAGTGCATGGCAACCTTCTCAGTCAAAATCCGTGATCGAAGCCTGAGATCATCTGGACACTCTCCTCTTATTTGTTAATTTCCTTCTCCCTTCTCAATATTGTCAGATCTGCTCACACAGTCATCTCGGGTTCCCATCTCAGTTGTTGTCTTCTTCTGCTTCTATCCTCTACTTATAGTAATTTTTATACATTTATACATCCACTATCCACAAATACATATCCCATAAGAGAGGTACAGTACAACCTTGCCTTACTGTCACCTTGGTAAAGCAGCCACCTTGCAATTAAGGTCACCCTGGGACAGTCCCAAATTATTTTTGTAACGGTAAAGTATAG
Source organism: Escarpia spicata (assembly GCA_963995525.1). NCBI lineage: Eukaryota > Metazoa > Annelida > Polychaeta > Sabellida > Siboglinidae > Escarpia > Escarpia spicata. Next base: position 56,465,454 of record OZ023211.1, on the reverse strand, counting down.
GAAATTAGTCTCGCTAATACGGTCACCTAGCTATTCAGGTCACTTTTGCCCAGTCCCGAGGATGACCTTAATAGTGAGGTGTCACAGTAGACAGTAAGTTTCTAGCTGCAGAGTACAGTTCTCTTACTGTAAATTCTAAAACTAACAATACTGGAATATTTTACCGTGACATAAAGTGAAGTATTTATACAAGTTCGACAAAAACACGGTAATGTTGTGACGAAAAACACTGTGTGACACTAACACAGTGTGCCTCTGAACAGCCGATTCTTTTTTGTGTTTTGTTACAGTGAATAATAAAAGACATTGCCCACCAGGTGGCCTTGCATTGCTCACCAGGTGGCCGCATGTTGGTCACGCTCCACCGACTTCTCTTGCAGCTATGTTTTGTTGTACTCACATAAACAAAACATTGTTATGTGTGTGTGTAGAACTTAGGCAGGCACGATAAACTGTGTGCTTAAGTTGCTGTGTATAAACTCAATCAGTTCTAACATCTCGACCACCCAAATGTGTTTTACTGAAGTGCGTTTGTAATACAGGGGTGTATATGCTTTGATCATTATCTGTTTAATCTGAATGTTTTGTCCAGAATTTTGTGTTTGCTCATAATGGTAGACCCTTATCAGACCAGATATGGCACATCAAATACGTAACAGGGTGCTCATAATGGTAGACCACCACTAGACCCTAGTATGACTCCATATCAAGTGTCAGTCTGTTGCAGGTTGATGGCAGACAACTGCTTGTCCCAGCAGGTTTTCTCACCTAAAGTGTTTATGATGGCTGACAACTTGTTGCCTTCTTAGCAAGTCTTCTCACAAGACTTCTCTGTCCACAACTAGCTCAGTCAACAGCCTCAGATGCATGCCTCACATAGTTCACTTAATTACTTCAGTGTGACCACAGATGGCTGATTACTTGGAAGTCCCAGGGCCTGGATGCTTGAAGGGTGTAAACTTGTTGGTGTTCGATATTATATTACTGGGGTCTGATAATGGGAAGACTTCTGTTTTATTGCACATTGTAAGCAAGATGTTGCCAGATGTGTTCTCTCCTAACCCCTTGATCACTTGTGGGGTGGGAGTCATATTACCTGGTCCATGCTACCCTCTCGAAGATCTCCTATACCGGTCTTTTGCAATGTCCCCCCCCCCCCCTCTCTCTCTCTCTCTCTCTCTCTCCCTCTCGCTCTCTCTATGTAGTTCCCATGGATACAAGAAAGACTGGATAAAAAGACACTTTGACTAAGTCCTAACCTGTTCTGATAGTTATAGCGAGCATCCATGCAATATGTGGTGTTTTTGTTACAGAAATGCTACAATACTGTACATGTTTTCTGTTGCCAAAACCAGCCCCTGATACATCTTGATTTCCAGCAACCTTTGTGTGACAGTCTGATTGTGTGTGATTTAATGCGCGCACATGTGCGTGCATGTGCAGTTAGCCTGCGGACATGTCCGCCTTATTGCATGGCATTACACTGTGAATGTACTCTGCCGAGACAGCATACACGTTGCAATGAAGACAAATGGCCGAGCGACCACTCAGTGAGACAGACAGACCCTGGCCACTAACAAATCATGGCCCACACTCTTTGTGTGTGCTAATGACAGTCACACGCTTGAGATGTTCATAAATCCATGCTCTCAGCTCTTACTCAGTCCTATCCCAGCATCCTGGCGTTTATCACCACTAATTGTTGCCTCAGCTGTTCTCCGGCGTTACAGAAATCACTGCGAATTTGTGTCAAGTTTAACTGGGTAAAACTTATAGGGATTGTTCTGTGGATTATAATCTTATCTACATGAAAGCAAATTGACCTCTAAGATTTTATTGAATTGCCTGAATTTTTTTTAAAGCAAAATGAATCAATACACATTTGTAATGTTTACAACAACTTTAACTCTGTGTGAGCATCTTTGAACAGAGTCACCCGGAGCCATGGTGCTCTAAAAGTGCTCTTATTATTATTAGGTACAGTTCATAGATAAAAAAATAGAATTTTCGATATGCAGAAGGCTTCCATATTCATTTGCCATCTGAATGGCAATTTTGTTCAGTCTTCGTATAGTCAGTGTTGTCCTGCATTTTTTCACAAGAGGCACAGACAGCTCAGCACTCTCTTCTAAAGATAACATTCGGGTGGGGCAGAATCCCCCAGACTGGCATAGACTGTCTCTCATTATTCCCACTTAGGGTGGGATGATAAACACAAACATGCCCCAGAGGAGGGTCGTAAATACCTGGAAAATTCCCATACATGTTGGCTATGTCCCATAATTCTGGTCTCTATGGCTTATTACACTGGAATTCTCATCCCCCCAATTTACCCCAGCCATCTGCCTCACTCACTCTTGTAGTTCCATAGGTGCTTATGGAGGCAGTGTTTGGTAAGAGGGTTAACAGCAGCTTTGGCAGACCCAAAAGTTGCCGGCTGCACCAGTGAACCTGTGACTGTGTCCAAGAAAGGGTGTCATTTGTTGGTGATCATTTTGGCACTATTCATCCAAATAGACTTTCTCATGATGTCAGATGTTGTTGCTACTCATATCTCGTGAAAACAGCAGTGTTTACCTTGTCAGATGTGATCAGGGTGATCGGTGAACTGATATCAGTAATGTTTGTTGTTATTAGAAATATTCTGCAAGCTTCTTTTCAGTCTTGCCCCCATTGTGATAACATGTGAACTTCCAGGGTGATTTAAAAAAGGGCAATGAATCGTGGGTTCGCAGGCTATAATTAGTATAAAGGAAACATTGTTTGTTGTACAACAAGCCCCTACTACTGTTCTTGTAGTAAACAAGAGTGGTCATTGCGGGTGGGTAATTCCAACAAACACAGCCGAATGAAACAGCACAAAGAGTAGTGCAGAAAGTTCAACAAGCATGCATGCATTGTCACAATTTTGTTGGTTACATCTACATTTTTGACTAGAAAATCCATATTAATCCACATATCTTTTTGCATTTTACATTGGCACCATACATTTTACTGGGCTATAGAATATACCTACGCGGATAATCTGCAAGGTTTTAGAGTACCAGTTCACTGTGCCATGATCAGGCAGGCTACATATATCAAACCCTGTTAGATTCTGTTGCAAATCTGCCCAGGATAAAAACGTATTTTGTCTTCAACTGCTATCAATTTGTCAGTTGATTTTATACTTGTTATGATTGAAAGCAAGAAATGTGTAATATGACATATACAGATCACCAAAAACAAGTTTCTTGATAGGTAACTATGTACTGAAATGTGTACTTTTTTTGAGATTTTTTCACATGAAGCAAATCCATATTAAAACGGGATCTGGCTGTATTACTAAATAAATCTCCAAAATCTGTATTGTGCACGCGAAATCCATACAATACATGTCTGTGTCCAGGGTCGCCAATGGACACTCAGCCACAGCGACTGTGCCAAACATTAGCAAACATCCGCTGGGAGAATACAAGCAACCAATTGATAGAAGGAGCCATTTTTAAGCAGTACCACCACAGGCATGAGTTGTGTTCTTCAATGGTACCCCTTGCTTTCTCACAGGTAGAATCACCCCAGGGTGCTGTGTTGGGTGAAACACAACTAAATGGGCCCACTGACCCAATCAGTAATGAACTGAAAAGGTTTCTATCAAGCACGCCCGGGTTACCACGCCCGGATTATGATGCCAACTCAATAGTACTGCTATTGGTTTACCGAAAAGCCAATTATGTGGCTTTCTGCCTTGATTCTTGTCTTAGGGCGGGTGGGTGGGGCTGATGTGTTGTTTCTAAGTTTCTATATTCAAATATTTGAAACTTGAGTAGAGATTAAGATTTTGTTACAGCAACATACAATCATCAATGTTTGCTGTTGAGCAATTCTCTGAAACCTAACAAATCTATGGCTGTAGCAAAGATATATAATTTAGTTGATAGAATGTTGATTTGTCTGCATTGATATGTCATACACTGTCATTATTGTCTTGTTAATTTCATCAGCTAATAATTATTACATTCTTCAAGATAGTCCACTTTGTTCATCATTTGAAGTCTAATCCTGCCACTATTTGGCAAGTTGTACTCGTGTAGAGAAATATGTAAACGGTTTGTCAAGCTCACTTGTAGTCACTGTGACTACTTCTATCATTATCATGTAAAGCACAACATAGATTGATTATGACAGTTCTGTGGAAATTGTGTCAGGTAAATGTTAATTTATCACCCTGTTAATGACAGCCTATAAAGTAAATTCTACATAGCGGCCACCCAGCCAGTTTATATTGAGCACCTTGCATTTTGATAGACTTTAAATTGCTGTCATTTGAACTGGGCCACCTCTCGCTGAGTCGGGCAAGTAACAGCCATGTGAACTAAACACATCAAGTAAGTTTAATCATAGAACCCTCAGTTCCTGTAGCCCATGGTTATCTGCTGTCAGTTATCCTGGTAGGAAGTCACTACAATTACACACATGGCGAGAATAAATTATATAAATTGTCAGGTCCTACAGAGAACACAGCCTTTGACTGTGCTGGGCATGTGCTAACAGCAGGCACAGACTTCCTACTTATGTGGAAAACCAGCATCCAGCAAACACTGCCTGATAAATTGGTGAATAGTGCTCAGATTCTAACAGGAAAGATGGTTATATTTAGGCTTCCTGACAACCCTAACCCAGGCCCAACACAAGACAGCCCAAACAATGCCTCACATAATGTGAGAACCTTATCATTTATCTCAGCAAGTTACCCACATATACATCAAGTTTCCTATGTGGACTATGATGTAAGCACACTAGAAATGTGCTGGTCGTTTGCCGCACTTCAAGATCGTGATGCTGTGTCAGCGTGCTTGCTCATCGTGGTGCTCTGTCAGCGTGCTTGTTCATCGTGGTAGCACAAACAGGCTCTCGACTTTGACGTTAAATTAACCGGTGACACTTGGATGTTCTCCAGTGTACTTGTTGACACTGACATTTTGACCAAACAGTAATCGACACGACACATGATTTTTGTCAGTTACATAAGCATCCCCTCATATGCAGTAACATTCATCTATATTTGCTGATGAACATTATACAATTATTACTGAATTTATTTACACCAGTAACTCTTTATTACTCTATCGTTTTATGTTATTAACCAGGGCTAAGACCCAGCAGGGAACTGTCAGACCAGATATATACTTTATGGCGCCTTATCTGAAGAACAGAGCAACTGGCTTAGACATGTTGTGTTAACATTACCCAAGTAGTTGACATTGGTGCTAAAAGTGCAATAGGGGAAGTTATCAACTCCTGTCATTCCAGTGTTCACCATTTACCCATCAGGCAGCACAGATCAAACAAAGTGGGAGGGAGTCGTAATGATCTCTATACAAGTTGACAAATGTGTTCCATCCCCAGCTGTGTGGTTGCTTCCTACTGTGCCATGTGTATGGACATGTCCTGGACCTGTCATAGACCATGTTGTAGCCAGACCTAGTAGGCACACAGTGTGTGACTGATACTCCTGCTGCCATTGATGCCAAGTGTGTAATATCCTCCCATTATGTGATGTGGATCTTTTGTCTTGTGCTGTGTGATGGTTCAGGGGTTCACAATGTTATTAAAACCTGGCCTTAGTCTGAGTGAGCTACTATTGCCCCTAAAACCACGGTATGTAAAAGTTTTTATTTATATATGACCGAGAACATTCACCACCAATACACAGTCATATGTATGGCATATTCTGACAGAATGTTGTCACATTGCAGCTTTGTTTCATGTCTACCTGCCAGACTGTAGCACAGCGTGTACAAATGAAATATCATTTATACATAGAGATGAATAGGGAGCTACCCCCTGTTATATTGCCATCATAACCAGATCTCTTACCCCAATAGCCCCCCCATACATAAGTGCCAAAACGTCGTTACTATAATTCTTGCTTGCCGTATTGCGCACTCTTTCTTCAGTAGTATAGATGCAACCTTCATGCGGACTGATAAAACACTCACTGACTGGCCATGTGGTAAGATAAATGACATTTGAAAGAACATGATGCCAATGTCGACACTGCGTCTGTTCACAAGCGAGCAGTAGGCCTCCGTCAGTGTTGCTCTGCCACATGTTTTTATCAGAGACACAACCATCTGTTTCTTAGCAACTCAGGATGCAACGTTTTGTTAGATACAAATGACTACATAATTATATGCACAAAGCTCAAACAATGCAAACATTATGTCTCCAAGTTATATAAATCACTCTCCAACATTCGCTGGCTGTTATTAGAGAGAATCTGTTACAGATAGTCGTTTTAGCCAACACTAAAATATGTCAAAGATTCAAGGAGTTAGGCAACGGTAGAGCCTATAATCCAGGTGAAAACTTGTGTCTGAGTTTATCTCTAACCATCAAGATATTCAGAACTGTTTTTCTAATTATAAGCTATTAATTCTACATTTCTGTTGTACATTAAACTACTTGTTCCTTTTTCAACAATATCAAAACTGATAAATTTATACAATCATAAAATTTAGTTTAAAGACGTTTTATTAGTTATGTTGCATTTAAAAATGTCACAGTTGTGAAAAGTCTTAAAGGTTAGCGGTACTTGTTTATGACTACTTAAACTATTGATTAGCTGATGGAAAATGTTTAAACAAATTGATGTGTAAATTGTGATGGAAATAACTGACCTCATAATTAATGTGTCAGATAACTGATTTTGTGGAAATGTGCAATTTAGTGGAGTTATTTCCCTCACTTTACATATTTTATATTTATCTCTAGATATATATACAGAACACAGTCAACTCTGTCATTTAGTTACTTATTATAGGCTGTCTACTGTGAGACATTTCTTGTGTTGTGTAATAACTGTACCTGTCCAGCACCTGAGGTATTTTGGAGGAATGCTGATGATTTTAAAGTGCACGTAATTGTTACTGGGGACATGTTTCAAATGCCTATTTTAAATGTTTTTTCAAACTTAACACATGACGTTAGTGTAAATGTCAATTGGTACGTAGGATTATACTGTTCCAACGACAGGTAGAGGTAGTAGATTTGAAGCCCATCATTTCTGATTGAAGAACTTACATGTGTGTAACACAGCTAATGTGAGATCATTTCAAATCATGAATGAGTTTAAATATTTTTTAAATTTCACATTTTAATTCAGTTATTTATTTCCACATGAAAACTGCATGGATGCTTATGAGATACTGTCCAACATGTAAACAAGAATGAGAAACTGTTTGATTTTAACCATAATTACATATTACATGACTATGTAATAGAACACACATGGGTATCAGAACGTGATATTGAAAACCCTTTAACTGCACCCACACACCCCATTAAGGCTCACAAAAACCTCCAACTGCACTGTCTTGTGACTCACAAAACCTCCAACTGCACTGTCTTGAGGCTCACAAAACCTCCAACTGCACTGTCTTGAGGCTCACAAAACCTCCAACTGCACTGTCTTGAGGCTCACAAAACCTCCAACTACACTGTCTTGAGGCTCACAAAACCTCCAACTGCACTGTCTTGAGGCTCACAAAACCTCCAACTGCACTGTCTTGAGGCTCACAAAACCTCAAACTGCACTGTCTTGAGGCTCACAAAACCTCCAACTGCACTGTCTTGAGGCTCACAAAACCTCCAACTGCACTGTCTTGAGGCTCACAAAACCTCCAACTGCACTGTCTTGAGACTCACAAAACCTCCAACTGCACTGTCTTGAGGCTCACAAAACCTCCAACTGCACTGTCTTGAGGCTCACAAAACCTCCAATTAGACTTCCTTGCCAAAATATTGGAGGCTGGAGATAGTTGAGGTTTGACTTTTTATCTTACCTGCCATCTATTACGGACTGAGCCAGTATTAATTGTACAAAGTTTAAACTTTACTGCGTGTTTTTTATAGAGAGATCCAGCACAGTAAGTCTGTAGTGTATTTGACTGGCATGTAACTTTCATCTATAGGCTCTAACAGTTAAAAAATGAAAAAGTAAACGTAAGTTTTACAGATGCTCCCTAGTGTGTCCTGTTTGGCAGTCTGTCACCATTGTCGTGAGTAAGTTGTCACTCAAGTAGGCCTGGTGGGTGTGACAGTGTGTCAGAAAACGGGATCTGATGCAGTCTAATGAACGGTGTACGTTTAAAGTCGCAAGACGCTGGATGAAATAAGCATAAACTACTTGTTCTGTAGGTTTAGTGTGGGTGGTCTGAGTAGACATGAATGCACCCTTATCATATGGGTGCACTTGTACAGGTATTCAGAGTGATGTTTGGTCTGGCATTACCTATTCATAGATAAAAAGATAAAGGCTTCCCATTGTGTACCATATTACAGGATTGCATAATTATCAAAGACGATCAACATGTTCTATGTTAAGCATCTGTAGATCAGAAGACTGTGTTTTCACCATTACTCTGATGGATATGATTGCTATGATGATATAAACCAGTCATAACAATGGCTTTGAAATGCAGAGAACAAGTTGTGTCTGTCCTGCTAAGGGCATTTCACGAAACCCTAGAAAGACAAACAGTTGAGCCAAGAATGCAGTGAAAGGTCTTTGAGTACACTATTAGAGGCAAAAATTTAGATTAAATTCACTTATTGAAGCCAGGAGGGTATGGAGTAGTTTGGCGTAACATTTTGGTGTGCTGCTAGTTGATACTTCACCTGCATAGAAACTAAGGGGTAATCGCATAAGTTCACAAAGTCCCCCGCATAAGTTCACAAAGTCCCCCCTGCATAAGTTCACAAAGGCCCCCCCCCCCCCGCATAAGTTCACAAAGCCCCCCACATGCGTTCACAAAATCCCTCGCATAAGTTCACAAAGTCACTCGCATAAGTTCACAGTGCTCCTTGCATAAGTTCACAAAGTCCAAAAATATATTAAGCATTACATAAGAGGGGTGGTTTGGTGGTTGCCATGAATCGCGGGAAAGTAAATTGTTCTAGTGGCACCACCTAGTGCATTAAACATGCATTAATCTAAATTAATGCCAGTAGCAAATTTAAATTGTAAAATTCACAAGTCCCACCCATGGCGTTGGTGGGGAGGAGGATTTTAACCAATGAAAAACTCATAACTTTGTTGGACATATTTCCCTCTCGAGAAACTTCAAAATCAAGAAACTGGATCACCAATCCATTCAAGAAACTTGGTTGGAATTTGCAAATTTGTTAGACCCTCCCTAAAAGACATTGATTTTGTCCTAATCCCTACCAATGTTCCATCCAGGGAGTTTGTCTCGATGGGAGTGTCCTCATAACCTTCATGGAGACACTCCAAGACAATGGCCTCCTGTAACTAGGTGTCAACTACACCAAACTGTCACCTGTCACCTGTCACCTGTGGTGTGACCAGGGAAGGTGACAGTTACCTGAGTCCATTGCAATGAGCACACCTTTCATGTGGCTACAGAACAAGAAGCAATAATCAGAGCACTTCAGTGGTGTTGGCAGTGCATTGTACTGAAGATGGAACCAGTGGGTCATCAACTTAGATCAGTTTTGGTCAAGCTGGGGTGAATAACTCTTGTTGACATAATTACACAGGGTAGGTTGAAGATCATTAGTATTGGAAATATTTCAGAAAATTAGCAGCCCCAAATTTGGCATAGGTCTTTGCAATGGTTCAAGGCCAACTTGGCCATGCCTTGTAATGGTGATTGCTAAAATATTTGATAGTCTAGGCCAAGTGGTCATGCCCTCAAGTTTACCAAAGTTAGGCCTGAATTGGTATTGCAAGTGCTATTGAAGACACTTTGTATTGCAAGTTGGAACTATTGATGACTATCAGCATTGGAATTGTTTTTTAAATAAATACTAGAACACTTGAATAACACTCATTTTGCCACACTTGAATCAGACCATTATTAAATCAATGCAGCATGAGAGGTGACAGATCTGTGTAGTGTCAGTCGTCCTGTTAACAGTCCTTATCTCATTCCAGGATTACTAGCAACTGGGGTCAGAAACTTGCCCCTTGTAAACAGTGCAAGTCTAGAAAAAGTCTTTCTTCATTAAGTCCACGTTGATGAATTACCTGGTACATTGGATGTGTTTTATCATATCACACTTAACCAGAGAAGAACACAATATGGGCAGTTTTTTGAAAACAACTTAGATGGAGTAGCTGCTTCCGTCTGTGGGTAAATAGGGTGAGTGTAGACAGAGAGAGGGTGTAGGGTGAACCCTTGAGATTGGACAGACACAACACCCCACCTCACCTCTGTGAGAGAGAGAGAGAGAGCCCAGATGACAGACATATGACCCAAGGTGGCTGGGCATTATAAGGATTGCTGGCCCAGAATCTGGGTTCCAGAGTTGGCAAACAAGGGAGGAGAGCATGGGAGCATAGGGAAGATGGAATGGACAGGCTGGGTCTGTACATGGTTTCAGAGGCTGCAGTCCAGACAGGTTGGCACTTTGATTTATGATTTGTTTTGTTCAGCGGTGTACATAGTTGGATAGATATTATCAGACTCAAAGCAGGTGGACGCAGATACCTGGCTTATGTTCTTTCCCAGCTTCACTGCTGGGTTCAGTAATTATAAGTGTTACACTTCTTCTTTGCCCTTTTCAACAATTGTATACATGTATCATTTTATAAATAGCTATTTTTATTGTGTTTTCTGTTGAAATAAAGCTTCAGTCAATCGGTCAAGTGCATTCTTGAAGGCAAACATATATAATTATAGTGCTTTCTTCTCATAAGATAGTCTGCATTTTAATGTCATTTCTATTTCCTTTCCTGGCACAACATCTTGAAAGATGGCTTCGACCAGCAGTGTTGTCTCATACTGGAAATGTCCCTTTCTTTGTTATTGGCGATAAATTACCGGTACACTGAATGACTGTTGTCAGATATGCACATGTCTCTGTGACTTCTTATGGGCACTGCGTACAAAACCATCTAACTTCATTTTGTTTCTATTGCATATCTGTATTTGCAGGTAGATCCTGTTTCTAATCTAAAATGAAAGCTTTGTATTGATGAATAATATTTTGGTATGTGGACATTGCATCACTGCTCAGGTGATGTCATGAAGTGATTACAGGTGACACTGCATAGACTGTACAGACAGTGAATCATCACTTCTCATAGATATGATCAGTTACATTGTTACAGTGCTTAGGTCGCAGGTATGTGTGGGTTTCCACCTACAGTAGGTCACTGCCTGACTTGTGAACTAACTACTGGCTTGTGTCAATATTACTTGTGTGACTCATGCATTTCATTCACTGTTACTGCCTCACTGGGTTCCTTTTTGATGCTCTGTAGCTCGAGATCATTCAAGGAAAACCTGTTTACAGTCTGAAGTGTACAGAGTAAACAACAAGCGCTTTATCATACTTGGGTAAAGTCTGCTTACTGGCAGAGAGTGTTATGTAGAGTCTGCTGGATATGTGCTTGCCAGGACAAGAGTAGGACAGGTCTTTATCTCGTAAGTAGGTTTCTGTTCGTTTTGTGGATTAGACACCATCTGGGGTGTTTTATTGTCAGGCTAGTGTTAACCAGGTAGTGTACATAGCACGGATGTACATGCATGCATGAGCACACACACGTACTCACACAAAACACTCACACATGCACGCACGCATGCACGGACGCACGCACGCATGCACGCACTTTTGTAAGCGTCAAAGAAATAAACTTGTACCAGGAAGAAGAAGGTTGCTTGTAACCTAACATAATGCTAAATCTGTAACATTTGATTGTTTCTTTATCTAATAATTTTCAAATAGGTGAATGTCGTTAGGGCCTGAATACAGTCTATATGCTGGTATCTTGACAAAAATCCCGGACGACACACGTACCCTTACAGGTAAAATCTTACGGGTCAGAATCCCATTCATCAACAGGTGTATATGTGTATAACTGTAATAATTACACCAACTAAGTTGTTGTCTCCAGTGAAAGTCCTCAGAAGAAGTTGATAATATAGATATTATTGGCAGAGATACTGTATCTTGAAGGAGTCCATTTTAGGTGTTGTGTCTTTTGAAGGGTGTCACTTGAGCTGCAAGATTCCCCATCCCATCTGGTACTATTTATAGTGATCAACCAGCACAGCTTGCTCTCCCATGCCCCTGAACATGTTGGGTAATAACATGTCGGATTACCCCCCTCCCCCACCAGCCAGTCACCCTATCAGCTGACAGCTGCTGTATGGGGTGGGGTTGTTGACTCAGTAAGGTATCCAGCATGGGGACCATTGTTTCAAGGTCTCCTGCTTGTCATGTTTAATCTGATGGTCTGTCATGACAGTCAGTTTTTTAATATGGTAGAACCTGTCTTGAATGACCACCAGAAGTGTTCTCTCAATACAGGTGGTCGTCCATGGCAGGTCAGTTAATAGTAATAATGTTAGATAGGAGGTCATGGGGAACCAAGAAAGAGGTCATCCACAGTATGTGGTTATCCAAAGCAGGGTCACACAAGATTGGTTCTACTGTGATATGTAATAATTATAATAATCTTACAACATCTGTTATACAAACCACAAATAGGCTGTGTTTTTACCTGCATGTGTGAGAAATAGGCCAACAGTAAGTCACTGGTGCATGGTTGATGGATCTGGAATATGACCTTAATGCAAGTTCTGTATCATTTTTGCTGTATAAACTCCGAAAATTTACTATTTTTACAACTTGACAGTGTTTACTATGATGTGTCTTCTGCAGTTATCCAGGTGGAGATTGCAATGGAAAGTCATGTTTCTAAGCTTTTTTATTCATTTTCAAACATGATTAAGAAAATGTGAACTTTAAAAATAATAATAATTAACTTTATTTAAACATACTTTTATAGGGTATGGCTCTGTTCAATAGTGTGTACAGTGTTACATGAAACAACTGTTTCACTGTCGGTTTATGGGAACTGGAATTTGATCCTGGCATTTTGAAGATCATGTTAGGATGTCAAGAATGACAGGGAAAGAAACTGTACACAAGTTGGCAAAGTCTTTCTAAAGCCATGTTGTTGAGCAGATCTAGTTGCTACCTCTGGACTTTCAGGTGGCAGTTTAGATTTCCCCAGATAGGCTATCAGTGTATTGCCAATTAAGTTCCACCAACAAAAGCTGGTAGTCATTTCCACTAGTGAATGGATTGAGTGAGTGAGGAATGAGACTACTGCAGGCATCTGAGACTTCTTCCTCCTAATAGCCATCAGCCTCCAGTGCCACACAAGAGACCAAGCTGGCAGGGAGTCTAGCATTAACTTTTATGTCTTCAGGGGAGTCTGCATTGAAGTTTTATATATCATCTGTGGGGCTTGGGGGGTCCACTCCAGGGCCAAGACAGAGACAGTTCAGGCTTTACTTTTGTCTCATCTGTACAACTTGGGGTGTCCATATGAGGAGGAGGCAAAGCAGAGAGATGTCCATGTTCAGCTTTCATGTGTCATTTGTGGGGTTTGGAGGTCCACCTGAGGTGGTAAGGCTGAGGACAGTCTTGGTTTAACTGTTGTCTCATCTGTAGAACTTGTGGAGAGGATGGGAGTAGAACAGTTGGCAAAGAAAGCAGATGCCCGGAGGGTGGAAGGGAAAAGGAGGCGAAGGCAACCTAGACTGCGACAGGAGGACTGTGAAGAGAGATTTGGAAGGAATGGGAGAGTGGAGAATGAGAGTGAAAGATAGAGGGGAATGGAGACAGTTGATGGAGAGCAATGCAAGATCAGTGAGGAAAGAGAACAGAAATAGAGGACTGCAATCGAGGCCAGGCACACCCCTGACAGACGGGGAAACAAGAGGACAAAAACAGTCTGTAGGACTTGGGGGTCCATGGGAGGGACAAAGCAGGGGATAATCCAACTTTTATGTTTCATCTGCAGCACATGACGGCTAAAAGACATCTTGAGTACCAATAACACAGTAATGACTGTATGTATTGGAACACCGTATGTATTGGGACACCGTATGTATTGGGACACCGTATGTATTGGGACACCGTATGTATTGGGACACCCTAAAAATCTAGACAAATTAAAAAATTTCTGTACATTATGTTTTGGGACACCTTAATAAATATAATTATGTTTGTTCCTATGTATTCGGACACAGGATATAGAGCCATTGAGACACTCAAAACAGTTAGTAGCAGGGTAATAGACAAGGATGACATGATGTCATTTCAGGACTTGTTCGCGTCCGTAAGTATTGGGGCAGTGAATCTGAGATTTATTTTTGTGCACCGTATGTTTTGGGACAGCTGACAATTTTATTATTTTTAAGTGTCCCAATATATATACAATCATTACGGTAGACAGTATGTTCAAAAATCACAGTTGCTTGTAGACCTAACATCAGGCAGACAGAATTGCTGTATATCCGATGAGAAAAGTAAACCAGTGCCAGTTGGATAATGTGCTTAAACTAATTATGAGCATCTTGAAACTTGGACATGTAACAACCCTTATCAGTGTCACCCTAGTGCAGACCAGACCATGATTGAGATACAATGGTATCTTTAAAGACACACTGGCCAGACACCTCTGTGTAAACAGAACTTGCAGTCTGGCCAGAACTGTCTCTGTCTTGTGTCTCTGCAGACCCGTGTAGGACCTGTCTGAGTCTACACAGATCAACAGAGGCAGTTCTGTACCAGTGCTCTCACCACCTTCTCAAGTGCTACTGGCAGCTGTGTTTATGCGTGTATTTTTCATTGGCCGAAAGCTATTCAGTATTGTTAATTTGGTGATTTTTTATTTTGTTTTTAAATTTATTTTTGTATTTATTTACTTATTTATATGCAATAGTTATCAAATCAAAACACAAGTAGTTATATATACTTAAAATTAAACATACATCTTGTAATTCTTTTGAAGTAATGATGTACCTTGACAATACTATCTATCTGGGCCTTCACAGTGGCACACACTTTGCTGAGTTTCCTGTGATATTGCATGTCCACCCCACCTAAACAGACTTTCAATAAAGTGTATAACTACATACACACTTTATTGCACTATTCTGGTTAATCTATTTACTTTTAAATTCAAGTTTATGCACCCAGTGCAATGCCCACTGCACTAGGATAGCTCCTGAAAGGGTTGTATGGAGACACTCTAAACTCAAGCCAGTGCTTTCTGGGTATGGAAGTCAGGTAAGTACCTGTGAACAAATAAGAAATTATCAGATCATGAAAAGCTTAGAGATAATTAATTAGACCTGTGCAAGTGTTCTAGACATGACTGATTCCAGGTATTTAGTGAAATGTAATCACAGGGATAGCAGGCACTATGATGATTGCCAGGTAAAGCCAGGTGTGCTATCAATGATGGTGTACCTGTCTTGTAATTATCAAATTATGGTTTGACCTGGGGACATGTGTGTATTGTAGACACAGGCTGTTTAGTGGAGTTGACTACAAGCCAGACGCTTCATTGAACATGTCATCAGTCCTTGTAGTTGTCTGAGGTGATTGATACCTGTCAATTATATCTATCTGGCAGTTCTGTAAATTGGTAGGTTAGAAATGTGTAATTGCTGGGGGACTTAAGCTAATAGCTGGCTGTGAACTGATGACAATGGCCAGTCCGGGTGATGGGTTTGGTGACATGATCGCGTCTTACTGGGCGAAGACAGCTAGATACAGGGGGTGAACCATACAGGGTGGGGTAATATTGATTGTGGTTGAGATTTTTATTAAGGAAAAGGTCAGGGAAGTAGCAAGCGTGCCCATGATATGTAGAGACGAAGACTATTTTGTAAAACCCTTATAATAATAATAATATTTATATTTCAGACAAACAGTGAGTATGTCCACATAAAAACAACACCAATAAAAACAGTATATCATATAACAAATAAATACATCGATAAAATCTGTGTATTTAAAAGTTAGATATAAACCCTTACTTCTCGTGGGATACACACTAGGTAGAATGAATCAAGGATTTTTGGATATCATCTGAAAGATGGACATTTCCATTTTGCCTTAAAACTGTCAGCAATATGTACCCACTTTTATTAAATGATTCTTAAAGGATAAAAGTCGAATAAAACAATGATTTTTAGATCTCATCTGAAATAATCATACTTACCTTTTGCTATAACACTTGTGTTATACTGGACAGCAATAATATTTGTGCCCAGTTTTTTATTAAATGCCTTTGTACGGAAATCCAATAATAGACTTGAACACTCAGGGGAAGTTATAGAGCATTTCAAGGAAAGTCAAACATCTGACCACCTACGGTCAGGAAGAACCTAAATTAATCTAAATAGGAAGGATGTTGTGTGGTCAGTAGTTTGTGTGAGATTGACAGTCCAAACAGCTGATCCCACTTAGAGATCTGAGTAATGACCCTTGCAGAGATAAGCCACAGTTCAGCTGTGGTGAAACTGCAGATTTGACAGTATTCCTAGTATTGACATCTCGGTGTTTTCACTTACAGCCGGGAACCACTGTTCACTTTACAGTCTGGTCTACAACCCAAGTCCATATTCCTTGACTGTTGACACAGGGCAGTACGTCAAGCATACACAATGTTTATGGCTGTGTCAGTAGGTGAAATATCATCTGTTGCAATACTTGGAACCAGTGATTAGGAAACTGTAGATTTTTGTTATTGCGATGGAATTGATTTGCGTTATTGTCCAGATTTCTGCTTTAAACTTCAGATGAGCTTTTGACAGCTGCAGACAGTCAGGATGTGCTAGGGGTAATTAGTAAGGGTAATTAGCTCAGTAGGATGTTTCATGCTTCATTTCCTGCAGGGCAGGTTGTGATCTGTGACAGGGTGCATTTATGGGGTGCAGTGATTGGGGTTAATTGGTTGGACAGAGAGGAACATGGGAGAAATCTCAATCAAATATGCATTAGAGAGGACAACTGGCCAGAGAAGCTGTCTGGACAGGTCTAGTGGTGACAGTAGCTTCATTCTGTCTGGGTCAGAGTGGTCACTATTGGGTGTGGAGGTGGTGTATGTTGATAACACTTGCTCCAGGCAACACACCTGAGTAGATATCACAGGATGTCCACAGGGTGTAGTGTAGAAGTCAGCAGTGAGGCATTAGGAGCAGACAGAAACTCGGGAGCTGTCACAGTGAGTATACTGTACAACCACAATCCGCAACTCGCGAGCCAACATTCCATGACGGTGCAACCACATCTTTTCTCACTGCTCGGGTGACTGAGATGTTCTTTGATTGCATCTAATTTGCCAGTTAATCGGTTCTGGTATGGGACAATCATAGACAATGACACCACCCAAGCCCTGCCAGTCATACAGGGCCTGCACCTAGTCCCCTCACTTTACCAGGGAACGCAGGGTTCAGGCAGTTTGGGAGGGGTTTGTGAAGGGCGGCAGTGGTGACAAGATACGTCACTGTATCACATTGGAAGTGAACGTTAGGTGACATCAAGTACAAGTGTCAAGTACATTTGTGTAGCCAGTTTGACATCTGCGGTTTGTGTTGTGTTGCAAGACAGATTCCTTCCTGTCTCTCATGACAGGATCGAGGGGGAAGAAAAACAACTTGTTTTCCCCTAATCTATCGCATGCTGTAATCTGTGGCACAGGTTCGTAGCTTTGTATCTGATGTTTAGACATTTCAGGAGACATATTGAATGTTGCCAGAATCCACAGCGAATAAGCCAGTGTGTTTACGTATGGATTAGGACAGGATTAACTAAGTAGGTAGGCTTTGTATTGGGGCCATTCTTTTATCTTGTGCTCTTTGCCTTATTATGTGGTGTTTATATGGAATATAATTATGTACGTGTGCTAGTATATATGTGTGCTGCATATTGTTTGAATGGACAGAAATGTACATACAAAACATACATTCAAAATGTGTACATTACAACTACATGTGTACAACATTACAGCTACATGTGTACAACATGTGTACAACATTACAACTACATGTGTACAACATTACAACTACATGTGTATATTATGTATGTGTGTGCGTGCACGCATACGTGCGTGCATGCATGCATGCTTGTGTTTGTACCTGGAACCTCACTATTAAAGTCACCCTTGGGACTGGACAAAAGTGACCTGAATAGCGTGTTGACCGCATTAGCGAGACTTATTTCCTATAATTTACTGTATATGGAGATAATTTGGGACTGTCTCAGGGTGACCTTAATTGTGAGGTGGATGTATTACCAAGGTGACCATAAAGCGAGGTTTTACTGTATGTAATACTATATATGTAAAACATTATAAAACCTATGAATTTATTCTCATTTCTTCCAGGCTCATCCGTCGACTTGGCACCGACATTGATGACAATTTATGACAATTACTCTGCGTCCATCAACTCGACACCTCCCGACGCATTGGCACTGTCAGCTGACCAGTCATGTGCCCAACAGCTGCGACACCACCTCGCCAAGTCATGTAGCGACATCCACTACGAGAATGTACAAGCTGTTCGCTGCAAGACCGAGAGTGCCATGGAGAATCTGACAGAGACTCGCACGGAAACAACCAGAGTTTCCTCCACCGAACTCAATGGGGATGTCCCGTCAGCACTCGTAAACTTGGTCCTTCCGAACGATGCGAAAAAGAGGCCGCTCAGCATCAGTTCAACATCGTCGTCTAACTCATCAACGTCTTCGCTCCCGCGGCATCAACGAAAGAAGGTCGCAACAACGTCGTGCCTAGCAACGGCTACGACAACCTGCCTAGCAACGGCAACAACAACTTGCGTGACAACCACTCGAAGTGGGCAGTCTACTCTATATGGAACCGGTGCACCCATGGATACGTCAGCTGGTCTGATAGCAGCACCACCTAGTGACAGCGGAAATGTACCGAGGAGAACTAGTCCGTCGAACTCGTGTGATATTGTCGATAAGGATGTGCGTAAGGTTAAGTTTACCAGTGCATCAGGACGGAATGTTTATATCGACAGAGTCGTCACGGAAATCCTCGACAGTGAGCGATCCTATGTACGAGATCTGAACGACATCATACAGGTACGTTGATCTTGTTTGGTTGCATGTTGATCTTGTTTGGTTACATGTTATTGCATTTGTATTGTGTGCCACGTTGAGGGCTTGTGACTAGCACAATAGGCCAGTAATTAGTTATAATAAATATATTACGAGGTTATAAATTAATAAGTGAAGTTTGTTGACATTTCAGAAACATGTCTCTTTTGATGTTGGTATTTTGCCAGGTCTGTGATGCTTACATGACACCTGCGGTTGAATTTTTATTAAATAATTAAGGGAAATCTTAAGCAAAAATGTTGGTTTCAGAGACACACTTGTTTAGAA
The DNA here is from genome assembly GCA_963995525.1 of Escarpia spicata. Lineage (NCBI taxonomy): Eukaryota > Metazoa > Annelida > Polychaeta > Sabellida > Siboglinidae > Escarpia > Escarpia spicata. The sequence continues at coordinate 56,446,224 of OZ023211.1, read as the reverse complement.
ATGTGTATTGATGACATCTAAAAGGTTTACTTCAGTATAGGTTTAAACCTTAGGGCAGTAGTTAAAATAAAACTAATACTGGAGGTAGTTCTGTTGTTATCATGTTTTGATAACAGTTTCTTTTTATCGGATTACTCCATTCATTTGAAGTTGAGTTACTCAAGTGTGTGGTTTATTGATTACAGTAACGTGTTGACAATGCATAAAGTCTGATAGAGAGGAACTTGCTGATTACTTGGTATTATACATTACCCTAATCTTTAAATGAGGTTCATAAAAGATGTCAACATTAAATGCAGATAATCAAAATTGTAAGTACTACTACTACTACTACTACTATTACTACTACTGCTACTACTACTACTACTACTACTATTACTACTACTGCTACTACTACTACTACTACTACTCTGTGATATTATAAAAAACTAAAAAGTACACTTCTAATTATATTATTTTCTTTCTAGATAGTAAACAAGCTGTTACTTACCCCCATTCAAAATAGGAATATAAAACTAAGATAATTACAGGAAGCTGAACACTTAAAAATAATCAAAGTATTCCAATACTGATAAACTTCAAAGGGATAAATTTGCATTGTGTATTGTTCACAGAGTGATATGCTTTTTTAATCAATGCCTTCTGGGAGGTATGCGAACTGTGTCTATTATTTTTATTAAATGCGCCGTGGGAAAAGTCTTACATTCTCAAAGTATTGGTCTTAAAAATCAAATCAGTCAAAACTACACATGGCCTGAATTAGAGTTCACCAGAGCAGATCTGGCAGCAGGAAAACCTTAGATGTGCTTTAATTGGGCACAGTAAAGATTTACTGGTGTGTTATTGATGCCATGACACCTGCATGCCAACCAGTTTATGTATTGACATCTGGTTTATTTGTTACTCCAAGGTGTAGCGCCATAAACCTCAAGCCTGGGAGATGTCACACCTTCCCACAGTGTTGAACTCTCATCTACATTCAAGTTCATATAAGCAGGGCAAGCTGGTGTATTAGTGGCTGCAGTGTCTGTGACATCTCCACCCAATACCCCTTTGGTCCGTGGTTATTCCTACAGTTTCATATTGGTCCCCATCTGGTGTTGCTACATAAATAACATTATTAAGAAATGATTAACAAGTATACACCAGTTATTTATTTATTTGTCTTTTTAGTAAAGACTCATCTAAGACTCAGGTACCTAGTGATTTTGTTTTTTTAATGATACAGGTGAATTTCCTGCTGACTACAGACAGAATATATATAGAATCCATGTGTTTCCATGAACAAAACCTCTACACACTCCAATAAATGTTTTAAATTTACGTATAATTATTTGACCTTGCTTCAGTCATAATGCGTATCATCCTACAAATGTATATTTCACACAAACTGTGTGGGAAATTGAAATGTCTCACTGTGTGAAATCTATATTTCGATAAATTGATGGTATTGATTGGGATGGTGTTACCTGAGGGCAATTTCCATAAACATGCGACTAAATTTTAACATTTGGCAAGCCATCAATGCGTACATTCTTTACTCAATGCGACTAATAATAAAATATGTCACATGTTTGATATGATGTACCACAAACATAGTGAGAGTGGTCTTACATTGCTGTCTATGTTCGCATCTACAATACTTGTTTGGGGGTCCCTCTTCTCAACTGTCAGGCCCTACATACACCAGTTTTATCACTGGTGATATTGGTTGACCAGATACCTAGTTAGGAATACCTTTGGGATCTGGTGGTAATCAAGGGATCTGTGCTAACATCCTGCACTGGAGGCTACCACTGGAAGTTGATCTTCTGACCATACATAGGTGACTGGGGCTCAACCACAGGATGTGTTCACACTGGATAATGTCAACTAATCCCTTCTGGCTAAACGCAACTCTCTGTGTGTTACACCTATGGTAGTTATAGCAGATTATGTTCCCTGTTTGTTTATCTCTGTCTGCCTGCCTGCACGTCCGTCTGTTTGTGTGTCTCTTTTGTTTCCGTCTGTCTGTGTGTTTGCGTGTCTGTCTGTGTGTCTGCGTGTCTGTCTGTGTGTCTGCCCGCCCGTCCGTCCGTCTGTCCGTCCATTATTAATATCAAGTGTTTATGGCTCATTTAATGATAATGAAACATTTGTTATTGAAGTATGTATTTAATGCAAATAAAGTATCTGCAATATTACAAATGTATATTATGGCATAACAATATACTACATTAGAATTTGCTACAATTTAGAAAACCTAATGAAGTATGATCCTGGAGCAGTAGGTGATGGTTGGTGGTTGCACCAGGCCTCCAGGGGATACACCAGTGGTGGTGACAGCTGAGGGTCTTTTAGAGCCAACATGAAAGGGGCAATCTGCTGGGGCCACCACAATCCACCCCACAATCTGGTGAGCCTGCCATCTGATAGTGGCTCACTGCCCATGGAATGAGTGACTAATGACAGGGTGGGCAGAGGCAAGGTCCTGGGTTCATCTGTGTCTGCTGTCATAGATCCTGGTGCTAATATAAGAGCATTTGCTCACTAATGGGCTACTTTTTACCTGTCAGACATTTAAAAAATAAACTGATCAGAACTACCTTGGTATTGTGTAGATTAAAATCTATTATATGAAGTGTACTCCACTTAAGTTAGTTTTTGTTGGAAGCGAGTTACTTAAGATAGTATTTTTAGATATGATAGATTCCTCTTAGCTATATGTCCAAACATGACATAGAAAATGTAATTACTGTACACACAATTGCTAGGTTTATGTTCTATTCAAATTATTGTAATTAAGCAAACATTAAATAGTATTACATTACAGTGGTCAGTCCTACATTGAGTAGACGTCTATATCTTAAAGGTAACCAAGTGGAAACACCACAGATCTCAGTCTTTACTCTTTTCATAGCAGTCCACGAGAACACTTGGAGAACACTTGGAAGATTAACAGTTCATTACAGCTACTTAGTTCACATGTGTTACCAATTACTGTTTTTAATGTTTTGATTCAGCAGGGTGATCCTAAATTTAGAATTTCCAAGGATTTGTTATGAACATGTTGGTGGTAAATGTTGGGATCATTAAGGAAAAGGGTAGAATTCATTATTTTCCAAAACGCAAGAAAATCTCATAAATTTTATTTTATGATTTGTCAATATCAGAGTCATCAATGTAGGTCGAATGTCAGGTTGGCATGTCCTGTTTGTGGTGAGTTTGGTGCTGTGTATTAGCTCTAGAGGCTGTACAATTCTAGCAGACATGGTCAGTGATTAAATGGTTACTTACTGTGGTACCACTTTGAGATTAACAGCATACTTAATTTGTGGTAAATTTGTGCTTGAAGAAATATTAGCTAGTAAACTAAGGAATGTAATAACTGTCATTATTTGTGGGGTGGGTTTTTAAATGACACTTTTTATCTGGTAATTATACCCAAGACATACCAGTGAATTGCCTCGGCACTAATGGAGGTTTCCTTAAATTAGGTGTCAGAAAGGGCACCCACTAGCAAAAGGGCTGGAAATAAGTAAGCGGGGTGTATTGTGGTAGTTTATCACACATAAAACACTTTAATCAATAGTCAGTCTGGTGCAAATTGTGAAATATTCTAGTGTGAATAACAGGACTTTATCAACCAGAAATAAACTGTGCTGTGAGTGTTATCTAGATTTGTTGGGAGTGTAATCTCTCACTCAGTATGACTTGCAATTGCTGTATACCAAATCTGACTAAATAGCGCCTTTTGAAGTATCAGCTGATCAAGACAGATACTATTTGTCTATAAATACATTTTAAAGTGAAAATAATAATAATATTTATTTTATAATGTCAAGCAACAAAACCACTAAAAATATAATGTTACTGTGAAAAGTACTCAGGTAGAGTAAATTGTTGTTTGTCCTTTTTATAAAATAATTTCATTCCATATCTCCTGCCCACACCAAATGTGTATATCTGCAACTTCATGTGCTGGTCCCTCTGCTGATAAAGACCAAGCACTACATAATGGCTTGATTTATGTGGATCAACATTTATATTTAAGCTTTATGTAGACAGTCATATGCACAGTCCTGCACTCTGCCAAGAGCCAGAGAAAAGCCAGATCCAACCAACTGCAGTTTTATGTTGGCGCATGTCGTTTTCATTGACCTTACACCAGACAGTGCCCATTCGAAGCTTTCACCAACTAATGCTCAGTCCTGACAGGCTATACTTCATCTTTGCTGAAACCATCAGCCTTGCTTCCCAGAATGTATGTATATATCGTTTTTCCGATATCCCTAGGAATCCCGGATCATCTCTTTCACAACGACTTTTTGTTCCCGAAACCAAGCTTAATATCGGCAGACGTGCTTTTTCTGTAGCTGCACCCAAAATCTGGAATCAACTCCCTATCGCTTTAAAATCATCTGAGACTATAAATACCTTCCTTATTATTTGAAATTGCATTCCCACCCTAACCTTCGGCGGTCCCTTGCTCTAATGACGACTCTTGCTTGTCCCTGTTAAAGATTTTGCCCAATGATTTTAGTATGTTGCGCCTCTGAGCTCAGGTTCCTGGGGATTTAGGCACTATAGAAGTTTGTCATTATTATTATTATTATTATTTATGTGGAATCTTTCAAAATGCTGTGAACCACTGCATTGAATATATACTGGGATAGTCTTCGTGCATTTATTGCAGCGCAGCTGAATGCTTCCCACAGAAGTCAAGATGGTGTTCGATTGAACAGGTCTGTCAGTGGGTAAAACTGTTTTTAAAAGTGCTCTGAGCAGTCCTAAAGATTGGATACTGCGCTATATAAGAACTTACCTTCACTTTACTTTTTTATTCATTATTTTTGTGTCATTGCATTGGATTGGACTTTACTAATACATAAATGTAACGTCCTTAACAGATAGCTCAGCAGCGAGATGTCTCAGAATGTCGAACAAAGTACTAATGTTTGAGACCACCAGCTGCCATTTTGAAACTTGGACAATCACCCCACTTTATCAGTTTCTTCTCAGAAGAGACGGCTAAAAGTTCATTCCACCTGGTGCTTATCTCAGAGGAACATAAAATATCCCAAATAGCGAAATGGAAAAACCTGTTATAGGCTAACAGTGCCAAGATCTACAAAAACAGAAACCCATACAAGCTCTGCATAAGCTGCTGCCAAAAAAAATTTCTGAGAAGGATACAAGCGAGAACCTTGTCTAGGCAGATACCTGAGCTAGATATAAGACCACACATTATTATTATTATAAAAGGTATAATTATAATGACTTTGAGAAGTATAATTATCCACCAGGCGGGTCTGTGATGTGTTAAGCCACATGGTTTTGGCTGAAGGGATATTTCACTGCCTAATATTCTGTTCACCCCTACGGATAGTTCTGTGGGACAGATGCAGCAGGACTCAGGCCAGAACACATGTAAATGAATTGAAGTCTGCAGACACCTGCTGTGAGTTGACATGAAAGGAATCTGCCTTCTGTAGTAACAAAGGGAACAAGCTGTGTTATGTTCCGCCTGGCTGGGGCTCTCAATACACACTGCAGGCATATTACTGCACAGAGTGATGCACACTGCAGGCATATGGCTACACAGAGTGATGCACACTGCAGGCATATGGCTACACAGAGTGATGCACACTGCAGGCATATGGCTACACAGAGTGATGCACACTGCAGGCATATGGCTACACAGAGTGATGCACACTGCAGGCATATGGCTACACAGAGTGATGCACACTGCAGGCATATGGCTACACAGAGTGATGCACACTGCAGGCATATGGCTACACAGAGTGATGCACACTGCAGGCATATGGCTACACAGAGTGATGCACACTGCAGGCATATGGCTACACAGAGTGATGCACACTGCAGGCATATGGCTACACAGAGTGATGCACACTGCAGGCATATTATTGCACATAGCAGTGCAGAGAAATGGAATTCAGACCGATAGTTTTCATTCCGCTCACATACGCGCACCCGTCATTGAACCATTACAAACTTAGATAATAACCGTTCTGGAGGTGGATTGTTCCCAAAATAATTTAAGGTAAATATATATGGTGCAGTATCCAGTTCTTTGGACCACAGAAAGTGCTTTATGCTTTTTGAGAGATCTGTTAATTTTGACACCTAATTCAGTTGTAAGGGAATTATCCAGCCATATCACAATTACTGCACAACTACTATTTAGTCATTGATATCTACCACTGCCTCTATAGCCAGACACTCATCCATACAGCTGTATGACTGAGGCAATGTGTAATGATCAAGCTTCGAAACAGCAGCAAGACCTTGAGAGTCCAACTTGTGATCTACTGTGCTACTGAACCCTACTGACGTGGCTCATGTGTACCCTAACCCTGGATGGATGCACAGTCTCATAAAACAGATCGTTACAAAATAAAAAAATAACGGTGGGTTCAAAATGGCGTTTAAAAAAATCCTGTGTTGGACTTTTCCTCTTTGGGCTGACAGTCTTTCTAGATTCTCCAAGTAAAGCCTTTTTTTTTACACATATCTGACATTAACTGTGGTGGATCCAATGGTCAGACGGTCACAAATAGGCACAGGTAGGGAGGGTCACTACTTTGTTGTGTGACCAGCCCGGCCGAGTCAATGTTCCATTCAATTATGTGCTATCAACTGTAAGTAACAACACTGTGAGAGGACATTGGACAATTTTCCAATAAAGCGATCTAAACTACACCCATAAATTAAGTCAATATCCAACAGTGTCTATTGTCGGTGTGCTGCTGCCAAGGAACGCCTGTCAACTGAATTAGCCTGGAGTGTGTGTCTGCTTGAATTAGTTGGTGGCTTGTGTCATGTCTCCCCGACTAAGAAGAATTCCCGGAATGCGAGGCATGCTAAGAGAAATGTCCGTCTTCTAGATCTTGTTGTGTGAAAGATTTACGATTTGTTGTGATTCCAAGATTTTCTCACTAACCTTGACAGTGTAAACAATGTTAGGTATGCAAACTAACAGTTGACTTTCTTTGATGTAGAGGTCACCGTTATAATCAACGCCATTGTAGCCTGGTTTAATTACTGAATTACTAGACATTACATATACATGTGCAAAATATACATACATTTTTAAAAATAATTTATAACATCTGGTTTGATCTCAACATGTTCAAGAACAATTTGTTGTGTGAAATGTGCCAGTGACTGATAAGTTCTGTCATTCGTTGTGGCTTACAACATAAACGTATTTTTAGTCAGAATATTGCTATGCTATTTATACACTTTTATTACAAGATCCATTTTTAATGTTACTATTATTTAGAGGACCGTTGAGAATTTTCCGGAATGAGGAATATAACACATATAATTTTATAATTGATTAAACAACTGCTTTGAAAAATCAAATATGGCCACCACTACATGTATCAGGCCAGGAACCCATTGGAGTGATTGATTAGAAAAAAGTATGCAGTTATGAGTTGTATTTATACCCCTAGGCTCCTCACTGGGGTGGTCCTGTTATCTCTCTCCTTAATGTCAGCTATGACAGGGTGAGGGACTTGATAAGATCAGGTCATTTGTGGTCAAACTGTGTCCAATCATTTGCTGACTTGATCTCAGATTGCTCTCAATGTAGATGCCTCTGGAAACATAGTTCTGACAAACCCAATAATGTTCTCCTAAATGTACATACTTTGGTCGAGGTGGCTGCTCGTATCGAGGTGGCCGCGTCGTATCTCGCTATCAGGTTGTTCAGTGCGGTAACACTAGGCGCAGTGTGAGGGGAGATGGGGTCGTCCGAAAGATCAAACACGTTCAATGTTCATAGTTTATTGCTGGTTAGTTGTAATAAAAATGTTCTTGGTTGTAAATCATTCGGCTGCTTCATTGTTTAACAGAACTTCTTGAGCTATTGTATGTAAAATGGGCTACTTACTAGAGTTATCTCCCCCACCCTGTTCCTGAAATCACCCTGCTTTCACCCATAGCTCCTTACAATGTTTCAAATGCCTACGTGTGGAAGGTGCCAACTGTTGGTGTATAAATAGGTTATAGGTCAACTGACCTGAGACTCGAGGGAGGACCTCACCTTTGTTGATACTTAGTGGTCAGCTTCTAGTCACAAATCCAGCAATATAGTTTACCAATGCAGCAGGGGACTTCAGAATGTATGTCTCCAGTTGGTAGCTACATTTTAAAGGGAGTCCAGCACCTCCGGCCTATCATAACTCCAGGCTGTAGCGGTATAATAAGACACGCCCAACTACAACTCTGATAACCAACTGCAATGTTGTCTGTTTGAGTGAGATTAAAGGAACAGTTGACTTAATCCATTCTTAATCTTTCATGATTTCTTGTTAAACATTCATTCACAGTAGACATCCAGATAATAATAATTATTATAAAATGAAAGTACATGTCTTCTTGTTCGTAAAAATAACTAAGTTGTAGTTGGCAATTATTTGTGTATTACAAGTTTCAGTATTCACTGTGCACAGTAAAACCTTACTATTAAGGTCACCTGTAGGACTAAGTAAAGTGACCCAAATAATGAGGTAACCATATTTTTTCTTTACCTTTATAAGTTGATTTTTTGGTATATACTTTACTGTTAGGGAAATCATTTGGGACTATCCTAGAGTGACCCTATTTGAAAGGTGGTTGTTTTACAGAAGTGTCTGTAAAACTAGATTCTACTGTATTTCACTAAATTCCCATACCATGCTGTACCGTTATATCATTTTATTAATACTGTACAGCTGGTGAAGCCATGTGACCATGTTAGTGTATTCACTATAATTCAGTTATCTTCTTGTTATCAGCCAACTCCTGGTCCATCTAACTGTTGGTGAAGCACTGGTCAAGTTATCTAGGTGATTGACTCATGGCCTAAGTCAGTCACCTGACACTGGCTGTTGTGTGTGGACAGATATGTTAGTGTTGATGGACACAGGTCCGTTTATCCTACCTACTCAATCACTCAGAGGTGCTTTCCAGGTCAGTCAACCACCGGGAGTGGATGTGGCTGTGTACAGTGCTGCACCCTGGTGAATGTTGGCACACTAATTTGCCTAGTGGTTCAGATTAACAACAGTTGAATTATCACAGGCGTGTGTTGCGTCAACTGGTGCAAAAACTGGTCATAGTTGACCTTTCATACTGTAACTTCTATGAAGTGGAAGCATATCAGCTTAGAATTCATTCAGATTAGAACACAGGCTCAGTGTGATCTGCCTCAAGTTGGTCATTTCAACAAATTAGTTGTACGAATTTACCATAGTCAATACTTTTTACCACATATGATATCTGATAAGTTAAATATATTAAAGAAAATATGGTACTGCGATAACTGCAGCACAAGTTTGTATCACCAGATGATGTGCCTGGGCTATGCAAAATGCAGTGCCAATGATTGGTCAGTATTACATTGACTAATATAACATCAACTGTTGGCTAAATGTACCTCTGTCATATTACATTGACTCATATAACACCAACTGTTGGCTAAATGTACCTCTGTCATATTACATTGACTAATATAACACCAACTGTTGGCTAAATGTACCTCTGTCATATTACATTGACTCATATAACACCAACTGTTGGCTAAATGTATCTCTGTCATGTGATGTTGTTTGCAGGGGTACGTGAGACATATCCTTGAGACTCCCGAACTAAGCATCCCAGAGGAAGATGTGGTTGCACTGTTTGGCAACATTGAGGCCATCTACCACTTCAGCAGGTAATAAGAGCCTAGGTCCCAGTCAGAGTGGGTGATGTGTGGTGGTTGTAGAATAACACAACAAGGTCTTCACTAAAACCTGCGTACTGTGGTCAGTCTTGAAATATATCTAGGCACCATTCACTGACAAGACATCAAACTGGGTGGATTTATTAACAGTTGTTCGTAGTAGTTAGGTGTTCATGATAGAGTATAGTACTGGTGTTTGCTGTCATGATTATGTACTCAAGCGTACAAGAAACATCAGCTGTTTGGAAGAGTTTCACCAAGTCCTGACATGTACCTTATAGTAAGAGTCTAATTGTATATATTTAATTTGTATGTCTAATTTGTGTTGTTTGAATATGTGCTTTAGTCTTTATCTTGTATAATTAAGACTGTATTTAATGTAAAATTATTTAAATAGAAGTAATGGTAAGAAACTTAATAATTTACAACAATCACTTGTATAAGAACAACATGCCTTTATTGGTCTAATACACGTAACAACACTTTGCTTCAGGGGATTCCTTGAGTGTCTGGAGCAGTGTGGACATGACGCAGTCAGTATTGCCAGCTGCTTCGTAGACATGACTGATGGCTTTGACATCTACACCCAGTACTGCACCAACTACCCCAGGTCTGGGCAGCATCTCGTGTCCTAGCATAACTGGATCATCTCGTGTCCTCCTCCTCCTAGTATAACTGGATCATTCAGTGTTGAGTAGGCTGAGTGTAGGAACCAGAAACATGGCAGGGAGTTGTGTTTTATTTTAAATACAAATATAGTATTAAGTAAAGTGAAAGTCAAATATGTTATGACGATGTACTTTTACATAATATAAAAGGAGAGTCTGTTCCTCTTGTTTCCACTTGCGACGTGTGGAAGTTGTAAACAAACTGTCTAGTTTCAAAACAAGTCTTTTTGGTAATATTGTCAATGTGGGCTGAATTAACCGCAATACTCTTTGTTGATTTGGTTCAATGATTTCACATTTTCCCACGTTCAACACAGCCATTTCAGCAGACTTCCTGTTACAAATTATTACTCTGGCTAATTCCAGGTAGAGGATCAGACTGCCTTCCTTTAATACACATTTTTAAGATGACTTCTGCAGCATTGCCCTTGGGTACAGAGGTACAGTGATAGGGTATCAGACTCGTATTTTTGTCACATTATCAAAAATATTTTGTTGGTTATTGTGACACCCACCTCTGTGATGGCTGTAGTTGACTTACTATATAAGTTGTCATGTGAGATCCCTGTGTGTTCTCAGGAGTGTGGTGGTGCTGACGCAGTGTGTCAACGATACCCAGCTCGCAGTGATGTTCAAACAGAGGCAAGGCATGCTTGGACACGGCCTACCTCTTGGAGCCTACCTTCTTAAACCCATCCAGAGAGTGCTCAAGTACCATCTACTGCTGCAGGTGGGCGACTCAGAGATAATGTCTTGTCTTGTCTTGTCTTGTCTTGTCTTGTCTTGTCTTGTCTTGATTATGTACTATTATGCCTACTGTGAAATGTACTCAGGTAGAGTAAATTGTGTAAATTGTTGTTTTTCCTTTTATTCTACTGTGGGGTCAAATGGTCAGTATACAATAAATGTCAGTCGGCACTGCGGACGTCTCTTAAGTTCACTCTGCTTGAAAATCTATTTTACGATTGTCTCAGAACATCGATGTCCAGTATCAGACGAGATTACCTTATTTGGCCTCAGCCCACGCCCACCCTCAAGACAAAAGTTTGTAACGATTGATATGATGATATCAATAAAGTAACAGTATCGGTCCGGAGTGTAAAATATTGATATCCAATGCCAGACAAAATGGCCTCTGACCTCTCCACCCCCAAATGAAAGTAATTTTGTATGATATCAGACATCGACGTTCTAAGATGATCCCTTATAGGGCTGATGGTTGAAAATTATTACTCGATGAACATTACAAAAACATTCGATTTGATGGAGAGCTATTTAAAAAATGATATATGCTATAATGTGTTTGGAGTTTTACATTTACTTGAGAGTCTAGCTAAGAATAAAGTAAAGTAGAGCGGGTATCTCTGTAATACAGCCACCTCTCAATTAAGGTCACCCTGGGACAGTCCCAAATTATTTTTGAAACACTAAAGTACAGGAAATAATCTCGCTGATACGGCCACCTCACTGTTCACGTCACTTGCTAAGACCCAAGGGTGACCTTAATAGCAAGACCCAAGGGTGACCTTAATAGCACAATCCAAGGGTGACCTTAATAGCACGATCCAAGGGTGACCTTAATAGCACGATCCAAGGGTGACCTTAATAGCACGATCCAAGGGTGACCTTAATAGCACGATCCAAGGGTGACCTTAATAGCAAGACCCAAGGGTGACCTTAATAGCACGATCCAAGGGTGACCTTAATAGCACGATCCAAGGGTGACCTTAATAGCAAGACCCAAGGGTGACCTTAATAGCAAGACCCAAGGGTGACCTTAATAGCGAAGTTCCACCGTATTGTCGTTTTTAAACAAGTATATTTTTAGATAAATTAATTTTGTTGTTTCTTGTCCTTGCCACAGTTTCTATCACAATGTCTTCCACTTTTAAAATAATCACAGCTCAACTCATATTTGCACAAAATAAAAACTGCTTGCACAGAGAGATTTGATTTGCTCTTTTCAGAAAATTGTGAACAACTATGACGAAAATGCAGCGGGGTACGACATGATCTCCAACGCTCTCAGCTCAATGACACACATGGCCGCACACATCAATGAGATGAAGCGTAAACACGAACACACGATGCGAGTACAGGAGATACAGTCGTTGCTGCACGACTGGGATGGCCATGACCTCATAACCTATGGTGACCTCATTCTAGAGGTACATCTGTCGCCTTATTTGGAAAATATTCAGAGTTAGGATTAATAAAAAATGAAAATATTTTGTTTGCTGTCATGGAAGTTTTTGTAATGTTTGCTAGAGGTCTTTCATTTATGTTGTAAAACTACAAACACTTGGACACTTGCATGCACACACGTGCACATGAAAGCACACACACATGCACGCACGTACGCACGCACGCCCGCACACACCTGTGCATGAACTCAAACTTCAGATTTATTATGAAATAAAATATGTGTTTATAACAGAACTTATTGCTATGATTCAGTTGAGTTATATATGTGTGTGTGTGCGTGCAACATATTGCTATGATTCAAATGAGAAATTAATAAAAGTGTGATATTTATTACATCTTTTCCGACACATTTTTTATTAATATAAAGCATGTTAACAAATCCTAATTCAGCCTTGTTATACAACTTGTCTTCTTTACATTACAGGACTCATTTCGCATGTCCGGGGCAAAGGTCAGCCGGCAACTGTTCCTTTTCGAGAAGGGTTTGCTTGTGACAAAAAAACGAGAAGATGGCCACCTACTGGTGAAGGCAGCAATCGAAAGTTCGAACTTGATGCTGATAGAGAGCGTTCCAAAGGAGCCGCTCAGCTTTCATGTGATTCCCTTCAACAATCCCAGGGTGCAATACACGATACAGGTAAGCAGTGCATATAACTAGGTCAGTGTGACCTGCATGTTATCAATATTCTAAATAACCTAACTTAGTAAGCCAATATATGTTTGTATATGTATTGATATGTATGTGTACAATTTTCTTTATAATTATAAATATAATTTACAATGGATGCTTGCTATAAAGATTAGTGAGTTCTGATGTAAAGAAGATCCACTTAAGAGGAATAACCTTGAAATCCCCATTCTGCTTGCACCGTACTATGTGCACATGGACTTAAGGAACATTAGACATAAGGAACAGTTTGACTTAGTCCTAAATTGTTCCTTATAACGAGTGTCCACTGTACTTGTGTTAGAGTTGGCACATACAAGTGGCTTGCACTTACAATGCTGTTTAATCATGTTTACTTAAAACAACATAATTGGCAGTTTCATGAAAAGCACAGAATTTGTAAAGAAAGATGAAAATCACTCGGTACCCTCACTTATTATTATAATTTATTATTAGTATATATATATATATATAATTATAATATATACAGTGGAACCTCACTATTAAAGTCACCCTTGGGACTGGACAAAAGTGACCTGAATAGCGCGGTGACCACATTAGCGAGACTTATTTCCTATAAATTTACTGTATATGGAGATAATTTGGGACTGTCTTAGGATGACCTTAATTGTGAGGTGGCTGTATTACCAAGGTGACCGTAAAGTGAGGTTTCACTCATATATGTATATAATATATATGTGTTTGTGTGTGTGGTACCAACCTTCTGCAGTCTTGAAAGCCCTGCAGTACCAACAGTAGTTATGGTGGATCGTGTCATCTTTCAGGCCCGCAGCCTTGAGCAGAAGAGGAAGTGGTGTCGCGAGATAAAGCGTCTCATCCTTGAGAACTTCCAGTCGGTGATTCCCGAGAAGGTGAAGGAGCTGGTGATGAAACTGGGCAAGAGTCGTGAGGAGGAAGGTGAGTATTGACACTAGGGTTGTTACCCCATAAAAAATGCATCTGGCGATCCAGGATATGATGTGAGTGTTAACGTTTCCCTATGTGATATAAATTATGTACATATAATTAAAATTAATAACTGCTTGTTAGCTAGCCTGATACAGTTAGTTTTTTACTGTTTTTTTTTAATTAAAACAATTTATACAAACAAATTCGTTCGTTCATACAAAGTGAACTGGACAGTGAGTTTTAAATATCTTGATAATATATCAATTTGCTATGTAGCTTATTAATATATCGCAGGCTGTGGTGATTCATAGTATATCAAGACATCGATGTAATCTTTATAACCCTAATTATTACACTGTATATTGTTATAGTTACTGGGTATTGATCATGTTTGTTATTTTTTTCATTCTCTGAATGCTTAATCACGCAGAAAGTCAACAATTGCAAAGGGCTCGGAAATCAACCTGTATTATTATAAGTTCAGAGTTCATTGTTGTGTTTTCCTTCGCTGGAAGCATGTTATTTCTTATACCTTTTTCTGTTTATTTATTTTGTGAACTTATAAACCTGTAGTCAGCGGCCACACCTTGATAGGCTTGAAATAATTGATGCTTAGTCAAGGAAAAAATATCCGTAGAAAAATAAATGTGCTGTGGTTTAAAAAACGTTGTTTTGGTTGTAGATTTAGATGAGTCATGTGAGATTCGAGAGCAGGCTCCTCGCCAGCACAGCGCACCAGAATACCTCGAGAAACGACGTGCAGGACGCCGCAAGTCCACCAGCACGATACTAGGTACAACATCGAGTGTCTGCATGGCACATCAGTACAGACAACTCTGCTTAGAATCCCATTGGGCCATAGCAATCTGATTACGTCTGGCCTCCCATAGCAAAGTGTGTGTAAAGTCGCAAAATTGTTAAATCGAGTTTCGTACCTTTTTGGATTCCGCAGATCACATGCTTTAAAATGACACTTCATTTGTTGAAATATTTTCAGTAGTTTTTAATTTACAGATAAGCCACGTTTTGAGAAACGAGGTCATTTATATTGATATTTTCTGTTGTTTTTCAATCTCTGGGTTCGGAGATGCATAAAATTGTATTAGTTTTGGATTGTTTGTCAATGAAAGTAAACTTGACATTGAAAGATAAGATTATAAAATGCACGTTTCTGTCAAAATCTCAAAATTGGTGGAACATGAGCTAAATGGCTATTTTTAGCTTCTATGCAGAATAGACCCTTGTGATTTAATACCCAGTTGACAGGGGTGGATCAAATTTGAAGCGGCCGATTCACCTAGGCGAATATATGAAAAATAGCAGGAATGGGGAACATACCGTACCAGCCGCAATTGTGATTCTAATTAATTTCTGATTCTGTTATCTGTGATTCTATTAAAGCAGTTTCCTCAGCTGGTTCAGTCCGTCGCAACTTTGTTTCTTTCGTGTCCAAAAATGTAATCTGTGAAGTTTAAATAATATCTGCAGTTGGTTTTATAAAATGTTTGTTTAAATGATCAAAAGAAGTGACTTTAGCCATTACATCCTGGTCTTGCATCTGGCCAAATAACCACTTTTTGTTTGGGTTTCATTTAGTAGAATCAACAAAGGTACATACTGATAATGTTTGGTTTTTCTTTTTTAGACTTTGGCCTACTGAAATCAAGATTAGGTAAGTGCAGTTGTCAATATCTGTACCAGGAAGCTGTGTAATGTATCATTCGATTAATTAACACTTCAAAATGACTCAAAATAAACGTTAATTGTTGTGTGCGTAAAATTTTGTATGATAACATTTGCTAAAAGACCATTAACACAACCTGTTTTATGATGAAAACACAATTATTGGTTCTTTTTGTCAAACATACACTGGTTCAAATTTATGTAGATGTATCAATTCTACAATGAAGTTAGGTTGTTTTAAAAAAATACAAGTTCTTTGAGGGTGATTGGTGAAAGGGTGCTATGAGACAGCTATGTTGTATTTAGGAGTGGGTGAGACGTCTGTACGAAGTAGTGTGTGTTGCATGGTGCTATGAGACAGCTATGTTGTATTTAGGAGTGGGTGAGACGTCTGTATGAAGTAGTGTGTGTTGCGTGGTGCTATGAGACAGCTATGTTGTATTTAGGAGTGGGTGAGACGTCTGTATGAAGTAGTGTGTGTTGCGTGGTGCTATGAGACAGCTATGTTGTATTTAGGCATGTGTGAGACGTCTGTATGAAGTAGTGTGTGTTGCGTGGTGCTATGAGACAGCTATGTTGTATTTAGGAGTGGGTGAGACGTCTGTATGAAGTAGTGTGTGTTGCGTGGTGCTATGAGACAGCTATGTTGTATTTAGGAGTGGGTGAGACGTCTGTATGAAGTAGTGTGTGTTACGTGGTGCTATGAGACAGCTATGTTGTATTTAGGAGTGGGTGAGACGTCTGTATGAAGTAGTGTGTGTTGCGTGGTGCTATGAGACAGCTATGTTGTATTTAGGAGTGGGTGAGACGTCTGTATGAAGTAGTGTGTGTTACGTGGTGCTATGAGACAGCTATGTTGTATTTAGGAGTGGGTGAGACGTCTGTACGAAGTAGTGTGTGTTGCGTGGTGCTATGAGACAGCTATGTTGTATTTAGGAGTGGGTGAGACGTCTGTATGAAGTAGTGTGTGTTGCGTGGTGCTATGAGACAGCTATGTTGTATTTAGGAGTGGGTGAGACGTCTGTATGAAGTAGTGTGTGTTGCGTGGTGCTATGAGACAGCTATGTTGTATTTAGGAGTGTGTGAGACGTCTGTATGAAGTAGTGTGTGTTACGTGGTGCTATCAGACAGCTATGTTGTATTTAGGAGTGTGTGAGACGTCTGTATGAAGTAGTGTGTGTTACGTGGTGCTATCAGACAGCTATGTTGTATTTAGGAGTGTGTGAGACGTCTGTATGAAGTAGTGTGTGTTGCATGGTGCTATGAGACAGCTATGTTGTATTTAGGAGTGGGTGAGACATCTGTATGAAGTAGTGTGTGTTGCGTGGTGCTATGAGACAGCTATGTTGTATTTAGGAGTGTGTGAGACGTCTGTATGAAGTAGTGTGTGTTACGTGGTGCTATGAGACAGCTATGTTGTATTTAGGAGTGTGTGAGACGTCTGTATGAAGTAGTGTGTGTTACCTGGTGCTATGAGACAGCTATGTTGTATTTAGGAGTGTGTGAGATGTCTGTATGAAGTAGTGTGTGTTGCATGGTGCTATCAGACAGCTATGTTGTATTTAGGAGTGTGTGAGACGTCTGTATGAAGTAGTGTGTGTTGCGTGGTGCTATGAGACAGCTATGTTGTATTTAGGAGTGGGTGAGACGTCTGTATGAAGTAGTGTGTGTTGCGTGGTGCTATGAGACAGCTATGTTGTATTTAGGAGTGGGTGAGACGTCTGTACGAAGTAGTGTGTGTTGCGTGGTGCTATGAGACAGCTATGTTGTATTTAGGAGTGGGTGAGACGTCTGTATGAAGTAGTGTGTGTTGCGTGGTGCTATGAGACAGCTATGTTGTATTTAGGAGTGGGTGAGACGTCTGTACGAAGTAGTGTGTGTTGCGTGGTGCTATGAGACAGCTATGTTGTATTTAGGCATGTGTGAGACGTCTGTATGAAGTAGTGTGTGTTGCGTGGTGCTATGAGACAGCTATGTTGTATTTAGGAGTGGGTGAGACGTCTGTACGAAGTAGTGTGTGTTGCGTGGTGCTACGAGACAGCTATGTTGTATTTAGGAGTGGGTGAGACGTCTGTATGAAGTAGTGTGTGTTGCGTGGTGCTATGAGACAGCTATGTTGTATTTAGGAGTGGGTGAGACGTCTGTATGAAGTAGTGTGTGTTGCGTGGTGCTATGAGACAGCTATGTTGTATTTAGGAGTGGGTGAGACGTCTGTATGAAGTAGTGTGTGTTGCGTGGTGCTATGAGACAGCTATGTTGTATTTAGGAGTGGGTGAGACGTCTGTATGAAGTAGTGTGTGTTGCGTGGTGCTATGAGACAGCTATGTTGTATTTAGGAGTGGGTGAGACGTCTGTACGAAGTAGTGTGTGTTGCATGGTGTGCACATGTCTGTAAGGTCTATAATAACACATTGTTTCTCGTTTGTGTTTACAGCTGCCAGAAGGGTAAGCATCATTTCTTTGCTTTCGTATCTCTTTCTCACTGTCTAACAAAACTATAATTTAGGATCAGTTCAGTTTATCTTATGGAGGAGAAGTTAGTTAGAAAATTATACCAATGTGTATATCTGACTTTTATTGAAATAATAATTAAATTTTAACTTATTTTAAATTTATTATCTATTTTATTTTACCACTGCTAACACTTAGCGTCTCTGAGCAGTTTTACCAGGATACACGGAGACGTGACTGGCAATTTGTGCATCTGTATAATAACAAAGCACACATATGACCAAAAGGATCCATCAGAACACTGCAAAGTCTTAAACTTTAGTGGACCTTTCAATATTTGTTCTCACTGAGCTTTGAATCGAGTGTGATATTGGTCAAAATTAAATCACAAAGATTGATACAACAGTCAAAGTTGGCATTGGAGGTCGCTGTCACAGTGTCAGACGCTGCAAAAAAGGGGCGTTTACACTAATTGGGGCTTGTAACCTTAAGAGAACGAATACAATATATGTGACAGTGTTAAACTGTCTGTTGCAGTCTCCCCCTGTACGTCGGCGCTCTGACATCACCCCACCAAACTTCGCTTCTCCTATCAAGTCTCGCTTGATGGACACCGCAGGGGTAAGGACAACTTGAGTCAACTACATTTATGTCACTATTTAGGCTCAATAATTTCCTCAAATTCTTCTCTCGTGTTTTTCGAATAATTTTACATTTATCGATGGGCATTTGTTCGTTCACGCCATGTTGCTCAAGTTCACCCAGCTTTATGAATGAGTACCTGGCAATAAATAGTGATGGATATTTGTGTCTGAATGGTGTGCACAGTAATTGCAACATGGCTGAATGCTTCCCAGAGAAGTCAGGACATCGTTTGATTGAACAGGTCTGCCAGGGAGTGAAGTGTAAAGCGTTTTAAGCAGTACCATCTAGATAACAACTTACTGTTACTTTTGCATTATTTCTGGTTAATTCTCTTCATATTAAGATCTGATTCGCTCAATTGTTCGATTTTGTTTGAATTTGTAGCTTACATCTATTAATTTAACAAGATTGCCACCCAGAGAATTAACTCTAGATGGCGGGTGGACAAGGAAGCCTTTTGGCTTATCGAGAGTCCAACCCTTTTTATCTACATGGATCCCACCCTTCTGAGATGTTATTTGTTTACTGTGTGCGTTACAGTGAAACCTTGCTTCACGGTCACCCTGGTAATACAGCCACCTTGCAGTTAAGGTCAGCCTGGGGCAGTCACAAATTATTTCCATAACAGTAAAATATATTAAATTAGTCCCGCTAATAAAGTCACCTAACTATTCAGGTGACCGTAGTATATAATATACAGTATTTGAAAGAATTGTAGGAACATGTATTGCTTTTATGAAACTTGTCATTTGTAAGTTGTGGTGATGTCAGGTGTGACACTGATGATGGCGTCTGTTGTAGACTGGAGGAATACTGGAGGAGCAGGACAGCCTACAGAGCATAGACGACTCCAGTACGGAGTGCTCTGGGGTCGACACCAACACCAGCACTGATACTCCACGCAACCATTCCAACAACTCTCTCACTCTTGAAGCGGACAGCGAGGATTCGGCATCGGAAATCGAAACAGTATCGCCGATTTGGAGACGAGAGAGTTTAAAAAAGGCGACCGAACCGATTAATCGAATCGACTCGCAGATGAAGCCGCGACATCGGAGAAACGCAACGGTGCAACGTCCAGAACAGTTCATATCTGGTGATGTCTCAAGGACTCGTGTGGAGGGAGATTGTGAGCATTCCAGCAACAGCAGTCAGAAAGGCACGCATTCGTCTCGAGAAGGTGGTCACATTTCGAGCAGCCCCACTTTTGACAATGATGAGGGGGGATGTGACAGAAACGAGCACAAAACAACCTCTTCTTCTTCCCCCCTCAGGGGTGGGGCTGGCGAGACATCGATCAGTCATGTCTTGGCGACCAGTTGTTCCTCCCCAGTGCTGTTGTCTCGGTCTTCCCACCAAGGCAGTGACCCGTGGGTTCCGATGACAGAACCACTCTACTGCCAGCAGTACAGGGCAGAGCGGGCCCGGAGCCCTTGTCGCAGTCCCTGTCGTTCATCTGTCAGTCCATCACGTGACTTCGGGAGTGGACTCCTGTTTTGCGCAAACTCGTGTACATCCCTGAGTGACTGCATCGAAAGTGCAGCGTTGTACGGCAAGTGCAGTTGCTCTGCCGTGATCAGTGTGCTTGGTTCGCCACGGGTATCAAGGATTAACATGGATGTGTTGCCGCAAAATTCTACCGGTGTTGAGAGACAAGAAACCAGGAAACAAACGGATCAGGGTGGCAGTTTAACCCCGCAGACAACTCCATCTAAGACAGACACAACTCCGGAATCCGACAGAGAACTCTGTGGGTTCTGCATGGATAACTCAAAGGGTGCCCTCAATGGGGTGCCACCTGTCCATTGCACGTGTAGCGAGCGGAAGTCTGGGGCGATCGGGACGGAATCATCACCCCAAGGGGAGGGGTATATCCCGAAGTATGTGACGTCGAACATGAAACGGTTCAGCACGGATCGGTCGAGTAGCTTCAGCGATGCGACACAACATGCGGTCATATCTCCAGTCAGTCCATCGCTGTCCAGTCCGTGTTCCACCACATCCACTGACTCCCTCGTTGATTCGCTTCGCAATGCTGTCGGGAACCTCCGGTCAAGACTAACCCGACGTCAGGCCGCCGCTCACAGCCACATAAAGCGGGCGCGGTCAGCGAGCGCCATTGACCGCATCAGTCAGCAGTCACCTCCGCGGGAAACAAAGGAGAAGGAACGGCGGAGACAAAATAAGTTGGTGCACCAGCTGAAGAGGACGTATAGCGAGAGAGAGCGAAAGAAGAATCGCTTCGGAGGCAGCGCCATCATCATCCCGGCCACGGATCGCAAACGAGTGGATACGTCAAACGAACTGATGAGTCTACTGAAGGAGACGACCCTAGGGAGTCCCGCGATCGGTGCACGCTTCGCCACGGCACGACCCTGCTCGTTGACCAACCACACGCTGCCACGGCGCATGCAGCCGGATTTCTCATATCTCGCCGATAAAATATCAACCTCCAAC
This sequence comes from Escarpia spicata, assembly GCA_963995525.1. Lineage (NCBI taxonomy): Eukaryota > Metazoa > Annelida > Polychaeta > Sabellida > Siboglinidae > Escarpia > Escarpia spicata. The sequence goes on along the minus strand of OZ023211.1, from coordinate 56,424,824 downwards.
GACGGCGATACAGAGGCAAGCATCACACACACTAGTCAACCAACACCAGATGTCACTGCAGTCGCAACCAGGGCGATGAACAATACGAAAGATGGTCGCCGCCTAGCTTACGATTCTGGGTGTGTCGACACAGATATTTTGTGTTCATCGCAAAAAGACATCTGCGGAGACGCTCCTGAGGTGACCATCGATGACTTCTCAGATGAAACGTTCAAACAGCTTGAGATCGGCTCGAGGAACATACTTGACAGTGTTGATACAGTCAGCAACGCACCGTCATTAGAGAGTTATTATGAGCGCAGGTTTGCTGAAGAGTTAGAGATGGATGCCACAAGTCATCACAGTGACGAAGCTGTATTCCGTGACTCGGCCGTCTATAGTGACGATGGGATCTTGCTCTGTGCTGGTGACACGATCATCATTGACACTGGTGACACACCCTTCAATGACAGCAGTGCCAACAAAGACAATGGCACCACTCAGTGTGTCAATGATAGCGCCACTGATGATGACAAGGACGCCACACTGAAGGATTCTGCAGACTGTGTCGGTAACAATGAAACTGAACATGACAACAGAACGAGTTTGGTGAGTGCTAGTTTAAATGTAAATGGTAGCACCACTGACGCCGGCAATGTCGCACAAAGCAAGCCACCGGTGTTATCAGATGCCGTGAAGTCGATTCATGAGAAGTACAACAGTGTGTCGACCTCACAGGCGAAGACAAGACAGAAACTCATCCAGAAGGCTCCGGCATTCCAAGAAATTGTGCGTAGCATGGAGGATAGCAACAGCACTGAGCAGTCGAAATCACCATCGCCCGACGTCGACGCCTGCATGTCACCATTTAAGACATCAACACCGAGTGTGTCAAGAGAACTGGTACACTGTGCCAGTCTGACACGCATGCGTCAGGACAGTGCATCCATCAGCGACAAACACTTCACGGAGGAATGGCCACCGCGTCAACGCATCAAGAGTCAGGACAGTGACGCATCACTGACACCAGTTGACGACACTGCAACGTCACCAGTGTTATTAGAGTCGATCACCAAGGCTCCATTGTCACCAATGTCACCGACCCAGTTCCCGTGGTCACCTACTCCCCTGGCCAAAAAGAAGGTCGGATGGCCATGGTCACCTACACCAATGCCTAAAGTGACATCCCATGATGGTCCAGGGTCGGACAGAGCCAAAGTGGTACGGTCACCATCACCACAGTCCAAAGACAGGACCCCGATGCTACAATCTCCAGAGTCACAACTGGAAAAAGAGCCACAGTCGACTATGTCATTAGACAAAGATCAACGACCAGCCACGACAGAGCCGCAGTCGCCAGTGCCGTGCAAAGCCACGCTCACTGTTAACATACATAAGGCTGCATCGACACCCGAGGATGCCACAACCTGTGGACAGCTGCACGCGGAGTGGCCACCTGGTGACAGCCCAGGGAGTGACGAGCAGCCGAAGATGCCGATGTCACCAGCACGGAGGGGGTGGGTGCGATTCATGGTGAAACAGTTGCAGGGGGATGAACCTGCTTCATAATTTTCAGTAGACTGCTTCGCTTCAGCAGAACAATTCCAATTATTTTTTCCAGATGATTATTATTTGAGAGAAACTGTATAATATTTATGATAATGCATTTTATATATATATATATCTATATAATTACATCACATGGCTTATGAATGCCACGTTTTGTACAAAACATTTGGAAGAGCATTTACTTACTCGGATATGTAAAAACCTAGTGATGGATACACGTGTGCCTTCAAGTTTCTGCTACCGTTTGTGCCTTTGCAGTGGTTCTGTGGTGACAAACTCTTGCATGAGTGGAGAAGTGGTGATGGGAACAGATCTACAGTTTTCGGTTAAAGTAAAAAATTGATTGCGTTTAACTGCAGTTTATTTGCATTAGAATAGGATATTTTAAGCATTGCAGCTAACATATCACTGCTTCTTTCTATCTTTTTCCTATCATGAAGAAATTCTTGTGCTTAATTTGAGGACCGGTAGTTGCCTTCTAGAGGTTTTAAGGATTGCTGTTTACTACTTACAACAGACGGTGCCAAATACACAAGCTATTGAATAGCATGTCTACATGTGAAGAACTATTTATTTACTCAATTATTCTTCAATGTTGTCAGACTGAATCAATATATCACAATACTTGTATAGAAAAAGGTTAAGTTATTTTATAGCACTGTTTGAATTAATTATTTTACAATAAATGTAATGTTAAATTTACAATAAATTTATGATGTGGAAGATGTGAAGAGTTTGCAGCATTTACTAAGATTTCTTGCCTTCTTACCTTTCCATGAAATTTCAGTTTTCGAAGGCATTTTATATGCATACCATCAAGCCTACCTCAACATCCCATCATATCCACCTTCCCTTCTCATGAGTCTCTTTGTGGTTCCAGATGTCAGCACTGAATACCCAGCATGCACTGCTGTCCTAACCCTTCTGACTCCTTGCTCTGCACCCAAGGAGTAAACAATGGAACGCACGCATGCATGCGTGTGCACGTGCACGCAGTTGCCATGAAGCAACTGGAGATGACATGTGCTTACTGCTTGCTTTAACAACCTGCTTCGCCTGCCTGAGTGACACCTGCTTGTCTGCCTTACTACCCTGTACCAGGCTTACACAACGGATAAGCAACCTTATTTTACTCAGATGTATGATTGTCTAGACATTATGTACACATGAAGTCACAGAAACGCCCTGTCTCTGTACATACTCTGTATGCATTAGGCCTGATACCCCCAGACACACCCAGTCCTATACGCAGTTTACCTGCATAGACTACAAAGTAACTTTGACTCGTCTCCTGTGTACACACATTGTATGCAATTACTATTAACCCCAACCCCTCCTTGCTTGTGTCATTTCTAGATAGTCGCATACTGTATTTTCAGTGATTGCAATAATCAGTTGCTCCCTATTATTTATAGAGTAATTTTTTAAATGGTCAAAATAAGATTTCAAAATTTTCCCAAATGTTAAATAATTGCAGCACCATCCCTAAACTTCCCTGGTTCCAGGTTCCCTGGGCTGGGCGTGGGTCCCATTATGTCTGGTTGTCGATGTCAAAATACAAGATTATATATATTATTATACATCGTAAATAATTGTTAAGGCTGTCAGATGGTAATTACCTGCTGATCCCTTCTGTCGCTCTGCCTGCTTTGCATGATTGTTTTATGTTGCAATTTTACACCGACATCGTTGCGAGGTACAGTAATGCTGCATTCAATTGGGCTCGTGTATATCATGAATACGACTTTGTAACATCTAGGATACTTGCTGCTTAAATTTACCAGTCAAAAACTTGGGGTGCTTGTGAAATTTTGAGTTTGCCAAGTCGTGTTTACGATATCAATGAGCCCATTGGAACGCAGCATTAGAACTTTTGCTTCCCATAGTGAGTACAGTCCCACAGTTCAAAGATCACTGTCTATTTATAGAAGCTTATGCGTTCAGTCTTCTCCATCCTCATGTGCTAGGGACTGTAAAGTACATCCCGGGTGTATCGACCTATCGGAATGAGTCGGCTGCATGCGTTAACAAGTCGTATGATGCACTTTTGGGATGTGGGTCATTCGTAGTAACACCGCAGGCTCATGGGGACGGCTGGACAAGTATTTTCTATAATTGCTTTGAAGTTGGGCGCACGTGCTTGGTTCCTGAAGACCAACGGCAACAGCAAGTGGGCCAAAGTACAACTGATTCAGGGAACTTGTGTATGTTGTGTGGGATATATGCCAGGGATAGTGATGATTACACTGTGATACACCCAACACTCTCTCAAGAGGAATTATATTCTCATAGGTTTGCACAAATAATGCATTTGTTTGCGTAAGCACTACCAGCGAAAATGGATCAGGGGAACTAATTACCTTATGTTACTTCGATTTTGACGTCAAAAACGAAACGTAACCATAAATATGGGGTTGCCAAAGAATGTACAGTGTACAGTAGATTAATAATCGTTGTGTGAAGTTAGTAGTAAACTTTATATAATTATCAATGTAGATATTTGTTTCTCCGTATTGGTAGGAAGACAAGTAGTGTATATGTTTGTAATATTTCTAGCCATGGATTAGGTCAAACCTGACCATTATGTAAATATTAATTTATGAAACAGTTCTGGCCGAATGACCAACAGAAGGACCCTGATGCTTACTATGGAGAAACCAATGATGTTGATTTGAAGGTAGATTAATTCCTGCAGGGATTGTATCTTCGTTGAAACACTGTTCATGTTGCTGTCACATAACATGAATATTCGTACAATCTTGGAAGACCAAGGCAGTGGGTTGTGCTTATAATGTAGATGTTGTATACACGAGCTGGTGAATTCTGAATGCAGTAATTAAACATGGCTACTTATAATTTTCGTTTTGTGTATGTCTGCTTGTTTTAATTACATACCAGTGCTTTGATGCAGTGATTACACTACTGTGGTACTTTTGGTTGTCTCTGTTATGGTGGAGGGATTACAGTGTCACTGATGGTTCACAGAAGTAGGTGAGATATGGAAGTACCACAGACATACACTGACACAGGGAGAGTGTCAGACACAAACAGGGGTCGCATACACACATGCTCACCCACAGGCACATACGTACATGCAGAAACACACATGCTCACCCACAGGCACATACGTACACGCAGAAACACACATGCTCACCCACAGGCACATACGTACACGCAGAAACACACATGCTCACCCACAGGCACATACGTACACGCAGAAACACACATGCTCACCCACAGGCACATACGTACATGCAGAAACACACATGCTCACCCACAGACACATACGTACATGCAGAAACACACATGCTCACCCACAGGCACATACGTACACGCAGAAACACACATGCTCACCTATAGGCACATACGTACACGCAGAAACACACATGCTCACCCACAGGCACATACGTACACGCAGAAACACACATGCTCACCTATAGGCACATACGTACACGCAGAAACACACATGCTCACCCACAGGCACATACGTACACGCAGAAACACACATGCTCACCCACAGGCACATACGTACACACAGAAACACATGCATATGTACACGCAGAAACACACATGCTCACCCACAGGCACATACGTACACGCAGAAACACACATGCTCACCCACAGGCACATACGTACATGCAGAAACACACATGCTCACCCACAGGCACATACGTACACGCAGAAACACACATGCTCACCCATAGACACATACGTACATGCAGAAACACACATGCTCACCCACAGGCACATACGTACATGCAGAAACACACATGCTCACCCACAGGCACATACGTACACGCAGAAACACACATGCTCACCCACAGGCACATACGTACACGCAGAAACACACATGCTTACCCACAGGCACATACGTACACACAGAAACACACATGCTCACCCACAGGCACATACGTACACGCAGAAACACACATGCTCACCCACAGGCACATACGTACATGCAGAAACACACATGCTCACCCACAGGCACATACGTACACGCAGAAACACACATGCTCACCCACAGGCACATACGTACACGCAGAAACACACATGCTCACCCATAGACACATACGTACATGCAGAAACACACATGCTCACCCACAGGCACATACGTACACGCAGAAACACACATGCTTACCCACAGGCACATACGTACACACAGAAACACATGCATATGTACACGCAGAAACACACATGCTTACCCACAGACACATACGTACACACAGAAACACACATGCTCACCCACAGGCACATACGTACACATAGAAACATACACGTTCACCCACAGGCACATACGTACACGCAGAAACACACATGCTCACCCACAGGCACATACGTACACGCAAAAACACACATGCTCACCTACAGACACATACGTACATGCAGAAACACACATGCTCACCCACAGGCACATACGTACACGCAGAAACACACATGCTCACCCACAGGCACATACGTACACGCAGAAACACACATGTTCACCCACAGGCACATACGTACACACAGAAACACACATGCTCACCCACAGACACATACGTACATGCAGAAACACACATGCTCACCCACAGGCACATACGTACACACATGCTCACCCACAGACACATACGTACACGCAGAAACACACATGCTCACCCACAGGCACATACGTACACGCAGAAACACACATGCTCACCCACAGGCACATACGTACACGCAGAAACACACATGCTCACCCACAGACACATACGTACAAGCAGAAACACACATGCTCACCCACAGGCACATACGTACACGCAGAAACACACATGCTCACCCACAGGAACATACGTACACACATGCTCACCCACAGACACATACGTACAAGCAGAAACACACATGCTCACCCACAGGCACATACGTACACGCAGAAACACACATGCTCACCCACAGACACATACGTACAAGCAGAAACACACATGCTCACCCACAGGCACATACGTACATGCAGAAACACACATGCTCACCCACAGGCACATAGTATACACAGAAACACACATGCTCACCCACAGGCACATACATACACGCAGAAACACACATGCTCACCCAAAGGCACATACGTACACGCAGAAACACACATGCTCACCTACAGGCACATACGTACATGCAGAAACACACATGCTCACACACAGGCACATACGTAGTATTACGTACACGCAGAAACACATGTTCACCCACAGGCACATAGTATACGCAGAAACACACATGCTCACCTACAGGCACATACGTACACGCAGAAACACACATGCTCACCCACAGGCACATACATACACGCAGAAACACACATGCTCACACACAGACACATACGTACATGCAGAAACACACATGCTCACCCACAGGCACATACGTACACGCAGAAACACACATGCTCACACACAGACACATACGTACATGCAGAAACACACATGCTCACACACAGGCACATACGTAGTATTACGTACACGCAGAAACACATGTTCACCCACAGGCACATAGTATACGCAGAAACACACATGCTCACCCACAGACACATACGTACATGCAGAAACACACATGCTCACACACAGGCACATACGTAGTATTACGTACACGCAGAAACACATGTTCACCCACAGGCACATAGTATACGCAGAAACACACATGCTCACCCACAGGCACATACGTACACGCAGAAACACACATGCTCACCTACAGGCACATACGTAGTATTACGTACACGCAGAAACACATGTTCACCCACAGGCACATACGTACATGCAGAAACACACATGCTCACCCACAGGCACATACGTAGTATTACGTACACGCAGAAACACATGTTCACCCACAGGCACATAGTATACGCAGAAACACACATGCTCACCCACAGGCACATACGTACACGCAGAAACACACATGCTCACCTACAGGCACATACGTACATGCAGAAACACACATGCTCACACACAGACACATACGTACACGCAGAAACACACATGCTCACACACAGACACATACGTACACGCAGAAACACACATGCTCACCCACAGGCACATACGTACACGCAGAAACACACATGCTCACCCACAGGCACATACGTACACACAGAAACACACATGCTCACCCACAGGCACATACGTACACGCAGAAACACACATGTTCACCCATAGACACATACGTACATGCAGAAACACACATGCTCACCCACAGGCACATACGTACACGCAGAAACACACATGCTCACCCACAGGCACATACGTACATGCAGAAACACACATGCTCACCCACAGGCACATACGTACACGCAGAAACACACATGCTCACCCACAGGCACATACGTACATGCAGAAACACACATGTTCACCCATAGACACATACGTACATGCAGAAACACACATGCTCACCCACAGGCACATACGTACACGCAGAAACACACATGCTCACCCACAGGCACATACGTACACGCAGAAACACACATGCTCACCCACAGGCACATACGTACATGCAGAAACACACATGCTCACCCACAGGCACATACGTACACACAGAAACACACATGTTCACCCATAGACACATACGTACACACAAAAACACACATGCTCACCCACAGGCACATTCCAACGCACAGAATATACAGACAAGCACAGACATAAATACAGATATACACCTACACATTGGCACGCAAACACACACACACTCACAACTTACTCGTCCACAATTACTATACCCAACAAAATGTTTGTTCACATTTATTACATACGTATGTACATTGTCTCACAGGCTCCTGTCTAATGTGAGAACAAAAATTCACAAGAACAATTTACAAATTTTCAAATCTTAACACAACAAACAGATATGACACTAGGATAATTTCAACACCTGACAGCCAAGAACAATCATAGGAAGGCTTTCCTTCTGTTTACAAACAATGATTAAGAAAATATTAAGTCACATATCTTCATAGGAGGTGCATCAAACAATAGTTAGGACAGAAATCAAGTCCCAGAGAAGGTGTACATGGGTGACAGAAATGTGCTATAGATCTTTTAAAATACTATTTCCAAAACACATTGACGTCAACAGTATACATCACCACAATACAAGGGCTATAGTATTTCTAACTGGACGCTTATAAACTGGACTGAGCTGGATTCATCTACGTCAAGCAAAGCAGACATTATCAAGTTATTTCTTCAAGTTAAAAAGGAAATTAAACCTGAACCATTTCTTTATAAAAGGAACAAGCAGTTATGAGAGAGAGCTGGTTTATATTCACACTGCCTTAGTTGTGTGTGCGTGTGTGTGTTTCTGCATGTGTGTGTGTATCTGTCATCATAATCTTTTGAAATATGAATAGGCCATCTTTCAGTGGTTATGACCGAATGTTCTTTTTCAGTGCTATAATATTCAAATGGTTTGGTATTGATGATGTTTACTTGAAGCGGTCACTCCATAAGTATATTTGTTAACACCAGCAATTGTTCATGTGTAACTCACCACACGAGAGTCGAGACCAAACAACACATTGTATGTGCACAACCCTACAAAGCTCTACATTCTAAGAACAAACCAAGCTAATTTCTGATACAAAATAAATATGTCACCTAACCACATTGTCATTAAAAGTGCTAATTCATATAGTTGTAACTTTGTTCGTTTGAAAAAATCTCTTATGATATGTAATTTCAGGGTGATAATAATTTGAATATTTTGTTAAACCAGAAATTGATATACATCTAAAATACTGACTTTATTATCACATCCAAAAAGTGGACTGAATTGCTTTTGCAAACGTATTCAAGGAATCTGGAAATCTGAACAACTGGATAAAAGGATTCTTCCAATTTGATCAAAAAACTGACTCGACCTGCTTACTTGCATCTATGAAATGACAATGAAAACTATGTTTTAAGTTATGATCTCATAGCTAGAGTGCTACATTTTCTGAAGCTCGTACATGAGTATGACCATAGAATATGATGGCTGAAACAAATTAATATCACTACAATTAGTAATAAATAATAAAAAACAGAATACACATAGTATTCATGATCATAATTGACTATATCGGTGTTACCATGACAACACCTAATAATACCAGCTACGGAACATCAACGTCCATAAATAGACACTTGGTCACATCTCGCACAAACCTTCTGCTAGCACGTTGTAGCCTGTCCATCTGGTGTGATACTAACCCATGTAGCAACGTCTGCCACTCCACTAACGTCGTGACACCTTAATAAAATATATATGCATAATGTTAGATATGATTCATAATTAACAACAAGATGCTGGAAAGTCGACTCCTTCGCTGTAGTGCTATCTCCCCCTCTGAACCGGAAGAGCTACACTCTACCAACATTTTGGTTTCCTGAGTTCGCGCCAATTCTCGGCATCAACGCTTCGCCTCGCACCACGCATCTGGATAGATGGCGCCATCAATTGTACAGCACATCGTCGGTTTGTCATCATTCCTGATTCACCTGAAGCCACAACGAAGACTTCAATCAGGTCTACCGTCAGATCAACATGGCACCATACACAGACTAGTAGGACTGCGTGAATCTCCCATTCTTTCACACTCTGCACTGGTTCGTCACCGGCAGATGTCGCTACTCAACCCAAACAAACGTCGACAAGCGGGAAACGCCTCAAAGCACGACTGTTTTAACTGTGACAAATCTCGGAACTTCACACCGAAACATCTTAGTTTTCATTCGTGTAGTGATCGTCGAAACTCTCGCTTTCGGAGACAAGCGCTCGTTCCAGAATGACCTTTCCCTCCTTGTATCGCTGGTTCTCCTCGGTCGCAAACTCATAGATCCAGCCGAGTTTTGCCTCACAGTTCTTGCACGAGACGTCGCGTACCATGTGACGGCCTGTGAGCATCACTCGGTCCTGGACGTCACTGAAGTTCAAGTTGACGACGCGGTTGAAGAGAAACGCGCGTCCCGTCGCACCCGTGAACCGTGTCGAGATCAGTTCAGAGCGATTCGTCAGTGGAATGTCGCAGCTCGCACACGAGAACAAGCGCGAGCCACCCAGGTGGTTCAGGAAGATCCGCCCCATCGCAGCGCACTCTAGTGGTGACCTGTCCAACAGAACAATGTGTGTTTATATCCGACAAGTTTCTGGTATCACACAAATGCATGGTAACAGCATGGATTGCTGAAACTGAAATGGTAATTCGAAAAAGAAAAAACATGGAAAAAAGTAAAAGAAAGTACCATAAAAAAAGGTAATGGGTAAAAAGTTAAAGATTTTGCTAGAAAAAGTCACAGGAGATAATGAAACGGAAAGAAAGCAACACATTCATATTAAGAACTAATGTCAATAAAATAACACATTTTCAAGGAATTTAAAACATTTTTAATATACAGGTGTATACATTTAAATTAAAATGTTATAATATATTTACAGAATTTCAACATCTTAAAAATTAAAATTAATTCTGTGTCGTTTTCCGCTCACCGTGGACATTTTCCGATTATTTTTATTACTCATTGTATGTGTCCTGTATATGTAACTCAAAACACAATAACAATTATAATTGTAATGCAAAAGTACTTGTACAATATAAAAACAGTTACAATAATCAAAATAATGTTCAAATTGTTGTCATGTTACTGTTTTCATTAAACTTTTTCTGTGTTACTTTTTTATTACTTTCTTTCCTACAAGTAAAACACCTTGAACTTGTGACCTCAACTATATAAATAGACAGGTATAAGTAGAGAATGTGAACAGTAAATGGCAAAGTTCATGGCGTATGGGCAACAAGGCACTCTGTTCCTGTGAAGAAGCTGTAGACAGCTGTCTGTCAGTATAAATACCCTGCTTGGTGAAAGTCCGCTCAAGCCAATATAAATAGCTCCATCCAGGTGTGCATAAATATGCTCTATGAATACGTACTGGGGCAGTGGTTTACCGTGTAGTGCAGTGATTAAATATGTATAAGTGCAGATTACTACAACTTATGTAATCCAGTATGCAGTTCCAATGTTGTACATGTAAGCATAGGCGGATCCAGGGGGCCTTGGCCCCCCTAGACCTTAGGAATTTACCTTTTTGTAATGGACCCACGCGACTGTGCCCACCCTAGACCCTTTGAAATGTGCCCCTGTTCCGGATATAATAAGCTGAATTTATGGTGATGACATTTTTTTTAACAACACCCCCTCCTTCCGATATAACCAGTTGAGCCGAGATAGGAGACAGTGAGAGGAATATGAAGCGACACACAGCAACAACAAATTTTCAACAGCAACCCCGTCTTCTTCGATGTCACCAGTCCAGCTAAGACAGCGGCTCAAGTTAAGGCAAAATTTCTACTACACCGTAGGGTTCAGCCTCCAGTGGAGGTTTTGTGCCCCCCCCCCAGACTCGCTTTTTGGATCTGCCCCTGGTAAGGGTGATTATATGCTAGATCTTTGACACATGATATAATTACAATGATGATCTGAGTTCTTGTTGCTGCATGTCATTGTGATAATGTTCCTACCACAGCATAGATACTGGTGACTAGAAAAAAGTTACAGACAAAAATTAACATAATTATTATTTTGTTTGGGAATAGGTAAGAGTAAAAGTACAGCCTGTATCACATTTTTATCAAGAAATAGTCACTGAAACAAAAATAATGTATTTTCTTTGTAAATAGGTAAAAGAATAAAAGAATAGCGGTTCTTTGTAAATAATATCTGCATCTGGTTCAATAAAAAGGTATATAGATTTGCTTAATGGTGTCTAAGAGAGAAAAAACAAAGCCAAAAAAGGTAAGTTCTTATATAGTGCAGCATCTTGTCCTCAGGACTGCCTCATAGCACTTTACTCTATACTTCCTGGCATACCTGTCCAATTGAACACCATCTTGACTTCTTTGGGAAGCATCCAACCTTGCTGCAATTAATTTGTCTATAGCCAGGTACTCATTCATACAGCTGAGTGAACTGGAGCAACGTAGAGTGAATGAACATGCCCAAGGTTTGAAACAACAGCCCGGGTTCTCTCGGTCGAGAGTCCAAAGCTCTAGCCACCGCAACACTGCGCTCCACGTCAGTGCGGCGCGAGCAGTGTGAAGTCAAGAATATCAACATCTATACAAACAATAACATAGCCATATTCACATGGTAACTGCAATTTTTTTTAATTACCTGAATTTATGCTACACGTAGAATTAAAAAAGTTAAATTTCTTTGATCATTTCACCAAAACTATATTCAAAACATTACACAATCAAGCTGGCATGTCTCGCACACTAGACAGGTTGGCTTTTTCGCAACATGGATTTTAAAAGCAATGAGTAAACATTCAAGCTGGGGAAGAACCTGTAAATGAGTCTAACTTTTTAAATCCTCAATTTAATAAAACACCATCATGAATTAAACATGATTTCCCTTGATGTAATTGTACAAGTAGTAGTAGTTGTTGTTGTAGTAGTAGTATTAGTAGTAGTTGTAGTAGTTGTTGTAGTAGTAGTTGTTGTAATAGTGGTAGTAGTACTGCACTTTTATATCTGTTGACACAAATTACAACTCATCCTTTTTATATACAGGTGTATATAATTGATACACTCCAGTCAAACAGCACCAGTAATGACTACTGCACCATATGAGGTCACAGGGAGGAAGATCTCTCAGGTCTTAGTTCCGTCCTCCCTGAATCATTAAGACCAGGTAAAATGTATACAAACTGTCATTTAACTCTGTGTGTACAGACGATGATCTAAACAAATAAACTTACTTCAATAAGACTTCACAGTGATTGGGCTTCCTCAAACTGCTTCTCACTGTTGAGACATGCAATTTCAAATGCAGGAGGAATGACTCATTTTTAGTAGCAACTGGGCTGAACTGCCCCCCCCCCCCTAAGTTACTCATGGAATAGACCAGTCATTGAGCAATACACTGCATGTCTGAGCATGACAGCCATTAAACAGCAGTCCCCTGCCTTGGGCAGCTATCCCAATAATACCAATCAGACTGAGAGGCATTCCATTTAATCCTACAATTCTTTCACTTTAGTGGTCATTCACAACTGCCAACATTTATCTAGATTCGTACATAACATTCTGATTCTTAAACACCCCCACTGCATGTGACCCCAAACCCCATTCTAACTTTTAAATGTCAATAATTGTTCAAGATTGAATACATAATTTGTTTGTACATGTAGGCTTGTAACAGTGTTATGACACTGCATGCATTTTGGGGTGGATCCAGAGTGGGGACTCACCAAAAATTAACTTCCAATTGCACCCACCTAGAGGCTCACCAAAAAACCCAATCTCCAGGCTCTCCATAAACCATAAATTGCACCCCACCTTGACTCTCCAAAATGGGGGCTTATTCCAAAAGTCTAGGGATGCCACATGCCCCCAGCCCCTCTGAATCCACCTATAATAATGTTCAACCATCATAATAATGTGTACAGACATTTATTTACAATCACTAGATGGTTATACAATTCACATGCAACCAACATTTTTATCATTAGTGTGCAGGCCTTGATTCCCCTTTGCTTTGAACAAACAGGAAAATGCTGAGTTGTGAACGACCCTTTACTCAGACCTCGTGTGAACAAATTATACTTTAGTCAATTTAGAACTTGGACTCAGTCTCTGTATTACATAATCTCGAAATACCCAAGCCTTTTGATCCTCAGACAGATGTAATTTACAATTGGAGATTAAATAAGAATTCCAGAACATGGAGACAAATAGCAACACAGGGCAGCTGCTTGCTAACGGTGTGAATAATATTATGTTCTAACTTAAAAGTGAAAATATACTTACTAAGGGTGACATACACATAAAGCAATAACATTTAAAAAATAACATTAGACTCATTAAATCAATGGCTTCCTTGTACCATCTGGAACTTATCACATGTTAAACCTTACCGGAAAAGTATCTACCAGTTCTGCCGTTGGTCAATCTAATGGGTATGCAACCAGTGCTAACAACAAACTGTAAGCAAGAACCTTTCACTGTTACACGCTCAGGCATTATTCTACTTACAATGGAGGCTTTAAAACAAGTTTAGTGATTGTTTAATTATAACAGGCCATTTATTACCATTCTAGCTCGACAGCCTACATGGAATGACTATAACCAGATGTATTCCAGCACAGATGTTTAACTCGTTCAAGAAAGTTTTGTCTTTCTTTGAAAATAATCAAACAATAAAAACAATCATATACCAGCCAAGACTTGGACTTTTTGGTCTTTCGGATTTGTTTTACAAGACTATGTCTTAATCCAAGCCCTTAGTCAGGATTGAAGACGACATAAGCTAAACATGGATGAACACATACATTATTAAAAGATTTAACACAGTTTGTAGTAAACATAAAACTTGCACTACAGCGTGATGAAAAATTTGTAAAATTCTAAAACTGTTATTATGTCAACAGTAATACCTTTCAAACTCTGTTTTTTTTTATTTACCCCAAAGACTTGAGGGGTACATAGTACCACAGTAAGAGAGAAATAGGTAAGTTGTAATGGTAGAGCTGCAAAGGTGAAATTGTTGTGCTAAGACGTTGGCCTGAGCGTATATGCATCTTTTCTGTCTAACAATGTCATCATCATTAGTAAGATTATTATTAATTGCATGACTCAGATATTTGGATGTAATAGTCACTACTGAGGTAACAGACGATTATTGAGAGTGACAGGATGACTATTTTTCATGTCCTGAGGTTTGTTGTCAATAACCAAACAATACGACTTGTTGGCATTATATGTTATGTTAAACATTTCGCCAAACTTGGCACAACAATCTGTAAGTTTTCTCAACCCAGAAACACTAGGTGAAAAAATACAGAGGTCATCTGCATAGAGCATACATCAAGTGAATCATTATGGTGCCTGCATAACGACATGTAATTTGTAGTTTGTTAAGATTTACACATAAGTCATCCACGCACATATTAAAAAGGTGGGGAGAAAGGATTCCACCTCGTTTAACACCATTTCAGATAGTAAATAATCTAGAAAAACTCTGACACCATCTGACAGTGAATATCTGGGTAGCAGTGATACAGAATGTGCACAATAAAAGCAGGACAGCCACGGTCAATTAGTTTAGTGAATAGCTTGCTATGGTTCAATTTGTCAAAGGCCTTGAATGCATCCAACATAGTGACATACATAGACGAGCCATTCGCTATGTAGTGTAGACAAAAGTTCTTTTAATAGAAATATAAGCATCTCAGTTGAGTGATGCTTTTTTAAATCTAATTGGTTGGCACACGTAAAGACAATGGTAGCACCTGTAATATTAAAGGTTCAAATAATTGACTAGCAATTGTTGCAAGAGCAGTAGGTCTGTAGTTATTGTTATCAGACAAATCACCAGCTTTGTTTTTAATTATTGGAGCTATTATTTTGACCATCATTATGTTGTCAGATAAAAACCCATGGATTAACAAGCTGCTGAATAGCAGTGACATATAAACATGAAGTTTTTCATTAGCGTACTTAAAATGTTCATTACTTATGGTCATGACAAGGAGCTTTTCTGTAGGCATCGCCTGAATTATTTCTTGTATTTCTTTAACATCAACAATCATTTGATCATTAAATTCCATATCGCTGCAATACATGTCAATCTTTTTAGTTTGTGTCACAGAGCCAGGCAGAGAATTAAGTAGAGATTGGTAATGATGAAGTCACATATTCTTTACGTTTTCAGCACCACATGCACCGCCAACATTGCTAGGATTTGGCAATTTGGCATTGTTCGTTTGTTTTATATCTTTCCAGAAGTTTTTAAAGTCATTACTACTTAGTTTTGAAGCAAGTCATTCGGCTTTAAGGGCTTCAGCATTTTAGTCAGAGTCTTTTATTATGTTTAAACTGAGCACATTTAATTTTCATTATATCATACAAAGGACCACGTCGGGGACTCCCTGCAGACCGCCATATGAGAAAAGACTCTCTAGCAGCCTGGTGGGAGTCTCTGACAATATAATTCCAACCAAGAACAGAAGGCATCTGTTATGCACCTTCGTAGGTATTACTTCAGAGACCCCTGGGTGAATTAATAATGTCTTTATAAAATTTTCATAGCAGTAACTGATGGGCTTCATCATTACAATTCGGGTCGGTACAGCGTAAAACATCATGAGGTACATCAATGGCAGATAAAAGCACACTGGTTTGAGTGTAATAGTTGTGAAGGTCTTGGTGAGTGGCACCCCCCCCACATAGGACAAGGCTGTCAAATTTGCTCCTGAGTGGATGCTTCAGAAGTAGGTAATAAGTTGACAGATATGGTAAAGCATAAAGGTAAATGGTCAGAAAGGACACAATTGTAATTAACTACCATATCAGAGATTGGTGAGTGACTGGAGTGAGTGCAGAGCACATGGTCCAGCCAGCTCCTTGAGCCAGGAGCATCACTGACATAAGTAAAAGCATCGGAAGGGAGACACTTAATGTCATTTTGGATAAGGTGACATTCATTAATAAAAGCATTGAGAAGTGGCAAAAACAGACTGGGCTTGTTAACATTCGCATTAAAATCCCCAACGATGAATATGTCGGCTGATTCAAATGAATCGCTTATAGCCTTTATCTGAACTCTTATCAAGTGAATGGTTGCATTCAATAGCAAAGCCAACAAACGCCAAGTATAAACATCGGCAGTGCAGTTTTCCAAGAGTCAGACTGGACGCCATTTTTC
Source organism: Escarpia spicata (assembly GCA_963995525.1). Classification (NCBI taxonomy): domain Eukaryota; kingdom Metazoa; phylum Annelida; class Polychaeta; order Sabellida; family Siboglinidae; genus Escarpia; species Escarpia spicata. The sequence continues at coordinate 56,407,611 of OZ023211.1, read as the reverse complement.
AGTTTAGCCGCCTCCCTTGGACTAAATTTTACAGTGTTTTGAAGTTGTCTCAGTTGTAGGTCAGAGTTAGGCATGCTTTTTGTTCTTCATCTACAAATAAATGCGGCCTAATTCCAAATTTGACTGGTGACATAAGTGTATTTTCTAATGTGACCAACATCAGCAAGGTGAAGGCTACATAGTTTGGTGGTGACACCTAGCTAATAAACCGGGAAACACCTAAATATGGAAAAATTAAAATGCGTCAGTGTGGTTTTTAAATTAGTCAGGCTAGTTCAAATTCAGCAGGGTCAGTTCTAAATTGATCTGGGCCAGTTCATTTTGTTGCTAATTTCAGACACTGCACCCCCTTGACGGCTCTCCGAAAACCTCCAACTGCACCCCGTTGAAGGCTCTCCGAAAACCTCAAGGTGCACCCCCCGCTTGCAAAATACTCAAATTTCAAACTACACTCCCACAATGATCAGAGAAAGTTACATTATATATTTTATGTCTGAATGAACATACTTTTCTGATTGTACAGCTCGTTTCATATTTATCACAAATAAATTAAACAACAAGGTAAACGCTGTTGTAGTACCAATATTGAAGAAACGAGGCTCTGACACCATCGTACTCACCAACTACCACCCAATTTCGAACATCACATTTGTGGCGAAGACGACTGAGCGCTTCGTTGCCCAACAACTACAACACTTCATGGAGGAGAACAGTATCTACGGAATTTACCAGAGTGCGTACCGTGCACACCATAGTGCAGAAACAGCACTTGTGCGTATACACAACGACGTTGCACAATCGATTGATAATCGCCGGGGTGTGCTCCTAGTGCTACTGGATCTTACTGCGGCTTTCGACACCATCGATCATACCATACTGCTGCGACGGTTGCGTGGATTCGGGTTATCTGGCGACGTCCTTGCCTGGCTGACATCTTATTTGTGTGATCGAACATATGTAGTATGTGTAAAGAATGGCGTGTCGGAAATAAACACCATAATCACAGGAGTGCCGCAAGGGTCTGTCCTGGGACCGATACTTTTTAACGTGTACATCGCACCTTTATCCAAACTTCTACAACGGCACAACATTCAACACCACCTATATGCAGACGACACTCAACTCTACATCACTTTCCCACCAACCGACCACACACAAGCCCTTGCATGTATGGAGGCCTGCATGCAGGAAGTGAAAATATGGCTCCATGACAACGAACTCATGATGAATGACACCAAATCCGAAGCCATTGTCATCCGTTCGCCAAGTCTGCGTACTCCTATATCGTTAAGCTGCGTCAACATATGTGGCCAGTTCATTGACACCTCCTCCGATATCCGAGATCTCGGATTCGTCATTGACACTGATCTATCGATGGCGTCACAAGTAGCGAACGTATGTCGCAACGTCTATTATCACCTGTTACAAATTGCAAAGATACAAGATTATGTTACCACCAGTGCATGTAAGAGTTTGGTCCACGGACTGGTGACATCGCGACTTGACTATGGTAATGCGATGCTTTTCGGAATAAACGATCGTCACCTGCACCGTCTGGAAATGGTTCAGCGGTCTGCGGCTCAAATTGTTATGCTGATTCGGCGGGGCGATTGGCAGTCCATTACGACAATACTGCGAAAATTACCTGGTTGCCTGTTAGGAGGCGTATTGAGTTTAAGATACTCGTTCTTGTGCACAGGGCATTCTACGATGGTACGCCTGAGTACCTTGCGGCACTGTTACATCAATATACACCACGCCGTTCCCTACGCTCTGCAAGCGGGTTACTCTCGCAAGTTCCTAGAGTGAACTTAGAACGTTTTGGCCGCCATGCATTTGCTTGTGCTGGCCCCACTCTGTGGAACAAACTTTCCATGAACATGCGCAACAATGGCAATCTCCCTCAATTTAAGAAACAACTAGTCATTGTTCTTCTCCACTTAATGGGTTTTACATGACTGACATTGGACTTTAACACACATATTACATATTATCTTATTTATTATTATTGTAGTATTCATTATTTATTATCATTGTAGTATTCTTTATTTATTATAATTGTTGTATTCATGGTTTTAGTGTTTTTTATATTTCATACATTTAATATTACTTTTAACGAATGCGGTTTAATTTGTAAATATATATTTTAAATAATTTACACAGAGGAATATTCTACAGTTTTAACATGTTTTATAGCCTATCGTTATTATTATTTTATTATTTACCTGGACTAATAATAATTTTAAGCTGGTTAGTATTTTAATGCTTGTACACACCCGTGAACGGGGCAACCGTCCCGGATTTGACGGTGTCAAAATAAAGTTGTATTATTAGTATTTATTATGCACAGCCATACGTGTTGATAAGCCTCGTAGCGACCGATGTATGGCGGCACCGGAACGAACAGAGACCGTGAATCATGGACATATCAATCATATGCATGATGGCAGCTAATTTCCCCGAGTCGCGACGTTATATTTACGTCGTCCCTGTCAAACTAAAAACGCACACATTGTGTCGTCCTAGAGTATAATAAAGAACCACTACTGGATTGATATATTACCTTAAATGCACTGAAACTATTACATAACCATTAGGTACATTACTCATGAGAAATCTAACAGAAAAGCCAAATATGTGTCTCTTTGTAAGGCCACTTATGTTGTTGATGTCGGGTGAAGCCGAAGCCGAAGGCGACGACAGCGCAGTTAGAAAGGATGTCGACATTGTAAACAAAATTAAGTTTCACTTCACTTACCAGAACAACGACTCCCCTGTCAGGTCACAAACAGATCACTATAATGATCTTCAATGCAACTACTATATAACCTTGTGGAAAAATTAAACCTGAAGCCAAATATAGGAGTTAACGTTCTACGTTTGACAGGTCCAACGCGATTTCCGACAACAAAAATAACCCCGAAGTGGATCAAAACATTGGTGACGTCAGCAGGCCACGCGTTCTCGCGCGAAAGTTCGCGCGATCAGGTCAATGCGCTTGCGCGTGCAAATAGCAACACGTTATGCACACACGCAATTCTATATTGTGGAGCCTTTGCGTACACATACGACATGATACGTACATGGCTATAAATAAATAGTTATTTTAAATAAAGCATCCAATTTTGTTGGTTTAATACTTAGTTGACGTGCATAGTTATTTCACTTCTCTACCATTTCCCCTGATTAGTTTAGTTTGGGCCGTCTACTTTTTCAATGATTTGGAAATATTTCCATCCGATTTCATACAAAAAGATTAATTTTTTACCAAAATAATTTGGTCGCGACGAAAAATAATAACAGTATTATAACGATGATAATAATAATTGTAATAATGATTAGCAAACGTTTGTGCTTTACTGAGGATTTAAAGGATATGTTACTTGTTATTATTGTTATTTTAAGAATATGCATAAAATCAGAGGTACTGGCTAAACAATGTGGCGCATTAATAGGTTTCGATTTTATTTGTTATCTATATTTATTTAGGTTTCTATTTTGATATGGATGTTTTTTAAAAGATGTACTTTTTCTCCAATATGAACACAATGTATGTCTGAAATAAAATCATTATTATTATCATTATTTGCGCAGACCAAACATTTGAAATCAAATTTGACACCTGCAAAATTGTGAGAATATTGTTGTAACATATCCTTTAAATCCTCAGTAAAGCACAAACGTTTGCTAATCATTATTACAATTATTATTATCATCGTTATAATACTGTTATTATTTTTCGTCGCGACCAAATTATTTTGGTAAAAAATTAATCTTTTTGTATGAAATCGGATGGAAATATTTCCAAATCATTGTTGCAAAATGCATATATTGGGACAATGTAATAGGCCATGCAATGGAACTTGGATATATTTAATACCAGAGCCATTGATAATAGATATATATCAATGGCTCTATTTAATACTAGGATCCCTGTTACTTTAATCAAAGCATTTAAATAACCAAGCAGAGTCACTCAACGATACGCCATTTTGATTTTGAACTGGTAGCGTATACAATATTATTACGTGACACCTGAATAACAGAGGGCGCTAAGTGAGGGCGCTCGCGCCACCTAGTGGGTCTGTTTGACGAGCTGTAGTGTGTATAGCTAGTTCGACCTTTTATGAATGACATCACTACCGGTCTCATCGACGTCTTCAGTTGGTCAAGTGACATTTTGATTGTCAGAAATAGAGGGTGATACCGGACGTTTAGTACAACATAAATATGTTTTCTAAAAACAGAGGTAAAGCCAAAGAACCAGAGGTGTTCACCAATGTATCGGAAGGGCTTAGGAAACTGTACAAGCAGAAGTTATATCCACTGGAAGAAAGCTACCGGTTTCACGAATTCCATTCCCCGCCCCTTGACGATCCGGATTTCGACGCAAAGCCGATGGTGCTTCTAGTTGGACAGTACTCAACAGGCAAGACAACGTTCATTAGGTATTTATTAGAGCAGGACTTTCCTGGTATCCGTATTGGCCCGGAGCCGACTACAGATGGATTCATCGCAGTTATGCACGGGGAGAAGGAAGGGGTTATCCCCGGAAATGCACTGGTTGTTGATCCGAATAAACAGTTCAGACCGATGTCAAAGTTTGGCAACGCATTTCTAAACAAGCTACAGTGTTCCGTACTGCCAAACAAAGTCCTTCAGAGCATCTCCATAATAGACACGCCTGGCATTTTGTCTGGAGAGAAACAGCGAGTGGATCGAGGCTACGACTTCGGTGGGGTTATCGGATGGCTTGCAGAGCGAGTCGATCGAATCATTTTGCTCTTTGATGCCCACAAGCTGGACATATCCGATGAGTTCAGACGTGTCATTGAAATGATGCGAGGATACGATGATAAGATCCGAATCGTTCTGAACAAAGCTGATGCCATTGACCACCAGCAGCTCATGCGGGTGTATGGTGCCCTCATGTGGTCGTTAGGGAAAGTACTGAACACCCCGGAAGTGGCACGAGTGTACATTGGGTCATTCTGGGATAAGCCGTTGCATTTCGACTACAACCGTAAACTGTTTGAGTTGGAAGAACAGGATTTGTTCCACGATATCCAGAGTCTGCCTCGCAATGCTGCACTTCGGAAGCTGAATGACTTGATCAAGAGGGCTCGATCAGCAAAGGTGGGTTAAATAAACATAACTGTTGTTTTTGTTGATTAAGCAGTGAGACTTTTTTGAATTTTTTCACAAGTACCATCGATAGAAAAAAGAAATCGAAAATAATTATTATTTTGTGTAGGCCTATACAAAATTGTATTGTTTATGTATATTATTTTTATATTTCAGCACTGACACACCCTTGAAAATAACTACTAAAACAATTGAAAGACACAATTACCATACACAATATTATATAGACCTTTGTATTATATATTGTTATTTTTGTAAAATTAATATCAGTTGATCAACACATTGTATTGTTATGTGAAAAGTCACGCCCATAAATATGTACTTGAAGGTGTTATAGAATTAATACAATAAAGTGAGTCACAAGCCTATCCCCATGGAGGCATTGAAGTATAGTTGTAACCATGGCACTGTCACATGCATACAGACAAATGGAGTGGTCAACACTGGTCCTCAAACACTACGTGTCATAGGCTCGTGACAAGTAATTAGTTAGGGTGATGACTGTTCATGCTGGTACAGACTGTCATAGACTCATGACAAGTAATTAGGGTGATGACTGTTCATGCTGGTACAGACTGTCATAGACTCATGACAAGTAATCAGTTAGGGTCAGAACTGTTCATGCTGGTACTGACTGTCCTCAAACACCACATGTCATAGACTTGCTACAAGTAATCAGTTAGGGTCATGACTGTTTATGCTTGTACAAACACCACATGTCATTGACTCGTGTCCTCAAACACCACATGTCGTAGAATTGTGTCTATCTCTGATATAAATATTTAAGACATTCTGGTCCCTTATTTCACTGCAATGAGTGAGTTTATTTACACATTTACTCATGCTGGCAGGTGATAACTGTTAACTTTTTAAACTTGTGAAATACATAGATGGGCTGGTTTCTCTAGAATCTAGATTCATTTTCACAATGTGTAAATAACATGAGCACTATAAAGAACTGTATAGCTACCAGGAGTGACTTGTCTTTTGCTAATAACAGGTCAGGAGTGTGATGGAAATGCTGTATAGCTACTTGGGTATTGTGATCTGATTATGAACAAACCAACTCTGTGGGTTTGGGAAATTAAATTACAAATAATTCCACCTTGAGCTGACCAATAAATTCATTCATTTATTTTGAACAGTCACCGATTGCATGTGGGTCAATGGTAGGGTCAATTAAGTTCATAAATTATTAAATTTATAGATAATGGCCAAATTATATAGAACAAAACGCTAGTTCATTAAAATACATTTGGGTGATCAGCATGTTCTAAACAATAGATTTTGTTTATTTTATGATAAAATTAATCAGACTTTGTACCTAGACACATTTCACTGAAGTGACAAGCAAACAGTTTGTATTTGGTCAGTCTTTGATAGAAAGGGTTTTGCACTATTCGTCCATCAGACAAGTGACACTTGAGTTTACTAGTTCAATAAAGTATCTACTGACTAAGTTAGTAGTTGCACTAAATTGACATTACATGTACATTTTCTGGTATTATGGTATTGATCCAGTATTTGGTGCAAATATAATAATAATAATGTCATGTCAGTTGATACGTTTTACATACCGTGGTACATTTGTAAACCTTGTATAATTTATTGTTAGGTCACTTAAGTTTTGTGCATCAAACAGATATTGTGTAACATTATAATATGATACATTGCTATGCGTGGTACGCAGGTTACAGACATAAATGCCACAGGTCTCTGCAGATGGTGTCTTCAGCAAAGTGATTTATGTTCCCATGTTTCCTCAGCTATTGTTGTTTCAAGGCAATTCCTTTCTTAAATGAAGCAGTAGCTGATTTAATAGCACTAAGGTTTGAATAATGTGGCCACATCAAGTAAAAATAAATTGTCTGGCCAAGTAGGCCAAACTGACTTATCTCTTTTTAGGTCACCTAACTATGTGATCTAAAAAGGCTAACCAAGCCAGTTAAGTTGTTGTCAATACTATGACATGTTGTCGAGGCTTGCATGGGGGCAGTATGGTTAACCCAGCGGTCTGGAGAATTTTGAAATTTTTTTCAACATTGTGGAACTCCTTCAAAAACAAATATTTCTGATATAGATGTGGGAAATAGTTTTTATTTTTTGTTATTAAATAACTTTGTTCATTAATATTTAAGTAAACAAATATGTATGGCAGATGTTATGTGCTAGCTTTGTGGTTAGAACTTAACGTAGACCACCTATACATTTCTATTGATACTAACGATCATATTCTGTATACAGTGTAAATTCTAATTACATGTACTATTATTATTATAAACACGTGTTTATATTATCAATTACTTTGCCATTGAAGAGTATTTGCATCGTTGGTAGATTTATCTCATCGAAACATACGCCTTTCAAAACTTAACGTACATATGACATACATTAACGGTCATTGATGTAAAGTGATTGTTTGTTTAATGTTTTGCAAACTAATGTCTCCAACGTCCTTAACAATGTTTATGGTGATGCCAGCATAAAGAAATGTGTGCGTTCTGTCACGCAGCAGCATAATAATGTTATATATATGTTCACGTATGTGAGAATTGACAGATTTTTGCATTCGTCATACACTACTCGTTGATGGGTCGATGGATGTATTGACCTTTGTGTTATTTAAACTGCATTGTGTCCATGATATGCTTATAGGCTGAATCTTCTAATTGCAGATAGTTATAGCATTTGTTACAAGAAACTTTATGCATTAGCATTCGTAGTTCGTTTATTTTCTTTTTTATACATGATTGTTTGTCAGGTATAACATACATTTACTTGGCTTAATAAGAAAGTTGGATATTTCAACACATCTCAGTTTCATGGATAATTTCATGTGAATTACGCTGAGAATAATAATATTTTGAGTGACATCATAACTGTTCTTGCAGTAGCGTTTGCTCTGGGTAATGGTGAATGTTGTATAAATTGTCAGTAATAGGAAGTATACCATCAAAATAGTGTTAAATGGTTGGATACATTACCTAACACTGTTTTTAAAAGCAATTTTTAAAACATTGATTGGTAAATGTGTTTAATTAGTACTTTAGTCCGTCAAAAATGATGTACGTTAACACATATTTTTTCTCAAAAATTAAAGAAAAACGTTAAGTAATGTTGATTTGACCGTTTTGAGCTTAGTGAATCCTGAATGTTAGATATATCTTAACTTATAAATAGGTAACTTTCAAAAGGAATTACAAAGTTTTTTTATGATGCATGTGTCACGGATTTGTAATGCATTACTGTGCTTTTGCCCATTATATTGTTTGGTAGATATTTAAATCCAAATCAAATTACAATATAACAGTTCACCACCGATAATTACATATATTTATTTATAAATGTGATAAATGTGGCTATATAGCTTTTTAATAAAATGGTGATCTGACCCCCAACCCATTTAGTCATGCATTAATCTGATGATAAGTTTTGTAGTATTTGCACAACCCTGAACTGTCAAATAAGGTGAGATAACACACAGCCGGAATGTGCATTAAATTCCAGAACTATTGGCTTATGCACCCTATGGTTTGGCTAATCTTGTTTGGTGTAGAGAACCTGTCTTATTTCTTAAGGAGAACAGTGGCTACAGATAACCTTGCTGATACTGTGATAGGACGTTTTCTTTGCCACCAAAGACATGCCTGGGTGATATTTGTGGAGTTATGATAAACTCTCTGAGGTTACGCTATATTTCATAAAGCAAATACGTAGGGCTCCAGTAGAGTGCGACATAAGTTCTCATCCATTCTGAATAAACAACTGGCTCAGAGAAGTCACGTATCACAGCCTAAATTGCCGGTTTTGTTTTATCTAGGTTGTATAATTCTGTAAACATTAGTTAACATTCCACAGATACATGTGGCATGTTGATCTCTGGGAATGTGCTCTGTGTATTCTTGCAACTTTTCGGCCTTATAAAAACTTAGTATCATGCAAATAATAGGAATCATCAGTGCTCAATGATCTAGCACTGTCTACTTTTGCCCCAGGCAGAGGGCTATTGGTTGTGTAATATGATCATTGAAATCAGCTGAGTGCATATCAGTGCATATCGTAATTTTGATAGAGGGTTTGAGTGAACTGGTTAAATAGACTTGCCACCTCACTCACTAATGGCCTCATTATGCCCCCTACAAGCTACAGAAGTGCAGTTCAAGACCAGCAAACGGGACTTGTACTAGAACTTTGTGACATGTTTTACAACAGCAGTTGGTGTTTTCTTGAATGAGAAATCTTGTAAATTAGTTACAGATTTACATCGAAGAACATTGATATGTAAAATAAATTAAAGATTCACATGCCCCAGCTGATGTGTGCTACCAGCTGGTTTTATTCTTGCACAAATATTGAGTTTAATTCACAATATGCACATTTTACACAAACGTTTGTAAATGTTATGTTTACATTACTACATTCCAGATCATACAAACTTCTATATTGTTCTATAAACATTATTATCAGCTACTAAACAATTTCTTGAATTGATCAATTTACATCCTCCGTTAAGAAACTATCTAGAGTAGAATTAGTCATGGTCGGTGTTTGAGCACAACGTATCATGTAGTATACAGATAATATAATGGCCACACTTCCATCTCTGATGGCCTACTAGGTAACTGTCCCTGAAGAACATTTGTCATAATTTGCAGATTATGTAATCATAATTGCCTGTGGTAGAATAGCCACTCCGCATTGACTGATTACCATGTACAGCTGTAGTGCCTGTGTGTGCGCGTGCGTGCGTGTGTGCAAGCTAGATGCGTAGCTAAGTAGCATGGAACCAGCAAAACTGTGTAACCCAATGTTTATATTCTCCAGTGCTAGCCATTTTATAATAATTGTTTGAACAGATATAGAATCAGACATTCTTGAAACATTCTTGTTTTCCATCTGCAAAATATGTATGATTAGTAGCAAGACAATTGTTTGGAATGGGTATTAGGCTTGTAAACTAACACAAATTATTTGTATATGTATACATGTACGGGTAAGTTCCATTGACATTGGTCACTGTCCAGCAGTGAATAGAAAAGTTAAGAAATAGGTGATGTAAAAATCAGTGAGGTAGTCCTTTGGAAAATAACTTCACAGTTTGTTATTTCCTGCTCAGTTTAAATTTGAAGTAGCCAAGCATATGACAGCAAACATGTGATTTAAACATATTATTTGTGCCCTATCTCTTATGAATGTTCATGCCAAGTTTAATCATCATGCCATAAATACTATTACTAAGTTGGACCAGCATTTACAATTTATAATTTGACACCACTTGTATAGATTGGGTTTGGGAATATATGATCAATGCAGCTTCAGCACTCACCCACGTGTACTCTACAATGCAGACCCCTTAGCCAGAAATAAATCAATTGTTCAGTCTTGAATGAATCGAAAGTCTGCCTTTCAGCATGCAGACTGCTTGCATGGAAGCTATTCACCGCAATCACAGCCATTATTTTTTACCAATTAATTTTTTTCAATAACAAACCAGTGTCATTAGAGCCATTTATTTAATTAATACTAATCCATTCAATTTGTTTCACTACCAGTCATTGTGCCAATGATAGTCATTAATGTGGGCCCCTAGACTTTTAATTAATCTAGTCGCCAGGTGGCCACCTCTAAATTCCATCAGTCTTATCAGTTGTAATTACCTGTCTTGGCCAGTCCTATGCCAGTCTTGAAGACGGGCAGAAAGGTCCCTAGCTAAGCCCTTGCTACATTGTGTCTTGTTGCCTGCAGGTGCACGCATACATCATCTCGCACCTGAAGCATGAGATGCCTGCGATGTTCGGCAAGGAGGCAAAGAAGAAGGAGCTGATCGCGGGCCTGCCGGATATCTACCGCCAGCTGGAGCAGGAGCACCAGATTTCCCTTGGCGACTTCCCCAACGTGAAGCACATGCAGGAGGTGCTCACCCACCAGGACTTTACCAAGTTCCATGCCCTCAAGCCCAAGCTCATCGAGCAGGTTGACCGCATGCTGGCCGAGGACATCGCCCGTCTCATGCAGATGATCCCCCTTGAAGAAGAGGTGCGCTCGGCAGATCCGTGTGTCAAGGGAGGGGCATTTGACGGCATGACGGACAGTCCATTTGGTGTCGGGATCGGCGAGGGAGTTGATAAGGGGCGCGGGGAGGGAGAGTGGGTCGTCTCGAAGGATCGGTACAAGTATGATGAGGCCTTCCAGAATCTCAGCCCCATCGACGGGAAGGTGTCCGGTGCCACAGCGAAGTCAGAGATGGTCAAGAGTCGGCTGCCCAACTCGACCCTCGGGAAGATCTGGAAGTTGGCCGATATTGACAGGGATGGGATGCTGGATAGCGACGAGTTCGCACTCGCGATGCACCTTGTTAATATCAAGCTGGAAGGGCATGACTTACCCAATGAACTCCCCGACCATCTGGTGCCTCCCTCGAAGAAGGGATTCTCTCCCTAAGCCCTGTGCCCTGGTTGTGGGGTAGTTGACATGCAACGCCTTGTGTGATGGTGATGTGAATGAACACTGGTCACAGGTGAGGTGGCCATCAGGTGAGACCAGGTGATATGTGGCTTATATCATGGACACATGGCTGGAGAATTCTCGCTTCACACTCCACTAAATGTGCATGACATATGCAAGGTTGGGTGGCCATCATCATGACCTGTGCTTGTGTTTAGTTCAGTCACATGACATAGGAGAGAGAGAGAGACAACACTTTATGTTACTGAAGAAACCACCAGGAATGTATGTTGATGAGGCATCAGTTGTGGTTCTTGTGTATGTTACAGAGAAGACCATTTGGGGAATCGATGCAGCTTTACAGACATGCCATATGTCTCCGGTTGAATCTGTATTTTTTACTTTAAATTCCACATAAATCCACATCATATGCTGCATTGTTTAACAAGATACCATTCTTATCCTGTTTGAGTTTCACCATCTAGTAGCGTCTACCTGGCTACGAAATGTACCTACATAAATTGTTTGGAATACTAGATTTTCTTTGAAATTATTGAGTCTTGCATGAGTGCCACCCTTTATCAGGTATTTGCGTCAAATCTTCTAGGTTTTATCGGAAATATGCTTAGCATCAATATTACTTTCACTTCAACCACTAAAAGTTTGTCGTTTGGTGTTATGCACTTTTCACGATTTTTCCATTTGAACAAGTAAACCCATGTTAAAATGGGACACGGCTACTCCAAAACTCTAAACAATCGGTATTGTATACAGCAAATATGTAGGACATGGCATGGCTGGCATTGGTTGAAACGATCGGCACAATTCGAGTGGGCCTTGTAAATAGGTGCTGTTGATTATGTCAATGTTGTTTCACGTGCAATTGTCTATACAATCACTGCCAGGATTGCTGGCATTTCGGTGCATGCGAATCACTGTGGCTCCAGCGCATGTCGATAAACCTTGATCGAATGCACCGGTGATTGTCATGTTTGTCGTGTGTTACGGCTTGGGGATACGTGTATGATGTATGTCAGATTCAACCTTCTCACTGCAAACAATACATGCAGGATGTGGGCGGGTACTACATGTATTTACACTCATGCGGAATATTTTTACTTCCTGTTCTTTTGTTTCCACGTTTCCACTCTGAACAGAGTGAGTAAAAATGTGGAAGTGGCAATTTTGAGCGAGTGCTAAAAACAATGTCAGACCTTAACTCTTTTTACAACTATTCACATCCTTTTATGTATGTTGTTGTATTACATTCAACTGAGAGATGAGGATGTATATATCATGCAATGAGGCAACTGCATATTGCAAGTGCAGGCAAGTAATCATGTATAATCAGACCAATTTACGTATTTTCTCTAAATAAACCTGGGCAAATTGTCCATTTCCGACAGTTCTTTACACTTGAGAGGTCCAATATTTATTCATAGAATAGTTTTACTAATGCCAAATGGCAAATGTTTGTACCAGCCACTAAACAGTGCCGGACAGAAGAACGTGACTTTCAGCAAATAATAATAGTGGTGAGATACTGGTTACACCCTTATGAATTACATGTTCCGTCGTGATGCATGGTTTGTACTTAACCTCCTTTGTTGTCCTCTAAATAGGACATTTTGTATTCCTGACAGACAAATATGTGTCTGTTTGTATGTGTCTATACATACATACCTATATATAATATATATTCATTGTTGTAGAAATAGGTTTGTAAAGTTAATATTGTATGTGTATGTGTAAATAAATGAGCCTAGTCTGCCAGTAATGGTGAATTGACAGGAAGATGAAGTATACATCACCACAACACGTGTAAAATAATTGCACCTTCGGCTGGTTCCAGCAAAATTGCTTATTGTTGTTTTAATATGGGTATTGTTCTTGTTTTTACTGGTGGCCTAAGTTTACGAAATTATGTATTGTAGGAGGCAGTCTACATAACATACGAGCGATGTTTCAGTTCAATATGTCGCTGGGCTACAGAGTAATATTGATGCGTTTGTGCCTTTCTGTTAGCCGATTGAATTGTACTTGGTTTTATTTTTACAGGCATGTGCCTGCTGTGTTACTAAACAGACTGTGTGCATGCATATTATCTGTCCTCATGTTTTGTTGTTATTTATAGAAATGACAGCGTTAACCGTGGTAAACATTGGCCTGAATCTAGCAGCGACTGGCTGGAAGATAAACTATGGTTTATAGGCTGATATCCAGTGGGTTTAGAGGTGACTCACATTTCCCACAAGACCACTGCAGCTTGGCCTACTAACTGGCACATATAAAACGTACATTTGATATTCCGAGTTCAGTACCACAGTCAGGTTTTATGTTTGTTTTTTTGCATTTCCCTTTCAGCCCTGCTAGTCTGTCTGTACAGGCTACATTTCAAGGAAACTAGGACTATGTACTAAATCGCCATGTGCATGGATGGCATAGATGACTTATGATCCATGCATTCCAGAGGGTGTGTGTTTGTGGGACAATGGGGGGGGTATTCTGGGAATCCGGCATGGTTTCTTGTTGTTGTTTTCATGTCATCCATTCTGGATTCAGGCGTTGGAAACGCACTGACGAGAATTGACTGTCATGTAAACTGTGTGCAATATGTGCATTGAATTGTAAAATTATCTTTGTAAAATTTGCTTTCTCAGATTAAAATGGCTAGAGACATGAACAAGATAGCCTTGGACATCGCCAGTTTTGTTTTGAACGTTGGATGACGTCATGATAACGTGATGTTATGGATTACATAATGGATCACTCAGGGTTTACCACCACTGTTAGAAATATACTGGTAGACAACATGGGGCATTCAATTTATATTATTAAATTATCTTCATGTGTGCAATATTTGTGGAGATCTTGTAAGATCAGACCACTCACGAACAAACAGCATTTCGTCTTTGGACAATCATATTGTGGAAAACTGATATTGGATTACCTAATCCACAACACAATCTTGGATATGTTGGCCTTTAAATTACGCGACTAATGGCCATGATAAACATGTGACTAAACTAAAATATGCGACAGAATGTTTCAGCAATTCTGTTGGAGTTGTTGGAAGGCGATCGTTTTCACGTAGCAATAACAGATAAAGGTTACTTATCGCCTGTGTAACAATTGTGGCTGGTTATGCAACCTGAGGCAGTCTTTCCTGTTGAAGTGATGTTATGTCCATCAACCCTGAGAGAGATGTCCCACTTTCAGTGTGTCAAACTGCTGTCTAGACTACTGAACCACCTGTTTGACAACATGACATTTTGAATGTGTAGTTTTTTGTTTCTTTGCTCTCGTGGTGACTAGAAACCTGTGTTTGTGTTCCTGGCCTGCCCATTGCTGTGGTGTGTAGCAGTCTTGTGAGTAGCGTTAGCAGCCATATATATTGATCCTGCTGATTACTGCTTGGTCACTAGGCACTAGTGCAATTGGCGTCGGCCCTTGTGCAATTTGAGATCATTGCCCATGATAGAGGATTGTGCACTGAATAGCCTCACTCTAATCAGTCACTGATTTTTTGTATTAATTTTAGGGATGGTCTCATAAGACCACAAAGTATAAATGTTATGCATTTAGCACAGGTTCGAAATCCCCCCCACCTTTATACGTGGTGTGGGACATTACAATCCAAAATGACTATAAAATTAACATATGTTTCACTCACCAGGTGGCACAACTTAGCAGTCTATTTTCTGGTGATACTTGATGACAACCAAACCCCCCAGATAAAGCTTAGCATATATTTGGTCGTAATGAACTTGTGAGACCATCCCTTGTGTTTACAATGATTATTTTGCTAATATCAGACCCCAGGGTTTCCTAATTTAATCTTTATGTTATTGATTATTAAGCTCTGTAACCTGCCAAAATAGAAATGTGTTCCACTTTTGAACTGTTTAGAGATAAAATGTAGATTTTGAAAGAAGATTCCACTGCTTTTGTCCTGATATTGTTACACAGCTTCTGTAGTGTAATTTATTTGCTGATTTCTACCACGAAAATTAGTTTAAGTCTCTTGAGAAAAAAAAAATTGTAATTTCTCAGCATGCTTGACATAACAAAAAGATGCACTTTGTTTTCCTAAATATAAATTTTGAACTGGGAGTGTATGGAAGTCCATGGTGTACAGGTGCACAGGTGCACAGGTGTACAGGTGTACCACAAGTGTGAAAGGTTTTAGGGAAAAATGTGATAATATCACACATTCTGGGTGGACATTCAGAAATGAAATCTGCAATAAAAATCAACCCTTGCTGTTTGATTTTGGATTCTTAAGACATGCCAACATCATCTACAAGTTTACATTTATGTAATGATGAAATACAAAAGTGTGTTATTCTATTAATAAACGGGTTTATCTCATTTTGCCCTGAAGCACTTATGTTCAGTGTAATAGTGTGCTTATGATCCCTAGGCTGGGTGATGGTACGAGAGGTGTTCTACCATGGTCATTATAGATGGAAGGGAATATACTTCGTCCACCAGTGTCTGTCGTTGCTGGATCAATCCTGCTTAAATCTTGTTGCATGTCTACAAGTTGCACAACACGACATGTAGATTTGAAATGTACTTGTGCAAGAGCCTTGTTTATTTTCTACTGAAATTGTTCGATGAGGAATTACAATAAAGGTATAACAGATATACAACTTAGTGGTGTTGATTCTCATGAACCTCAATTTGTGACATTATTGACTCTGAACAGGAAATTTGTTAATGGACACAACTGCTGAACTATGGCGTGTCTAAAGTATTGCCAAAGTATTACTGTAATTATAATATAATGTTACGCTTTGAATGGGTTTTCTGTGGAGAGGCGCTATAGATATGTGTATGTTAGATTGCTTAATAGTCGTAAATAAATTATTTTCTGCCACACATGCGATATGGTTTTGTTTCTTACATATTCTGCTTCAGTCCAGATGGTTTTATATATAATAAAATGTAACATAATTATTATTAATCTAAATGTATGCAATAGATTATGCTACTTTTATTTGATCTTTCTCAGACAGCATTTATTTTGTATATATCCTATTGCTATTATTTGTTTCGTTTGCCCAAGAATCTACATTTATTTTTAGACATACAAAACAACAAAATACATTTATTTTAGTTTATTTTTACAAGTATTAATGAATTTTAAAGTTTTACCAATAATGTCTTGTATATTATGCATACTTGATTTGACTTGATGTTCTTTGTAATTAAAATGCCTATAATTATATATATATAATAACTGATAACTAATTTTACTGGAATGTTAAAAAGTCATCTAGCTTAAGCAAATTATTTACATATCACTGCAGAAAGTATATCATGATTTTAGTAAAACGAGTCCCCGAGGAACCATGGGTTCTGTTAAAGGCACTACTATTGTTATTGTGTTTTGTTGGTGGTACAGTAACCTTACTCTATTGCTCTTACCAGAAAACGGAGACATATTATTTACGTCTGCCCTTTACCAACACCTTTTCACTACAGTGACACCCCTCCCCTCGCAAGTACAGGTAATCAGGGCAATTGACCCCTTTAAATTGATGACAACGAAAAGAGGGTGTTCTAGTCGTTATAATTCAATGCACAGTAGAGTTGTTTGTGTAGCGATTTGGATCCACTTGGTGTTGGATGTCGACTTGAACGTCCTGTTGAGTTGAAGTCACAAGACCACGTGCTATCGCAGCTGTAACACACACTTGCATGATGCAAACCTCTAATGAGTCAGATCTTATATCCGGCATGTGGCCCCTTTTTATTATAATACTAGCTGAGTTACACAGGGAAAAAAGGCAGTCATGCACATCCTCAAATAATTTGCATTGAAATCTAAAAAAAAGTATTGTTGACATAATTATCAACACTGAAAATAAACCAAACTTCAAATGCCCAACATTTGAGTTCCAGACAACCCAAAACCATCCTGTTTCCAGCCTACCCGTATGAATAAACTGTAACGGGTCATTGGCTTAGTTGTTAGGACAACCTTTTGCCAGAAATCGCACGCGTTCACCCGTGTAATGACGTAACCAACAACAGGCAGCTGGGTTCCGCGTCCGGCATTTTGTAACGTTAATAACATAAAAACTAATAGGCCAGATATGCCCCTCGTGCACCCCTCCCACAACTCTACCAACCCGTGTTTTTTTTAAGCTTTGGGGTCCCTTGAAGATGATTTCAAGTAGTAACAGTAAAAAAGTTGGGTCTCACTACCCATTTCCAGCCTATCTTGGATGGTACCCTGAAATATCGTATTTCCCATCAATGTCGCGAGGTATTTAATCACCCACACCACAATCGTCATTGTGTAGTCATATATGTCTCAATATGTACTTGTAATATGTCAACTTGAAGGTTGAATAGAATAACTATACCCCATTCTCACTCGTGACCGCATAGATGACACTATTATTTTTGTCAAATATATAAATTTCCCTTGATCCCATGGCCTCTTTAAGATCAAAATAATAATGCATAACACTCTGCAGCATCATATCTTTCATTTGATACCAGCATTGTCTTTCTGTCATTACAAATGGATTAGATATGACGCTTCAAAGATAACCGTAGTGTCGCGGATCAAGTGGCGAAAGCAGATAACCATGAAGATGGATGGCATACATGTCAAAACTGTTTAGATTATTTGTGTGTTTTCAGGTATACATTTACGCCATATTAATTTCAGATGCATAAAACAAAGCACTACATATTTCATATAATGTACATGTATCTTAATGTGGTATCCAAAACTCGTGAATTAAGATGTGACAAATGTCAACAGCACAGACAAATCGAAAGCTAGTATCTCAAAATATGATAATTCAATTTAAAACGAATTACGTATGTATAACATTCATTTATATGCTAGCCATTGATAAAACAAAATGCAGTTAGATGCCAAAAAGTTTCACATCTTAATTGTATGTAATGACATACAATATCTAGGTTGATGTACGGACACTTGCCAAACATTGATAGCTGCTTAACCAACTACATTAGTCATATTTTGATGCTCAGTCATAATCACTGTCACTGTCAGCATATAGTTCCATCCCATCAGACATGTCCATGTCAGACTCGTCATCACCATCAGTGTGGTCGGGTCTACTTGAGCTATATCAGCCAGTTCACGTGGCAGCACATCTTCATCATAACAGAGTGGCTCAATGCTTCCATTACTGATGTTCCAGCCATGGTTTCTGCTCACCTTGGGGACGTCAGGCTCAGGAATATGTGCTCTCTTCCATATGCCAACTTGATAGTTGACTCTTCTGACATGCTGGGTGAGACTGCGATTGCATGATGGTAGATTGGCCAATTCAATATCAACTGAAGGAATAACACGGTTATCCTTGGCACACAGCTCATTGATACGAATTAACCCGAAGTCATCAAATTTTGACACCTTTGATGCTCTACCATACGCAGCACAAGTGAAGCTGTCCAGCTCATTAATCCTTTCTCCATGTAGGTCCCATGTATCTCCCAGCTTCTTGAGTACATGAATGTATTTAGGAATATTCAGTAGAGGTTTCACTGGTTTGAGTTTGCCAATCCATCGGAATGCACTAGTGCTGTCATATCTACTGAAAGCATACAAAACCATCAGAGCCGTACATTTGTCTTGGCCGAGATCAACTGTTAGTTTACTTACATCAACCAATCTTTGCTTATTTCCTATACCAGTGCCAAACAAGATGGTGATGTCTCCAATTGATGCAGCATAGTGCAGAAGAACGAAGAAGATGTCTGAATCTGGGCTCTTCACACGAACGAATCGGTAATTCCTACACCTCTCGTAATTAACATAGAGAATAACTCTTGAGTCAGTTTCCTGTGATGACTTCAGGAGGGGCAGTTCATGAGTTACTGTCGTCCGGCCATCATTGGCAGTCAGCAGAGTGCCATTCTCCTCATATATGAAGATCACTTGTCTTCCATGCATTTTTCATGCGTATCCATCACTCTGCCACAGCTTCAGAAGCAGATTTCCAATCAGGTGGCCTCTTGGTAGCCCCTCCTTTCAGAATCAGTTTCTCTCTAGTGTGGCCGACTCCTTCAGGTTCAGCGACCTCTCCTTTTTCCTTGTTTGTGATGGTATCTCAGGACAATCACCAGATTCCGCAGAATGATCATCACTGCCAACTTCCTGAAACATGCTGCCATGAGCTGTGTGAACTGATCCTATCCTTTTCCTGTGAGATCATTCAGAAGCTGTTCGAAATTAAAACATTCTGAATGGAATACCGTTGGTCCTGGTGGTGACATGACAATCTGGTTGGAGAGAAGAGTGGACGACTGCATAACATGTTGAGCCGGCGCTGTCTCCAGCTCCAATGAAAAGGAGTAGCTTTCACACTGTCCCATTCTATTCAGAAGAGTTACGAGTTTTTCACATTTGAACATATGACGCAAGGATATGCTCATGAAGATGTGTTTTGGCAGCTTCCACGATCCATTGGTTGTTGCCCGGCAGATGTCCTGACCAATTGACAGAACAAGTCTCTCTGTGCGGGATGATTTGGGAGCTGCCATCCCAGTTATGACATAACATAACAATTTTTGGAGTGTGTCTGGTATGATAGTGTCAATTCTGTCACAGTCACTGGGAGTTGGTGGCCATTTATGATTAGGTGCTTCAGCAAACCCATCCTGGATAATCTGTCGAAGATAGGTACCAGTGGTATTGATAACATCAGTTGATCTCAACTGGAAGGCACGTTTCACGGCTGTGTTGATGTCAATCTGTGAAACATAGACTACGCTTGACTGGAACTTCCCCATATCGCAGAAGGACAGTCTGCCTTTGAAGGGGTTTCAAGTTTGAGTTTTAATTTCTCACTCCGGAAGTCAGGATTACTATGCTCTGTATTCTCTAGGCTGGATATGTACACTTGTTGCAGGTCAGCCAATTTCACCATCTTCCGATCATGCAGGACACCCTTCTCCACCATGCAACAGACTATGTCAAATCCCTTTTCATTGGCTTCCATCAAGTTGAACTGGCTAACACGTGCCTCTTCATCTGTACTTCGCCATTTCTCTGGTTTTTGCACATAGTTCATGCGGCAATTATTGTGGAACTTGGCTTCACAAGCAAACAGATCGTATTCTTGTGAGGAACTTCTCATCCTGTTTTATTTCTGCCATCGTCGCCACAGTCTTCCATTCATCAAATTCAAACTGACTCATGCCTTGACTGGTCCGTGTGCTTTTCACTTTTACCGTCTTACGACCCTCTGATCCATAGAAAATACAGTCCGACTTGAAGATAATTTTATCACCTTCTGTGGAAGTTCTGCGGCTCGTACGTTGGGGCGTGGAGGCATCAGATGGTGGTGATGAGGTGGACGTCAGCCTGTCCATATTCATGATGAAACGTTTGTAGCATTCCCAATGGAAGCCATTATATTCCGTCACTGTGTTGGGGATGAGCTTACACGTGTCCTCTAGCCTGTGGGTTGACGTTGGATGTTCTGAAAGTCTCTTCTCTTTGATCTCCTGTAATTTCGCCAACTTCTTCTCTGCATCCCGCATACCAGACCTGAGTTGAAGTTCTCCATATTTTAAGCCCTTTACGTGAACTAAACAAGGAGGTTCGACAGTTTTATAACTTGTTCGTTTTCGTTTTAATAGTAAATACATACAAAGGTAGGTATTGCAATATCAGCAGGTCAAAGCAGGTAAAGCTTATAATTTATCATTATCCAACTTAAATAACATTTTAACTTATCGATATCTGTGAAGTTGACCTGAGATATTCGTATAAGCTGCAATTGAAACTTAAATAATATAATATGAGACTTCAATAATATATTAAATTTAAATAATATAATATGGGATACAACCTTCTCCGCATACCATGATGAAACATATAAGAAAACTAATATTCAAGCTGCAAACATGTACCTATAGATACTGTAAAAGAACGTAAATGACTTATAAAACAACAATATTATAGTCACTTCTTCATACATTTTAAACAATCCATTGCTGATGGAGTACAGTGTGTAATCATTAAAAATGCCCTGGGTTACGCCTCTTGATCCGCGACACTACAGTTATCTTTGAAGCATCATATCTAATCCATTTGTAATGACAGAAAGACAAGTCTGGTATCAAATGATATATATTATGCTGCAGAGTGTCATGCATTATTATTTTGATCTTAAAGAGGCCATGGGATCAAGATAAATTGATATATTTGACAAAAATAATGATATCATCTATGCGGTCACGAGTGAGAATGGGGTATAGTTATTCTATGCTAATTAGGGCACATGCCATAATAGTAGATATCTATTGAATGCTATTATAATGATCAGCAGATAAAAAAACCTTCAATGTGACATATTACAAGTACATATTGAGACATATATGACTATACAATGACGATTGTGGTGATGATTGATGATAAATACGATATTTCAGGGTACCATCCACGATAGGTTGGAAATGGGTAGCGAGACCCAACTTTTTCACTGTTACCACTTGAAATCATCTTCAAGGGACCCCAAAGCTTAAAACAACATGGGGTGGTAGAGTCGTGGGGGGTTCACGAGGGGCATATCTGGCCCATGGCCTATAATACATTTGTCTGCATACACCCAGTGACACATTTGTACATGGAATAATTACCTGTAGAATGAAACATTAACTTCTGTTGCTGGAATTCTACGGAATTGTAGCAGTGTGTTGTTTGCCAGAAGTAGCCCGCGCTCACGGGGTTGACGCTGCAAAACAATTACGTGGCCAACGACAGGTAGACCTGGTGCATGATAAGCGCTGAGGATTTTCAAACGTCAATAACTTTAAAATATTCAAAATATCTTTATACATCCAGCGACTTATTTGTAGATGGCATAATTATCTTTACGAAGATATAGAAAAACATTAAATTCCGCGGCTGGAACTCCACGTACAGCCTTTTGGAAATATTGAGCCCCCCAAGTTCTCCACCCCAGGACGAATTTCGAAAATGTATAAATCTACGAATCAGCTCACTGGGCCCTGTGGATCACATGGAAAATTGCAGATATGTATAGATGTGTGCGTTATTGTTGTATCTATGTGCGCGCGCGTGTGTGCATGCATGCGTGCCTGTGTGTGCGTGTGTCAGTGTTTGCCTGCGTGCGTACCTGCCTGCGCGTGTCTGAATGATAGGATGTACTTTCCATTTTCATATAATTGTGTGTGTGCGTGCGTGCGTTCATGCGTGCGTGCGTTATTAGTTTTTATAATACATCACAGCTGGTCGCCCACTGCATTACAACAATATTATGAATGGGAAATTGAACTGATATATATTTTCGTATATGATATTATGCCGTTAGTTAACCCTCAGTAGGTTCTTATTAAAACGAATGGGTAATTCTGGTAACAACGGCTCGTGGTGCCATAAATGACAACAATTTTGTATTACACCGTTGATGACGTCCACCGCCGTTACAATGTCTGAAGTGATTTATGTTTAGAGAAAATGTGCGCTACTTACGTTTACAAAGATTTGGAAAATGCCAACTAGCAAAGCGGCGCTTTCATGGTTTAAAAGAAGTGTGTAGACTGAAACCGGCTTTTATTAGCTCATATGAAGTAAAACCGAAATCTCCCCCCGGCCGACAGTTAAAAAACTGATACAAACCCGTAAAGGCCTAGACCCTTGTACACTGCTCAACCGCAACGGCAAACCTCGACGGCAAGCGACAAACTAAAAATCGCTCTAAATGATCTAATAGGAAAAACTTAGACCCTAGTATACTGCTCGACTGTAGTTAAAAATGATCTGTTCGTCGGTCAACTTCTTGCCATGATATGGTCGCAGTACGTAAATCTTCAAGGGGAAGGCTTAATTCGTCCCCAGTGATCACATGGGGCATGGGTCGATCCTACTTCTGGAGCATTGACAAATAGCTTGTCCTCTGCTACATAGAGAAGTTTCCTTTCCACGACTCTTCCGAGGGTCGACTTGGCATAAATCCCTCCATCGCTATTGCGGCCGTAAGATCCTACATCGATTACTGTGAAACAATATCGATGATCAACTAGTGTCGTCAGGATCATTGAGAAGATCTCCTTGTAGTTGACATACAGGCTGCCGGATCTGTGTGGAGCCTGCGTAACAACATGTTTTCCGTTTAATGCCCCAATGCAATGTGGAAAGTTCCATCTCTTAAAACTCTTCAGCAATTTCGATCCAGTCTTGCTCTGTTGAATGAACCAAGTATTCGGGCTGCAACGCGTCCCAGATTGCCTCACAAGGTTCTGCTACTATTCAAGAAACGGTGGTTTGTGGAATCCGGTAGCTGAATCCGATAGTCACGTATGAATCTCCAGTTGCCAAGAACCTGAAACACACACATACGCATTCATTAAAAATAATTATTCCGTGTATTTTACAGATGTGCAAGCAGCAAAGAAGAAAGATATGCGGTGATTCCTTTCCAAAGGCAAGAAACAAATGCAAAACAAAGAGTGGTCAGGGATCAAAACAACTCAAGCCCTACAAATATGGTGCCATTATGGGGTTTTTGCTGCCACAGGCCAGATATAATAATAATAATAATTTATTTCTTATATAGCGCCCCATCCAAATAATAGTTCTGGGGCGCTTTACAATGTCGTCCGTGTGTATTCATTGTTGTTATATATCTAAATTGTAACGCCTGACGTTAACGGTTAACCAGCAGGGCCGCGTAACAGTAGTTTGAAATATACTTAAATAACAGCTGTTCAAAAATGCTTTAAATCCTATAAAGCTTGAGTAGACTTGCTGCCTGACCATGCATTATGTGTCGCTTCTCTGGACATTAGGAAGTTGTTGAATTGTGAAATGTTGTGTGATCACAATTCGAATGTGCTGAGGGTACTCATAAACGTTTACTTAAGTAAACAATACTTAAGCACAGTATCGCTTTAATACACAGCTCCGTGGCACAACCTTCTTAACGTTTAATGCAGCATTTTGTTCAATAACACCTTACGATTTATTTTGTTTATTTCAGTACTCAAAGCAACCTGTCTACAAGTTTAACCAAAACCATATACAATTCGGAGGCTGATGATGACGACAACAACGATGATGATTATGATGATGATGATTATGGTGATAATGAACCACCAGATGAAGATACTACTGGCAGAGTTGATGATTCCATACACTGTGGCAGCGAGAGCAACAGTGACAATGCAAGCTTAACACTAACACTAACACTAACACTAACACAGACAAACCCAACCTGCAACAGCAGTTCAGACAGTGAAAATAACAACAGTGAAAAGAGAAAGATTAGATCGCCTGTTGAGACAAGAAAACCCAAGAAAGCACGTGGGTCAATGCAGTTAGATAGGGAAATCCTACAGTACTTGAAGGAAGGACGGCGCAACGACAGTGATGTACTAGAAGATGAATACGATGTTTTTTCCGCCGTATGGCAGCTGCCTGCAAGAAGCTTCCAGCTCGTGTGGAATCGTCGGTAAAATTCAAGATACACCAAATAATACATGAAGCAGAATTAGATCCTTAACACCTGCCACGGTTCAGATTCAGACGCAAAACCCCACGCCAGCACCCTTGACACCCCAGCTGGTAACCCCAATGGCATCCAATATGAAAACCCCTTGGGACGCCAGATTACAACAACCGTGGCACCCCAGATGAAAGCCTCCGTAGGACACCAGTGGCAAACTGCCATGACAACAGTTGAAAACACCCTTAGCATCCCAGGTGAAAACCCCATGCCACACCTGATGAAAACAGCTTTGGCACCCCGATAAAAAATCGCATGGCACCCCATCACGACACATGTGAAGAGCCCACGTATTTCAACCTTTAGCTTCCTCTGGCAGACACGTGAGCAAGAGTATAGCCAATAAAAGTGAAAAATGTATAAAGTCGCAGTCTTGGTAGCGGTTCAGATAAATAAAGATATGCATTTTGTTACGTTTTAATATATACTTTTGATCTTACAGAAGAAGCCAGCATGACATTAATTCGGCATGACTTAACTTCATAGTTTCATTCTGACTTAGACTACCTTCTAAAACTTTTTTTTTGAAGAAAGTGTACGTACGTCTTATCAAACTTGCTACCGTATGTGTCACTTTTGTATTTGATGTTTTTCGATCAATTACTGGTCCCCCAGGAATATTAAACACATGGCATGTGGATATAATCTTTTGTGTCGTTATATATATATATATATATATATATATATATATATATATATGTATATATATATATATATATATATATATATATATATATATATGTATATATACATATATATATATACATACATATATACATACATATATATATATATATAAGTAGAAATAGGGGTGGTGTACCGTGCATGGTTTGAGTTGCTCCGGAGGAAACCCATGTTAAGAGATAGGACTTTTTCCTCCAGGGCGCTCCAAACCGCTCCAAAACCGCTCCCGGGTTAAAGATAGGGATTTTTAACATGGGAAAGATAGGGGTTCCTCCAAATCTTGTAAACGACTTCTCGCAGACTGCTCCTGGGTTAAAGATAGGAGATTTTCCTATGTTAAGAGATAGGATTCCTCCAAAACTGGTAAACGATAAATCTCGTTTACAAATTCCTTCCGATTTGCTCCAAAAACGGTTTTCGAAATTCGACTGAGCGACCGGGTTAAAGATAGGGATTTTTAACGTGGAAGAGATAGGGGTCCCCCCGAAAGGAAAATAGAGGTGTTATCGTGTCAAATCCCTCCGTTTTCAGGAAAATAGAGGTGTTATCGCGTCAAATCCCTCCGTTTTCAGGAAAATAGACGTGTTATTGCACCCCATCTCCTCCGTTTTCAGGAAAATAGACGTGTTATCGCATCAAATCCCTCCGTTTTCAGGAAAATAGACGTGTTATCGCACCCCATCTCCTCCGTTTTCAGGAAAATAGACGTGTTATCGCATGAGATTTGCTTCAAAACGAAGCAACGCAAAACAAATAGACGTGTTATCGCGTGACATCTCTACCAAACACGATACAAGAGACGAGACTATGACCGAGATGTGTCACGAGACTTGGGATGACACGAGACAAGAGACGAGACTATGACCGAGATGTGTCACGAGACTTCGGATGACACGAGACAAGAGACGAGACTATGACCGAGATGTGTCACGAGACTTCGGATGACACCTCACACGAGACAAGAGACGAGACTATGAACGATATGTGTCACGAGACTTCGGATGACACCTCACACGAGACAAGAGACGAGACTATGACTGAGATTTGTCACGAGACTTCGGATGACACCTCACACGAGACAAGAAACGAGACTATGACCGAGATGTGTCACGAGACTTCGGATGACACGAGACAAGAGACGAGACTATGACCGAGATGTGTCACGAGACTTCGGATGAGAAGAGACGAGACTATGACCGAGATGTGTCACGAGACTTCGGATGACACGAGACAAGAGACGAGACTATGACCGAGACGTGTCACGAGACTTCGGATGACACGAGACAAGAGACGAGACTATGAACAAGATGTGTCACGAGACTTCGGATGACACGAGACAAGAGACGAGACTATGACCGAGATGTGTCACGAGACTTCGGATGACACATCACACGAGAGTACCGACGAGACAAGAGATGCCGCGAGACTACGGATGACACACCACACGAGACTATGACCGTGATGTGTCACGAGACTTCGGATGACACGAGACAAGAGACGAGACTATGACCGAGATGTGTCACGAGACTTCGGATGACACATCACACGAGAGTACCGACGAGACAAGAGATGCCGCGAGACTACGAATGACACATCACACGAGACTATGACCGAGATATGTCACGAGACTTCGGATGACACATCACACGAGAGTACGGTTCGACTTGTTATCGCGTCAAATCCCTCCGTTTTCACGGAAAATATACGTGTTATCGCGTCAAATCCCTCCGTTTTCAGAAAAATAGACTTGTTATCGCACCCCATCTCCTCCATTTTCAGGAAAATAGACGTGTTATCGCGTCAAATCCCTCCGTTTTCAGGAAAATAGACGTGTTATCGCGTCAAATCCCTCCGTTTTCAGGAAAATAGACGTGTTATCGCATCAAATCCCTCCGTTTTCAGGAAAATAGACGTGTTATCGCACCCCATCTCCTCCGTTTTCAGGAAAATAGACGTGTTATCGCATGAGATTTGCTTCAAAACGAAGCAACGCAAAACAAATAGACGTGTTATCGCGTGACATCTCTACCAAACACGATACAAGAGACGAGACTATGACCGAGATGTGTCACGAGACTTGGGATGACACGAGACAAGAGACGAGACTATGACCGAGATGTGTCACGAGACTTCGGATGACACGAGACAAGAGACGAGACTATGACCGAGATGTGTCACGAGACTTCGGATGACACCTCACACGAGACAAGAGACGAGACTATGAACGATATGTGTCACGAGACTTCGGATGACACCTCACACGAGACAAGAGACGAGACTATGACTGAGATTTGTCACGAGACTTCGGATGACACCTCACACGAGACAAGAAACGAGACTATGACCGAGATGTGTCACGAGACTTCGGATGACACGAGACAAGAGACGAGACTATGACCGAGATGTGTCACGAGACTTCGGATGAGAAGAGACGAGACTATGACCGAGATGTGTCACGAGACTTCGGATGACACGAGACAAGAGACGAGACTATGACCGAGACGTGTCACGAGACTTCGGATGACACGAGACAAGAGACGAGACTATGAACAAGATGTGTCACGAGACTTCGGATGACACGAGACAAGAGACGAGACTATGACCGAGATGTGTCACGAGACTTCGGATGACACATCACACGAGAGTACCGACGAGACAAGAGATGCCGCGAGACTACGGATGACACACCACACGAGACTATGACCGTGATGTGTCACGAGACTTCGGATGACACGAGACAAGAGACGAGACTATGACCGAGATGTGTCACGAGACTTCGGATGACACATCACACGAGAGTACCGACGAGACAAGAGATGCCGCGAGACTACGAATGACACATCACACGAGACTATGACCGAGATATGTCACGAGACTTCGGATGACACATCACACGAGAGTACGGTTCGACTTGTTATCGCGTCAAATCCCTCCGTTTTCACGGAAAATATACGTGTTATCGCGTCAAATCCCTCCGTTTTCAGAAAAATAGACTTGTTATCGCACCCCATCTCCTCCATTTTCAGGAAAATAGACGTGTTATCGCGTCAAATCCCTCCGTTTTCAGGAAAATAGACGTGTTATCGCGTCAAATCCCTCCGTTTTCAGGAAAATAGACGTGTTATCGCGTCAAATCCCTCCGTTTTCAGGAACATAGACGTGTTATCGCGTCAAATCCCTCCGTTTTCAGGAAAATAGACGTGTTATCGCGTGGGATTTGCTTCAACACTCACTCACTCACCCTTCGTGTCTGTTCACTCACTCACTCACTCACTCACTCACTCACTCACTCACTCACTCACTCACTCACTCACTCACTCACTCACTCACTCACTCACTCACTCACTCACTCATTCACTCACTCATTCACTCACTCACTCACCCTTCGTGTATGTTCACTCACTCACTCACTCACTCACTCACTCACTCACTCACTCACTCACTCACTCACTCACTCACTCACTCACCCTTCGTGTATGTTCACTCACTCACTCAATCACTCACTCACTCACTCACTCACTCACTCACTCACTCACTCACTCACTCACTCACTCACTCACTCACTCATCCTTCGTGTCTTTTCACTCACTCACTCACTCCCTCACTCCCTCACTCACTCACTCACTCACTCACTCACTCACTCACTCACTCACTCACTCACTCACTCACTCACTCACTCACTCACTCACTCACTCACTCTCTCATCCTTCGTGTCTGTTCACTCACTCACTCACTCACTCACTCACTCACTCACTCACTCACTCACTCACTCACTCACTCACTCACTCACTCACTCACTCACTCAATCACTCAATCACTCACTCACTCACTCACGCCGTCCCTTCGTCGTTTTCTAACAGTTTATCTTTTCAACATGTTACCGTGGTAACATTTTCGTAACTTTCTGACAATTCGACGGGTTATCGCGTGACATCTCACCTCTTTCTGACAACTCGACGGGTTATCGCGTACAGCTCACCTCTTTCTGACAATTCGACGTGTTATTGAAACACTAAACTTAGCCGAACACGTGACACAAATTGATCAAAGTAAGGACAACCACCTGACAGGACTTCATTCAAAGAGGTGACCATCAAGGTTCCCAACATCACTCAACGGACACCAATGTAATTAGTCAGAGTATCGCCATCTACTGACCATGATAGATCTCTATTCGTGGACAAACTTCCGGGAATATCCGAAGCACAGAGGCCGCCATGACAGTCAAGTAACTTCCGGTGTGACATCACTTCCGACGTAGCGTCCCTAGTATAGACTGCCATAGCAAACGAATTTGAAAACTGCTATGACCAAAACACTAAACTGTATACACTAGTTTTCGGTGTCATCTCATTTGCATAACCAATCAGACCGAACGTACATCACGTGACTTCCCTTAACACAAAAACTGTGCACGTCCATGAGAGAGGCGACATTCGACGCCACCTGTTATGTCTGTGTGTAGTTCACTACAGACGTTAGCTGGTAATGTCTGTGTGTAGTTCAGTAGAGACGTTAGCCAGTGATGTATCTGTGTAGTTCAGCACGGAGACTTTAGCCTGTTATATATATGTGTAACAAACTTGCAGGATTCTGTGACAAACGAAACACCAAACACTTAGATCAGCGTGTGACAAGAATCAAAGTTGTCGGATAAAGAAAACACCAAACACTTATTAGGTTTCGGCGTCATCTCATTTGCATAACCAATCAGAAGTTCAGTAGAGACGTTAGCCAGTGATGTATCCGTGTAGTTCAGCACGGAGACTTTAGCCTGTTATGTATATGTGTAACAAATTTGCAGGATTCTGTGACAAACGAAACACCAAACACTTAGATCAGCGTGTGACAAGAATCAAAGTTGTCGGATAAAGAAAACACCAAACACGTATTAGGTTTCGGCGTCATCTCATTTGCATAACCAATCAGACCGAACGTGCATCACGTGACTTCCCTTAACACAAAAACTGTGCACGTCCATGAGAGAGGCGCCATTCGACGCCACTCAACGGACACCAATGTAATTAGTCAGAGTTTCGCCATCTACTGACCATGATAGATCTCTATTCGTGGACACACTTCCGGGAATACCCGAAGCACAGAGGCCGCCATGACAGTCAAGTAACTTCCGGTGTGACATCACTTCCGACGTAGCGTCCCTAGTATAGACTGCCATAGCAAACGAATTTGAAAACTGCTATGACCGAAACACTAAACTGTATACACTAGTTTTCGGCGTCATCTCATTTGCATAACCAATCAGACCGAACGTACATCACGTGACTTCCCTTAACACAAAAACTGTATCAGGTCTTCATTCAAAGTGGTGACCATCATCGTTCCCAACGCCACTCAACGGACACCAATGTAATTAGTCAGAGTATTGCCATCTACCGACCATGACAGTTCTCTATTCGTCGACATACTTCCGGAAATGGTGAAACCGTAGAGGCCGCCATGACAGGCCGTCACGACATTCAAGTAACTTCCGGTATGACATCACATCTGTCATAGCGACTCCTAGTGGATAATCGGAGTACTACACCACACGATGGCGAAGGCCAACTACCTGACAGGACTTCATTCAAAGAGGTGACCATCAGGGGTCCCAACGCCACTCAACGGACACCAATGTAATTAGTAAGAGTATTGCCATCTACCGGCCATGATAGTTCTCTATTCGTCGACACACTTCCGGAAATGGTGAAACCGTAGAGGCCGCCATGACAGGCCGTCACGACATTCAAGTAACTTCCGGTATGACATCACATCTGGCATAGCGACTCCTAGTGGATAATCGGAGTACTACACCACACGATGGCGAAGGCCAACTACCTGACAGGACTTCATTCAAAGAGGTGACCATCATGGTTCCCAACGCCACTCAACGGACACCAATGTAATTAGTAAGAGTATTGCCATCTACCGGCCATGATAGTTCTCTATTCGTTGACACACATAATCGTTGGGAATAGCGGAAGCGTAGAGACCGCCATGACAGGTCGCCATGTGATTCAAATAACTTCCGGTACTACGTTACTTCCGGCGTAGCGTCCCTAGAAGAGGCCGCCATGACAGTCAAGTGACTTCCGGTATGACATCACATCCAGCATAGCGCCCCCTAGTGGATAATCGGAGTACTACGTCACATGATGGCGCCATCTAGCGGGTAAAAATATATAATTAGGTTAGCTAAAGAACAAAAGTTTGGATTAACCTCGTGAAAATTTAAAGTGGTTGTATAAATTTTCAGAAAATTTTATGTTTTTGTCCCAGAGGGACAAAAACATTAAATTTGACTGTCAGGCAGTAGTTTCAGGTAGTAGTTTCACCATTTCCGGAAGTGTGTCGACGAATAAAGAACTATCATGGCCGGTAGATGGCAATACTCTTACTAATTACATTGGTGTCCGTTGAGTGGCGTTGGGACCCCTGATGGTCACCTCTTTGAATGAAGTCCTGTCAGGTAGTTGGCCTTCGCCATCGTGTGGTGTAGTACTCCGATTATCCACTAGGAGTCGCTATGACAGATGTGATGTCATACCGGAAGTTACTTGAATGTCGTGACGGCCTGTCATGGCGGCCTCTACGGTTTCACCATTTCCGGAAGTATGTCGACGAATAGAGAACTGTCATGGTCGGTAGATGGCAATACTCTGACTAATTACATTGGTGTCCGTTGAGTGGCGTTGGGAACGATGATGGTCACCACTTTGAATGAAGTCCTGATACAGTTTTTGTGTTAAGGGAAGTCACGTGATGTACGTTCGGTCTGATTTGTTATGCAAATGAGATGACGCCGAAAACTAGTGTATACAGTTTAGTGTTTCGGTCATAGCAGTTTTCAAATTCGTTTGCTATGGCAGTCTATACTAGGGACACTACGTCGGAAGTGATGTCACACCGGAAGTTACTTGACTGTCATGGCGGCCTCTGTGCTTCGGGTATTCCCGGAAGTGTGTCCACGAATAGAGATCTATCATGGTCAGTAGATAGCGATACTCTGACTAATTACATTGGTGTCCGTTGAGTGATGTTGGGAACCTTGATGGTCACCTCTTTGAATGAAGTCCTGTCAGGTGGTTGTCCTTACTTTGTTCAATTCGTGTCACGTGTTCGGCTAAGTTTAGTGTTTCAATAACACGTCGAATTGTCAGAAAGAGGTGAGCTGTACGCGATAACCCGTCGAGTTGTCAGAAAGAGGTGAGATGTCACGCGATAACCCGTCGAATTGTCAGAAAGTTACGAAAATGTTACCACGGTAACATGTTGAAAAGATAAACTGTTAGAAAACGACGAAGGGACGGCGTGAGTGAGTGAGTGATTGAGTGAGTGAGTGAGTGAGTGAGTGAGTGAGTGAGTGAGTGAGTGAGTGAGTGAACAGACACGAAGGATGAGAGAGTGAGTGAGTGAGTGAGTGAATGAGTGAGTGAGTGAGTGAGTGAGTGAGTGAGTGAGTGAGTGAGTGAGTGAGTGAGTGAGTGAGTGAGTGAGTGAGTGAGTGAGTGAGTGAGTGAGTGAGTGAGTGAGTGAGTGAGTGAGTGAGTGAGTGAGTGAGTGAGTGAGTGAGTGAGTGAGTGAGTGAGTGAGTGAGTGAGTGAGTGAGTGAGTGAGTGAGTGAGTGAGTGAGTGAGTGAGTGAGTGAGTGAGTGAGTGAACATACACGAAGGGTGAGTGAGTGAGTGAGTGAGTAAACATACACGATGGGTGAGTGAGTGAGTGAGTGAGTGAGTGAGTGAGTGAGTGAGTGAGTGAGTGAGTGAGTGAGTGAGTGAGTGAGTGAGTGAGTGAGTGAGTGAGTGAGTGAGTGAGTGAGTGAGTGAGTGAGTGAGTGAGTGAGTGAGTGAGTGAGTGAGTGAGTGAGTGAGTGAGTGAGTGAGTGAGTGAGTGAGTGAGTGAGTGAGTGAGTGAGTGAGTGAGTGAGTGAGTGAGTGAGTGAGTGAGTGAGTGAGTGAGTGAGTGAGTGAGTGAGTGAGTGAGTGAGTGAGTGAGTGAGTGAGTGAGTGAGTGAGTGAGTGAGTGAGTGAGTGAGTGAGTGAACAGACACGAAGGTTGAGTGAGTGAGTGTTGAAGCAAATCACACGCGATAACACGTCTATTTTCCTGAAAACGGAGGGATTTGACGCGATAACACGTCTATTTTCCTGAAAACGGAGGGATTTGGCGCGATAACACGTCTATTTTCCTGAAAACGGAGGGATTTGACACGATAACACGTCTATTTTCCTGAAAACGGAGGGATTTGACGCGATAACACGTCTATTTTCCTGAAAACGGAGGGATTTGACGCGATAACACGTCTATTTTCCTGAAAATGGAGGAGATGGGGTGCGATAACAAGTCTATTTTTCTGAAAACGGAGGGATTTGACGCGATAACACGTCTATTTTCCCTGAAAACGGAAGGATTTGACGCGATAACAAGTCGAACCGTACTCTCGTGTGATGTGTCATCCGAAGTCTCGTGACATATCTCGGTCATAGTCTCGTGTGATGTGTCATCCGTAGTCTCGCGGCATCTCTTGTCTTGTCGGTACTCTCGTGTGATGTGTCATCCGAAGTCTCGTGACACATCTCGGTCATAGTCTCGTCTCTTGTCTCGTGTCATCCGAAGTCTCGTGACACATCTCGGTCATAGTCTCGTGTGATGTGTCATCCGTAGTCTCGCGGCATCTCTTGTCTCGTCGGTACTCTCGTGTGATGTGTCATCCGAAGTCTCGTGACACATCTCGGTCATAGTCTCGTCTCTTGTCTCGTGTCATCCGAAGTCTCGTGACACATCTCGGTCATAGTCTCGTCTCTTGTCTCGTGTCATCCGAAGTCTCGTGACACGTCTCGGTCATAGTCTCGTCTCTTGTCTCGTGTCATCCGAAGTCTTGTGACACATCTCGGTCATAGTCTCGTCTCTTCTCATCCGAAGTCTCGTGACACATCTCGGTCATAGTCTCGTCTCTTGTCTCGTGTCATCCGAAGTCTCGTGACACATCTCGGTCATAGTCTCGTTTCTTGTCTCGTGTGAGGTGTTATCCGAAGTCTCGTGACACATCTCGGTCATAGTCTCGTCTCTTGTCTCGTGTGAGGTGTCATCCGAAGTCTCGTGACACATCTCGTTCATAGTCTCGTCTCTTGTCTCGTGTCATCCGAAGTCTCGTGACACATCTCGGTCATAGTCTCGTCTCTTGTCTCGTGTCATCCGAAGTCTCATGACACATCTCGGTCATAGTCTCGTCTCTTGTCTCGTGTCATCCGAAGTCTCGTGACACATCTCGGTCATAGTCTCGTCTCTTGTATCGTGTTTGGTAGAGATATCACGCGATAACACGTCTATTTGTTTTGCGTTGCTTCGTTTTGAAGCAAATCTCACGCGATAACACGTCTATTTTCATGAAAACGGAGGAGATGGGGTGCGATAACACGTCTATTTTCCTGAAAACGGAGGGATTTTTTGCGATAACACGTCTATTTTCCTGAAAACGGAGGAGATGGGGTGCAATAACACGTCTATTTTCCTGAAAACGGAGGGATTTGACGCGATAACACCTCTATTTTCCTGAAAACGGAGGGATTTGACACGATAACACCTCTATTTTCCTTTCGGGGGACCCCTATCTCTTCCACGTTAAAAATCCCTATCTTTAACCCAGTCGCTCAGTCGAATTTCGAAAACCGTTTTTGGAGCAAATCGGAAGGAATTTGTAAACGAGATTTCTCGTTTACCAGTTTTGGAGGAATCCTATCTCTTAACATAGGAAAATCTCCTATCTTTAACCCAGGAACAGTCTGCGAGAAGTCGTTTACAAGATTTGGAGGAACCCCTATCTTTCCCATGTTAAAAATCCCTATCTTTAACCCGGGAGCGGTTTTGGAGCGGTTTGGAACGCCCTGGAGGAAAAAGTCCTATCTCTTAACATGGGTTTCCTCCGGAGCAACTCAAACCATGCACGGTACACCACCCCTATTACTACTTATATACATATATATATATATATATATATATATATATATATATATATATATACATACATATATATATATACATATATATATATATATATATATATACATATATATATATATATAGTAAGTATATGGGGCGTGTTGATTCACGTACTGGAAATTTGTTTTTAAAAGATGGACGATCTCCGAATACAGCTTTGACGGAAACAATGATAATGTTTAGCCTATCTGTAGATGACAGGCCTACCTCTGTAATTGGCAGACTCCTTTTTGTTAGATTGTGTTCGCAGCTCTGTGAGCCAACTACAGATTACATATCCCCCCCCCCCCCCCCCCCCCCCCCCCCGACACAAGATAGTGACAGCCTGGAATTGTGTCTAAACAATATACATACAATCTATACATACGTAAGTCATATCTCTGTAACACTGCAAGTCTTTCAGCATGACTGATGGGTTGCCGCCAATTAATTGTTGTTTTGCGGATTGCCTCCTCCACGATACTTTGTACTACTATAGCAAACTGCTCTTGTGACGAAAGTAGATAAAAAATCGACCATCGTAACTGTCCAATTCACGGACAAGCCTATGGAATTTTCCAAGGTGGTTTCTCTTCTGAAGAGTTTCGTGTACCCAAACACGTCGCTTTCGTCTTCGATGGTTGCGTTGTCTTTGCCAGAACAGTGGGAGTAATGCTTCCTCCTCTCGATTGATTCTTTGGACCGCCATCTTTTACAGCATTCACAAACTGTTCCTGTGACAAATTTGCATATGCCGTCGAAGATTGCCGCGCCCTGTGTACTAGACTCTGCTCGCGGTTTGCCGCTTTGCCGTTGAGGTTTTGTCGTTGCCAAGCAGTCTACTATTCCTTTAACTAGGTTTTTCTGAGGAGGGGTTCGTTTTTTTTATTTGGTTATATATATATTTATATATATATAGGAGGGGTTCGTTTTTGATATTTGGTTATATATATATTCCTAACGACATCATACGCTGACCGGACATGTACATAGCGTTTTTAGCGCCGCGCTAGGCAGACCGATTTTTTTAAGCAGCGCCATATTGGATAAGTATCACATTTCCGCTTCCTGTATGATTGCGTCTGTACGTCCTCTTGCCTCGACTTCCGCTTTGAGATAAGTCTGTTCAATAAATGTTATCGTCGTTATCGAGTCTTTCCCTTCTATATTGGCGTGGTGGCAGCGTTTTCACTACTGAAGTGGATAGATACTCGTATAGCCAAACAAACGGCACGACGAATGCGTACTTTCCGTACGCAGTAATTAACATTGAACATTGAACATTGCCGGCATTTGCATAGACGATTGAGCTACACGTCAACGCGACAATGGCTCAGTCACAGAGAGCTCCAAAACAGTGGTCTCTTTCAAAACACGAAACACTGACGTCATATGAGAGCTGGCGCCAAAACCTCCAATATACTCTATCACTGGACGCGAATTTCGCACCATTCTTACTCGACCAGGCAACATGGGGAAAGAAAACTAACACTTCTCCACTCAGAGGCTTACTTGACGATACCGAAGACACACCAGGCTTGGTTAGGCGAACGGCACAACAAAAAGTCGCGCACTTAGAATTAATGCTTGGGCAGATTGCCAACTTCTGCCCGATCATATCGCGAAATACCATCGTCAAAAACTCGACATCCGTCAACTCCATATGGCAGGCAATCAGACTTCACTTCGGGTTCCAGACAAGCGGCGCTCACTTCATAGATTTCGCCGACATAAAACTTGAATCAGACGAAAACCACGAGGACCTATTCCAACGCCTCGTGGCGTTCGTTGATGATAGTCTGCTGACAGTGGGTGGCGGTATATCACACCACGACGAGTTCCCGACCGTAGATGAGGACTTATCACCGTCGCTAGATAACATGGTTGTATTGAGCTGGCTTAGACTTATCCATCAGGAGCTACCTAGACTCGTAAAACAGCGCTACGGAACCGAACTGCGGAGCCGCACACTAGCCAGTCTTAAACCAGAGATCTCTCAGGCCCTGGGGTCCCTACTGGACGAGATCCATTCTATGTCAGAGACAAAAATCCTGAGACAGTCAACCTACTACCAACCACGCACACGCTCTGGGCCGCTCGCCCACAAAGCTACCAACGAACCCAACGAGCAAAACAATGCCCACTCTGTAAGCAGGCTGGTAGACCGATAGTAGACCACTATCTAAGCGCTTGCAAGTACTTGCCCGAGCAAGACAGACTGTTCATGACTAAGGTACGCAACGTGACAGGACTAAACTGCGAAGATAGCGGAGACGATGAACCACCAGTGAATGACGACTACGTCAATGACGTACAAAACGTGTCGGCGACTTGTCGCGTAAATACGAAACAGTCGCCATTCTTCAAGGCATTCCATCGTCATCACCCAATACGTCTTACCCTCGTCACTGGTGCCGAAACCAACATGATTAGAGAGACGGTGGCCAGGTCAATTGGTGCAAAAATCACCAAAAGCTCCCAGCTCGCAAGACAAGCTGATGGTGTAACCCCACTCAATGTAGTCGGAGAAACAAGGCTCGTGTTATCGCGGGATAATCTTGACCTACACCTCGATGCCCTTGTCGTTAAAGACTTGGATGTCGATGTACTTGCGGGAACACCATTCATGACAACCAATGACATATCCGTTCGTCCCGCCAAAAATCAGATCAGCATTGACGAAACTGTGATACACTACGGGATGGAGAACGTCAACCGTTCCCAATATCACACGATTCGCAGAGCGCAGGCCAACGTGTTGCGTGCGCCACCCGCGTCCACTACTGTTTGGCCAGGCGACTACATAGAACTGTCTATTCCATCAGCACTCGACGATCTTGTAGTGGCGATCGAACCTCGTAACGATCATAAGTCAACATTGCACTACCAAGATTGGCCCCAACCTACCATTGTCGAGGCAGTCGGGGACAAAATCCGTTTACTAAACACGTGTACACATCCATTGAAAATAGGACGCAACGAGCACTTTTGCCAAGTGCGTGGTACCACAACATGTGACACCAACTACGTGGAAGACATCATAGTCAAAAACACAAGCACACACGCAGCAGACGTGCAATTTTCAGACACTATCGAACTAGACAGTGGCAACCTCTTGTCTGACGACTTGCGCAACCAGTTCCGCAATCTGCATCAACAATTTGACACCGTGTTCAACTCGAAAATCGTAGGATACAACGGGCATGCGGGCTCATTCACAGCAACTGTAAACATGGGACCAGTCCAACCCCCGCAGCGAAAGGGGAGGTGTCCGCAATACGCTCGCGACAAACTCGTCGAACTTCAGGAAAAGGTTGATGATTTGGAGGCGGCCGGTGTATTCCGTCGTCCAGAAGATATCGGGGTGGTGGTCGAATACCTTAACCCGTCATTTCTCGTACGCAAAGCTAATGGAGGATCACGACTCGTCACTGCCTTCACGGAAGTAGGACGTTACAGCAAGCCGCAGCCTTTTCTCATGCCAGACGTGGATTCGACACTAAGATCCATAGCTTGCTGGAAATACATCGTTGTATCAGACTTGACGAATGCATTCTATCAGATCCCTCTATCGAAGGACTCAATCAAATACTGCGGAGTTGCGACACCCTTTCGTGGAGTTCTCGTGTACACACGATGTGCCATGGGCATGCCCGGCTCTGAGACGGCATTGGAAGAACTCATGTGCCGAGTCTTTGGTGATCTGTTACAAGAGGGCGTCGTCGCCAAGTTGGCTGACGATTTGTACTGCGGGGGCAACTCGCCACAAGAGCTACTAGACAACTGGAGTCGTGTCCTTGATGCCCTTGCTCGATGCGACTTACGACTTTCAGCAAAGAAGACCAGGGTTTGCCCCAAATCAACGACCATCCTAGGCTGGGTGTGGTCAGAAGGTACACTACATGCCAGTCCTCACCGCATCGCTACTCTGGCATCGTGCACACCGCCACAAACCGTTCTGGGACTTCGTTCCTTCGTTGGAGCATATAAAGTGTTGGGACGCGTCATCTCTCAGTGTTCCAAAGTACTTGCACCCCTCGAGTCGTACATTGCGGGCATGAAATCACAGGAGACATTGACATGGACTGATGACATCCGCGAGGCGTTCCGTGTCGCCCAAAACACACTCTCCACCAACAGATCGATCACATTACCGCGGCCCAGTGACCAACTATGGATCGTTACCGACGGTTCGGTTACCAAACGTGGCATCGGATCCACACTATACGTTTCGCGAAATGGACAGACCCGTCTTGCCGGGTTTTTCAGCGCCAAACTAAAGAAACACCAAGTTACATGGCTACCCTGCGAAATCGAAGCGTTAGGTATTGCTGCAGCAGTCAAACACTTTAGCCCGTACATCATACAATCAAAGTCGAAGCCGTGTCTACTCACCGACAGCAAACTGTGTGTGCAGGCCATTGACAAACTATGCCGTGGCGAATTTTCATCTAGCCCTCGCGTGACATCGTTTCTGTCAGTTGTCGCCCGATACCAAGTCACAGTGCGCCACCTGGCGGGTTCATCAAACATACCATCCGACATCGCAAGCAGAAACGCACCGGAATGCCATGAACCACATTGCCAGATATGCTCTTTCATATCGCAAATCGAACAATCTGTCGTTATGAGTGTTACTGTGGAAGATATCATATCCGGCTCCACTCGCCTTCCGTTCACGAGCAGGTCCGCATGGCTCTCTACACAATCAGAGTGCCCTGACCTACGGCGCGTCAGAGCTCACCTAAAACAAGGCACACGTCCATCCAAAAAAGTAACCAATGCCAAGGACGTAAAACGTTACTTATCTACTACAACGTTGGCTCGCGACGGCGTCATCGTTGTCAAGTGCGACATACCATTCGCGCCAACCAAAGAACTTATCGTAGTTCCACGACAAGTGTTAGATGGCTTACTAACAGCGATCCACCTAAAGCTGAGCCACCCATCAAAACACCAACTCAAACTCGTAGTTCGTCGTAACTTCTTCGCATTGGACATCGACAACGCGATTGAGCGAGTGACCGACGCATGCCATACATGCATGTCACTAAAAAATATCCCGACTACACTCATCGAACAAACAACGACCGACGCTTCCGAAGTGATTGGTGTTTCGTTCGCAGCAGATGTTATCAAGCGTAACCGACAACTCATATTTGTCGTCCGCGAAACCGTTAGCTCATACACTTCTACGTGCATCATCGAGAGCGAACGCCATGACGCGTTACGTGACTGCCTCGCTCGACTCTGCATAGAGTTTAGACCCCTCGACGGGCCTCCTGCGATCATCCGTGTGGATCCAGCCCCAGGGTTCATCGCTCTCGTGAACGACCCAACTCTGCTACGTTTGGGTATTCGTTTGGAGATAGGGAGAATCAAAAACTCTAACAAAAACCCAGTAGCCGAGAAAGCTGTGTCAGAGGTTGAAGATGAGCTGCTACGACAGGAGCCTGGCGGGGGACCGGTGTCACCTCTTATACTGGCAATTGCTACCTCTCAACTCAACTCCAGAATCCGTGGTCGCGGCCTATCGGCACGCGAAATATGGTTCCAACGAGACCAGTTTTCCAACGCGCAGTTGCCTATTTTAGATCGTGCCATCATTGCTGAACAACATCAGTCTCGCCTACAAAATCACGCACACAGCCAGACGTCGAAGGCTCCTCGCGGCAAAGAGGCGCCTGTACCGATAATTCATGTCGGTGACTTGGTTTACGTACTATCCGACCGCAATAAGTCGCAAGCTCGAGACCGCTATCTAGTCACCTCTATCGAAGATAGCTGGTGCTACATTCGCAAATTTTGCGGATCTCAACTACGCACTTCATCATACAAAGTGCGACTATCCGAGTGCTATTTAGTACCCGGTCATGTGTCGACCACACTACCCACGCGTCATCGTGAGGATGGAGATGACACGGAAGACATCCCGCCATACGAAGATGACACCCCGCCTGATGTCCAAGCGAATGCAACTCCACCCGAAATCCCATTAATGATCGCAGCACCGCCCGAGGCTCCACTGACGATCACAGCGCCACCTGAGGCCCCTACAACCGCGCAACCGAAGCCGCCAACCACACCCAGTGACATCGTGAGGCCCACTCGACCCATCCGCAGACGTAATAAACCTGCATATCTACAAGACTATGAGTTATAATACATGTGCCATGGACCTATTGACTCTACTGCATATTTTGTGTGGCATATGCCCATATTGACTCTACTGCATATTTTGTATGTCATGGACTATCACACTATAACCTTACAAGCTTATGTGCTATTATTAGATCAGTGAAGGAGAAAAGAAAGTGGTCACGCCATATTGGATAAGTATCACATTTCCGCTTCCTGTATGATTGCGTCTGTACGTCCTCTTGCCTCGACTTCCGCTTTGAGATAAGTCTGTTCAATAAATGTTCTCGTCGTTATCGAGTCTTTCCCTTCTATATTGGCGCAGACCAAGGTATTATATACTCGGCTTTACGATCAATGTTGATGTGAGTGATGTCACAAATAAACGGCAAACCTACTGCTACATATGCAAAAATAACATTAGCAATTGTAACGACATCCAACGCTCATATAAGGGGTAGTGAAGACAGGTGGTCTTGGCACTTCCAGACTGATTCATTTGAAAAGTGTTCAGCTGCCTTGGTAGCACATTGGCTTTCATGCAGGAGACTCTTGGAAAACGGTCTGCAAATTGATTCACCGTTTGACATCAACAGGGACATCCTAGTGGACGTGAATCAGTGCAAGCGAGAGAGACTTTCTTGGCCCATACAGGCCCGCACGAAGGTTTTCAGGCATCACAAAATGAGAACTTTATATATATATCCAGTGCAGTGACCAAAAAGCACCCAATAAATTGGCATGACCCACAGACTCGCATGAGTGCACACACGATTATTCAACTAACAACACCATTATTCCAATATATTAAGCCGCCACTTGTTCACTAAACAACACCTTTTACCTGACGTCAATCTCTACAAATCCTGATCAAACACTATGTCTAAAACACCCATGTGTACATGGTAATAACAGATAAAGTTGTCTATTAAAACTATAACATTTTAACCATGGTCGTATACAATGGAAATCTCTACAGAGTACGGGGAGTGAGGATTACAAGTTTTTAGTTCTAGTACAAGATAGTTTCCTTTCTCAACATGTGCTAGAACCAACCAGTGGTGAGAATGTGTTAGATATATAGTTTTACCATCACAGAATGAATTGTGACAGCCCAGTGTGATGGTCTCAGTCTCGTGGATATCAAAGAGTATCCGACGGCCATCTAAATGGAAATTGGTGGATGGCATATGTAATGGATGTTATTCCAGTTGATGAAGAGACTGAACTTCACCCACATGGACCATCACCATCATATTGCTACCCACGACACAGTATCCAGAGGACACCAAAAAATTATATGAGGCCCTGCTAAGAATTTGAATATGTTAAGAGAGAGACTACAGCATGCGAGTATATACTCATACCATTATAAGGTACCCTCTAGGAGCTTGTTAATTGATCTGATAAAGGTGAAGTAATGAAATTCAATGTTGCATCCACTGATCTATAGACAAAAGGTAAGTCACCCGGGTGTACTCAATTTAATGTATCTCTGAATATTATTATTATTTCCCCACTCTAATATTTTCAAGAACTCTTCTGCAATAGTATAGGATACACAACAACAAAATCTAAGGATACATTTGTTGGGTATCTG
The DNA here is from genome assembly GCA_963995525.1 of Escarpia spicata. NCBI lineage: Eukaryota > Metazoa > Annelida > Polychaeta > Sabellida > Siboglinidae > Escarpia > Escarpia spicata. The sequence continues at coordinate 56,364,096 of OZ023211.1, read as the reverse complement.
AGGTCAAAGGTAAAATTATGAAAAATATGTTATTTTTATTTATATTACATTTTTTTATTTTACAATACCTGTGTGTGCCTGTTCATTGGCTTTCCTGTGATGTATTACTTGCTTCATTTAGCTTTATTAACAGCAGAGGTGTGGGCATCAATGTAATGGTCAGTATGTGAATCGGGACAAAGTTCAGTGACCAAGATCTTCAATAATACTTGACTTAGATTGTTTTTTTTTTTTTTTTTTTTATTCTGTGTGAGCCAACAACTGTGCTAAATGTCATCAAAATTGGAGTCGGGCAATGTTTTGAGTGACTGATTTGACATGGAATGACCCAATGTAAACATAACTTGATAAACCCTTTTCAACATGGGTTTCTACAAGCGGGGTCATGCTTAACAACTATGTTATGTTTTTGGAAGATATCACTAAGTGGGTAGACGAGGGATCGCCAGTAGATATCACCTACTTAGATTTTCAGAAAGCTTTCGACAAATCAAAGAATACTGCTTAAACTAAAGGCCCAAGGCACAGGAAATGGTATAATTACCTGGATAGAAAAATGGCTGATTGATAGAAGACAACGGGTACAGGTAGTAGTTGACGGAGAGGCTTCAAACTGGAAATCAGTTTTGAGTGGGGTACCACAGAGATCAGTACTGGGACCTATATTATTCTTAACATATATATTCACGATTTGGATGTTCATATAACAAGTAAGGTGTTGAAATTTGCGGATGATTCAAAAGTGTTTAGAAGGATTAAACCTAAAAAAAGATGATCTTGACATGCTGATCAAATGGTCTGAAAAGTGGCAACTGTTGTTCAAGTTTGGGAAATGTAAATGCCTCCACACAGGACATGGGAATGAAGATGTACAATATACAATGGGGGGTACTGTATTACGTACTACGGTAAAAGAAAAGGTCTTAGTGTTAGGCATTAGTGCTGATATGAAGGTTTCAGAGCAGTGCGGAATTGTAGCTTCAAAGGGAAATAAAATCCTTGGATTATTTAGGCGAAATATAGCGTATTAGAAAAAAGAAATAATAACATCGCTGTACAAAACAACTGTTAGGCCTCACTTAGAGGCCATATCGCAAGAAGGATATAGATATACTAGAAATGGTACATACTAAATGGATACAAAAACTGAGGGTTCTTAGCTAAGAAATACACCTAAAAGAATGTGGTTTAATAACACAAGAGACCAAAAGATTGAGAGGCGATCTAATAGAAGTGTTTAAAATATTGAATGGTCATGAAAATATTGATAGAAATATGTTTTTCTCAGTTCAGAAAGATAGAAGAAATAGAGGACATGAAGTTAGTAAAGGAGCAGTGTAGGTTAGATATAAGAAAGTTCTCATTTTCACAACAGACTGTAAATGTATGGAACTGATTATTTGTTGATTGTGTGGGTGTTAGTAGTGTGAATATGTTTTAAAATAAAATCGACACATATCTCAGAAGGGCAGGATACACGTAGATAAAAGGGTTGGACTCTTGATAAGCCAAATAGCTTCCTTGTTCACCTGCCATCTAGAGTTAATTTTCTGGGTGGCAATATTGTTAATTTGGTGGAGTTTTGACTGACAGCGTTTTGAATTGTGTTTTACACTGATGTGTGTTTCACGGATGTTCATTTTGATTGATAAGATTTTGTCTAACGGGATAATGAGTGATGGGATTTTGACTGATCACCATGGTTTTAAACTTTGGATTCATGGGGCTTTAACTGCCGTGGGTTTTGACTGATGGTGTTTTAGTTATAAGGCTTTTCGGATGCATTTTTCCTAATGATGGGATTTTGGGTGATAGGGATTTTGACAGAGATTAAGGGGGTTCCCCATGAACCCAGCTAACCACAACTTCCACAAAACATTCACACACACATTATCATGCACATATACAGACATACTGTGTGCAAGCACAGCACTTAGAATCATTGATTTCTTACCTGATGCGGACGTGACCGTAAGAGGTAATCCAACATTCCGACATCACAACTCCGCACGGGAATACCCTGTTCTGTTGCTAGGAACAACCGTTCAACTACTAGGGGCTCATCCAACTCCCTTAGACTGTCCTTCATAAACAGCTGATGACATTCGCACGTCCCTTGATGAAGAGTCAGCAGAATCGGGTAGAGTCTAAAAAGAACTTCGCCTTCGACTTGTGGTCTTCTTGACTAATTCCTGAAATCAGTCGGTCAGAATATTAATTAATAATATGCAAGTGGGCTTTAAAGTTAAAACTAAAGAATAACAAATGATGAGAGTCTTAATTTATAATTAAGATATATATAATTAAAAGGTTTGGTTTGATTATATTTGAATTGTCATTAACAACATTCCACATCCAAATGCTTCACATTAAATTTATGAGTGAGTGGCTCTCATGTTAGCGGCATATTTGTAAAAAAAGTAAAATTTGTAAACTTAATGCTGGGCGTTCACTGCTAAACTTCTGTTGGGTGTCGTCTGTTTGATCAACAAGAAACGATGACGTCTCATCTTACACCACTGTACATTACGCAACTTTTGTTGGTGCAATTTTCGAATGGTGAATCGGTTCAACAACTGTTGTACCAGTCAAATCAACACGCAACTCGAGTTTTGTTGAGTTGCGGACCGTCATACATTACACGACTGATCAGCTTTTAGTTGATCAAACAGATGAATGACAACAAAAGTTTACCAGTGTACACCCAGCACACCAATTTGGGTAATGTCTAGGAGTGGACATCCATGCAATAATAGTTTGCCTAACTGCACAACATCTCAGGATTTCAGTTATATTGAAAGAACATTATTATTTAAACAGGCATTCCGGATTTCAACATACACATCTTTTGAAACGGCGTACACAGTGTTCGTGCCGGTTACTATGGTAAAATATAGCCTAAAACGAATTAGTATCTACATCCACACATGTATTGTAGATACAGTTGAACCTCAGTTTACAGTCACCTCATTAATTCAGCCATATTGCAATTAAGGTAACCCCAGGACTAGTGTAAAGTATAGAAAATTTGTTCCACTAATATGGTCACTTCGCTATTCAAGTTACTTTTACCCATAATGAAGTTCCATATATATATATATATATATATATATATATATATATATATATTCTGCATACAGGGGACCGTTTAGGTAGAGTTAACGTTTCATGCTCAGTGTACAATGTGCTTTATGAATGCGGCGCTGTCAAATTTGCGACATTCGATAAATACATAATGTACTCAGTATACACAATTTAAGTGGTATACCTGTTAATATAAGCTTCGAAAATGTATTTAGTATATGTGGATATGTTTTCTTATTTACTGATGTATAATTTAATAACGTTTACATTGTATGTACAAGTAAGGAGACTAGGGAGTAAGCCTGGAAAGGAGACAGAGGAAACAAGAAGCCCTAAGATGTTATAACACAGTGGAATCTTGTAATATCAACCCATCGATAATGGCATCAAAACTAAAAAAACTAAAGACATTTAAATCTCAGGACCTGATGGCCTACATTATCGTGTCTTAAACGAATTAGCAAAGAGCATCGGCACTCCATTATAAATCATATTTAATACATCACTCACAACAGAAAAACTATCCACAGACTGGAAACAAGCTAACATATCTGCGATTCATAAGAAAGGAAGTAAAACCCAAGCACAGAACTACCGACTAGTCAGTTTAACGAGCGCAGCAGAGAAAATAATGGAAGGAAAAATCAGAGACACCATCACTGAATATATGAACGAAAATGACTTGCTGAGCGATAAGCAATTTAATTGGATTAATCAAGGGCCATTCTACAGTATTTCAACTATTGAAAGTACTTGATTCATGGACAGAAACACTGGATAATTGAGGATGCATAGACATAGTATATTGTGATTTTTGAAAGGTTTCGACAAGGTTCCACTTATTCGACTCATTGAGAAACTCCAGAGCTATGGCATAAAGGGGAACATTCTTAACTGGGTTACAGCTCTGCTGGCCATCAGAAGACAACGAGTAAGAGTAAATGATACATTTTCAAATTGGCAGGAGGTAATCAGTGGAATATACCACAAGGATCAGTGATTGGCCCCCTTCTTTTTGTTATATTCACAAATTATTTACATGATCTTATAAGGAGCTCTCATATTTTCTTGTTTGTGGATAATATGGAGCTCTTCAATCCTATGTATACCGAAGAGGACTGCACAAAACTACAACAAGATCTTATTTCTGCCGAACGCTGGACAGATACATCACTTTTGTAATTCCAACCAGATAAATATAGCCATATGGAAATTGGATCATCATCCACAAGGAATAAGGGCTATACACTGGGAAGCAACCAGACAACAATTACAATTATGGACAAGGTGAAAGATATTGAAGTCACTTTTGATTCACCGATCAATTTTGAGGCATCTCTATCAGAAGAAATTAATAAAGCCAATTCGTTGATGGGGATTATCCGACGTACTTTCGATCACATGGATGAAACATTCACACATTGCATACTCTGATCAGTTATGGCGTCCTTTCCTAATGAAACATATCACAGCTCTTGAAAATGTTCAGTACAGAGTAACCAAATTAATCATGGTTTCAAAGACCTTGAATACAAAGAACGTTTAAAGATAATTAAATTTCCAACTCTATCATACCGTCGCCCCAGAGGAGATGCCGATTAAGAAAGATGCCGATTAAATATACTAGCCACATAAAGAAACTATGCATGATACAAATGTCATTATATTGTTAAAAATGTGGTTTAAACTGTCCACACAAAAGTGTGATCTAAGTGTAACATGTATGCCATTATTTTCACGTGAAAATAACACGATGTGGATTTAATGTTTATGCCAGTCTTTAGTGGCAAACTTGAAAGTCACAAGATTAATAATGGGTGTGTCCTCCATATGCGTTGATCACTGCAGTGCATCGGCACCTCATTGATGAAATAAGGTGGTAGAATGTTAGGCTTGTGTTTCGTGTGTTTTTTCCAGTTGGGTGTACCAGCAGCTCTCCAAACGTCTGCTTTATGTAGCCATGGCTATTACGTAAAACTCTACAGGAGCATTTTCTTTGTTTTCACACAATGGCATTGCCTGACCTTGCATTATGTAACTGTCCAATGAAAGTCATGTTGTGATATAGTCTACATGTCCCTGTTTCAAGTTAATTGACATTGAGCTAAATCAATCCATTGCACTACATTTCGGTGCCTTTCTTCCTTTGCAGTTTCTTTTTGTGGCTAGTATATTAGAAATAACTCATTTATATACCGACGCAAAGATGTACGAAACAGTCTCCCACAGTCTGTGGTTGATGCTTCATCGGTGCAGTCTTGTTGTCACAAAAATAGATAAGTTATAACAAAAGCACCTTATGAAAACTGAATGCACTGCCCCCTCTCCTACCTTGGATTGTGCCAGACGTATGCGCACAGTCCGAGCAGATGTCAAAAGCGAGAGCTGGCATGTAAGAGACAGAGGCAGTAATGTCTAGTCAAGCCAGAAGAGGACCTGCAAGATGTCGTCTTCGTCTTCTTCTTCCAATACACGCATGGCCTCAACATACTGAGGATACAGGTGGCATGGCAGGCGAACAGGAAAAGTATTTTCGTTTTTTGTTTTTAGATTGCAATATATAAGAACACAATTATCGGGTAAATAAACAGAAATGCATGCAGAAGAACTACTTAACGTCTAAAATATGGGGTAGTGCAAAGTCTGGATGTTGCTTTTAAATGCATCCAGGCTGTGCTGATTAACAATATATTGAGGGAGGGAATTCCAAAGTTGAATGGTACTGGGGGGAAAGAATACAAGTGGTAATTGCATGGATAAGGTAAGATAAGGAATGCTGTTTTCTAGTGACTATATTTACAGGAATAAGGTATTGGTTTGCTAGTATACCCACTAGGCCATTTTCTATATTGTACATCATACATAAATTTGCATCGATTCTTCTGTCTGATAGGGATCTCCATCCTAATGTCTGGAGCATGTCTGTTACACTGGAGGTATTGCGGTAGCGATATAAGAATATCAGGCTGCACGGGGTTGAATCATTTCTAGTTTGTTTATTTGTGTAAGGGTATAGGGATCCCAGAAAGTACAGCATTTCTCCAGAATGGATCTGACAAAGGTGAAGTAGGCCTGAGTTTTTATTTGAATAGACGGGTCTTTGAGATTTCTGCGGAGGAAGCCGCTATTTGCTTTTATGGGCATTCCACCGGAGATCTGAGGTTATGGTTATACCAAGATATTTTACCTGTGAAACAGTTTCTAGTGTTTGACCATGGAACATGTATTGGTTGTTAATGACAGTTTTGTTTCTTGTTACAGGTATGACGTGGCACTTTTGAAGATTGAATTCCATGTAATAGCCCATTTTCCAAGTTTGTGAGCATCTTCCTGGAGCACAGCCATATTTGTCTTAGGCTTAAGGGCTATATACATTATGGTATGTGTCATCAGCAAAAAGTCTAACTGTAGATGTAATATTGTCTGGGATGTCATTTATATACAAGAGCAATAGACAAGGGCCAAATACGTTTTACCCTTCTCGGTCACACATTTACAACAACTGTTAGGTGAAACTCTTGGCATGTGATTAAGAAGAAACTATTATTGGGCTCGCAAGTTATGCCTAAAATGTTTACCGGTAGTTGAATCAATGCACTGTCTCTGAGGTAATGCACCGTGACATTGTTTGTGGACGAAGCACAGTTGGCATGCATATAGGAATAGCCTTGTCATTGTGTTAAATGTGCAAAGATCCATGACTGTACCCAATTACGAGTGAATATGAGTGTGTGTGTGTGTGTGTGTGTGTGTGTGTGTGTGTGTGTGTGTGTGTGTGTGTGTGTGTGTGTGTGTGTGTGTGTGTGAGAGAGAGAGAGGGGGGGGGGAGATGGCGAGAGATACGTAGAGAAATAGAGGAGGGAACGAGGGACTGAAAGTGAGACAGAAACAGGGAGAGCGATGGGGAAGGACGGAAAGGGAGAGGAAGGGAGGGGAGGGGAGGGGACTGGAGGGGACGGGAGAGGAAGGATATGAAAAAAGAGATGGAGGGGAAGATACACGGATGGAGAGTGACAATAACAATGAGTTTTATTTCCCTACGAACCCTTGTGGAGTATGAAAGGAAATGTATCTCTAAAGTACATTTTGATAGAACATATTGTATTCTTAAGAACATCTATACTTCTATTATATCAATCATATTTACTTTATGTAAAACGTAAACAACACACAATACATAAAACATTCAGTGACCTTACCGTATTAAGTGGTTTCAATAATTTTATAATCTGTAGTGTAAAACAAATAATGTACAATAATAAAAAATAAACCATGTATTACACATGTATTGCTCAATTTGAACTCATAAACATGTAATTATATGATTAATAAATTAACTATGAGCTACAATGTTTCTTCTATGCAATTCACAGTTTTGACAGGGAATTTGTTAGATAGACAAACTTTGTTATGATTATATTAATAAATCTGGAAAGATCTGTCAGCTGTTTCACAGTATGTACATTAAACAACTGGTTCATTTTCAAAGTATTAGGTCTGATTGTAAAGTATTTATGTATGTAACTTGATGTTTCTTCTACCAGTGATGGCCATTATCCATCACGTTGGTCTCCATTGTTGCATACATTACAGAGCCTCTGAGCATTTTCAGGTAGATACTGACCCAGATAAATTGGTAACTTGTGATTTCCGCAACGTAATTTGCATAAATTGATTCTGTCATATGGACTCAGATAGATTAAATACTTCACGAGCCCTAATTCATTAAAAAATATTCTGTAATTTGAACACAGCCTATTTACATCAATTTAGTTGTGCCATGTTTGTATGTTTTGGTCTTTCATTTTAAGTTATATGGTATGGTTCAACCATTTCATATTTTCATTATCATGCCACATGTTAGATAGTCCACATCCATCAATGATAATCTTGATTTTTTGAATCCATTTTGATTTAAAATTACCTGTGTCGTGTAGGTTTTTCATCAGCCTAAACATAATACTAAATACTTGCTTTGTTTCTCTTGAATTAAGTGTAACCAAACGTTCATCATTATGTTTTCTATAATTGTTGTTACAATACTTGTCTGCCAACTACTCCATATACCATACAATTTGCGGTGTTCCTGTTAAGTTTTAGTAGACTTTTCTAGTATTTTCTATGGAATCTCTCATTCTGCTCTACATTTTGAAAACCCCATATTTCACTACCATGTGGAAGAATTGACATTACAAGCTTGTCAAACAGTTCATACTGTATGTCTATCGGTAAATCTAACTTCCTTGCTTTAGTTGTGAGGTTGAACATTGCACGCCTAGCTTGGTTAACTTGTTTTGTTATGGCTTTGTTAAACAGTCCATTATAGTTTAGACTGGTACCCAAATAGATGTAGCTATCAGTTATTTCTACAAAAAACTGAGCGAAAGAGAGAGACAGACAGACATACAGACAGAGAGAAGAAGAGATACAGACACGTACACACACCAACGCACATTGCCACACACTAAATTAAATCAAAACAAAAAACATTATTTTTTCTTGCTTCTGCCGTTGATGTGGTAACCCTGATTCTTAATTAAGAAAATTGTAGCATCCATTTCAGAAACTTAAATTTTTTATATCCAAGATGTTTAATTTACCTGGTAGAGTCTTTCGTCAACGTATCACGTCGACTTCATCAGTACCGATGACGCTGAATGACGTCATCGTACACGTGAGGAGGAGGGGGACAGGAAAGAAGAGGTGGAACACTTGACTGGAGCTTTAAGAGTATGTGGCTATCCGTCGTGGGCCTTGAAAAAGGTGACAGATAGCAGTAAGACGAAAAAGACCAGCAAAAAGACTAAGGACAAAAACTATCGGAGCCAAGTAGTCATCCCATACATAGAGGGGGTCTCAGAGAAAGTACATCGAGTACTGAAGAAGTATGGAGTAGCAACAGCCATGCGTCCCCACACCACCCTCAGGCACCTGTTGGTACATCCCAAGGACAAAATACAGCTAGAAGAACAGGACGAACTGGTGTACCGTGCAAGAGTTGTGGTGCTGAGTACATTGGGGAGACAGGAAGACTACTCAAAAGAAGACTGGAGGAACACAGAAAGGACGTAAACAACACGAAAAATGAGAAATACACAAGGAGCGGAAAAAAAAGATTGATGTCTACCATCAATAAATCCGCCCTTACAGACCATACGACAACTGAAAACCACATCATAGACTGGGAGGGATTGAAAATTGTAGACAAGGAACCCAACAGAAGAATTCGGCATATCAAGGAAGCCATCTGGATCAGGAAAACCAAAACACCCATCAATAGGGACGAGGGCAATTACGAACTGTCTCACGTGTACGATGACGTCATTCAGCGTCATCGGTACTGATGAAGTCGAAGTGATACGTTGACGAAAGCCTCTACCAGGTAAATTAAACATCTTGGATATGAAAAATGAAAGTTTCTGATTTGAAAACGAACTATCCTGAAGAATTTTCAGTAATTGTAGCATCCATTGTTTAATGTTATCCTTGGTGGATATGTTAATGTGGAGAGAAGAACAAACTGTTGCAAAAGGGAACATTTATTAAGAATAATATAATTGTATAACATTTAGTGTACAGATTGGCAACAATGGGTATAATTTGTGACACCAATATTATGTATTGATATGCACTGACCAATTTAAAATTGCATTATGAGATCGTCCATAACTACAAATTTCTAGTAAGGCAACATGTCCGATACATTCTATAATCTATATATTTTTTCTCAACTCAGAAAATTAGATTGTAACGTATTTGGTTGTAATTTATTAAGGAAACTTTAAAAGTAATAGATATTTTATTATTTAAATTATAAATGCACCATTTGGTGAACAAAAGGAAGCACTGTCGGGTTGGGGAGGAAGGTGAAAGTCAATTTTATTTACAAAACACTTGAAATGGTGCATTTTGGTGAGAGAGATATTAATGGTACATATAAATAACGACTATCGGTCTACAACGGAGACGAGAACCGTGATTATCCAGTCATGGCACAGAGATGCATTCAGCCGTTACGTTCCCATGCCACTGAACATTAAACAATGACCAATTGGACAAGGCTGAGGATATTAACCGGGGGTTACCCTCCTTTGTCCTGTTAAATAACATAGATTAATACTTTTTTTTAAACATACACATATACAATCACAGAGGGTTCGCTACAAGATAGAAAAAGTATTTGCGACACGATGGTGTTCATCTGAATCAGAAGGGGACGATGCTGTTTTAAAGAAACATACTGTGGCCGTACGAAGGTATGCGCTGAAATTAAAGTAAACACGGGATTGCGAAGTTGTGGTGCTGTCCACAGAGCCGCTACTGCTGACCACCCCACAGCTCCACAAACACGTGTCCTGTTATTAATAATTAATACATGGGTATTCAGTAATTATTCCGGACGGTAAACCTGTAAAACAAAATAAGTCATTACACTGTGTATGAAATATATCTATCCTATCATAGTTGTACAGGAGACGGAAACATGTGAAGCCGTACGAGCCAGCACTGCTGCAACCCGACAACCCCACATGCTGCCTAATCCCCCTAACAACTACACAGTTGCACTAACACTACGACGTCTCACAGTGTCCTAAGCGCTAAGGTCATTGTTCTGTAGAAGTCCATTGTTCATTGTAATTTGGTGGCCACCAGCATATCTTTCAGGTTCTTGTTCTTTGAGAATGCTGTTATAAATCTCGGCGTGTATATTTCTGGATACGCGGTTTGTAGCAGTTTATAGGTGGCTTTAACTAGTTTAGTAATTGTTCGTCCCTGGTGGGAGAAGCGAATCACAAAAGGTATAATATCAAAAGAGTCCTCTCTAACATTCAGTCCCCCTGGTTGCCTAGTTTCAAGTCTTGTAATCCATTTTGATTCACAATTTCGTCTGTAAATGGTTTCCAGTGAGGCGACGTCAGAAAATGGCCCTGATTCCAAGATTGTAATACGCAAATCAGATATTGAGTGACCGGCTCCGTTAAAATGCTTGGCCACTTGTGTGTCGTTGTGATGTCGTATGTCCGATCTGTGATTATTTAGACGTGTTCTGAGTTGATTGCCAGTCTCACCCACGTATCTTGCGGGGCAGGCGTGCAGGTAATTAGGTAAACCACGCTGGATGTACCGCAATGGTTGATTTTGTCCTGTGGTGGCCTCCTTGTGTTGTTAATAGGTGTGAAGTCTACAAATACCGTACAGGCTGGACACTTTTCACCTGACATTTCACGGCCTGTTCTTTCCTGTTCTGATTTTTAATGTCCGCTAGGGTAGTGCTTTTAATGTGCCTTAAAAAACGCGATGTATAATTCCTTTGCCTCAGGCTATGAAAAAGTGTTTGTACGGCTTCCTCAAAGTCTGATTCATTGTTGCAAATCTTGTGAAATCGTAATAGTTGCGACTTGAGGATACCAGAGAAGGTATGTTTCGGATGGAACAAGTCTTTGTACAGTAGTTGATGTGTATATGTTGGTTTAAAGTAAACCTTGCTGTTAAGATGCCCCGTCGAATTAAAGCGTCCGCCTTTAAAGATCGTAGTGTCCAAGAAGTCTATTGAGTGTTTACTCGTAACTGACGTTAAATTTACGCAATTTTGATGGCTATTTAGTATGTCCAAGAAAACTAGGAATTCATCATTCCCATGTGTCCAGATTCCGAAAATATCGTCCAAGTATCGTAAATAGATTAATGGTAATTTGTTGCATTTTCGTAGTGCTTGTTTCTCCCACTGAGCCATAAAAAGATTGGCATAGTTGGGGGCAAATCGTTTCCCCATTGCAGTGCCGAAAATTTGAAGGTACCAGTTTGATCCGAATAAAAAGTCGTTGTGTTCTAAGGAAATTTTAAGTAGTTCTAAAATGTCTGCGTCTAGGCGGTCAAAATCCGGGTTTCGTAAAAAAAGCATGTCTTACTGCTTCAGTCCCCGAAATATTGTCAATATTGGTGTACAGGCTTTCTACATCCATGGAGAACAGTAGCGCATCACTGGTAATTTCGATATTAGTCACTTTATCAATGAAGTCTGTAGTGTTTTAACATACGAAGCATGTGTTACTGCCAATGGGGCTAAAAATAGTCAATATACTCAGCTATTTTATATGATTCGCTGTTGCAATCGGATATGATCGGTCGTCCTGGAGGCATTTGAGACTGAGGCCATTTATCTTTAGCCTTATGAATCTTGGGTAATAGATAGAGCAGACATGGTCGAGGTGTATCCGGTGGCTCTAATTAATCTCGTTGCTTCTTGGATATGTAGCCTGTTTGTCGTAATCTGTCTAGTGTTGCTGAAATGCGGACTGCCGCTTGTGGATAGACCGGTGTGTCTTGTTTAGCATAATGTTTTTTGTTCGCAAGCTGTCGATTCGCCTCTGCGAAATAGTTTTCTTTAGACATGACTACTATGGTCCAAGCCTTTATCAGCAGGTTTAATAATAATATATGGGTTTCTCTTGAGTGCCGAAATCGACGCCAATTGCGACTCTGACAAATTACCAAAATTGTTCTGGTGTTTGTTGGTTATCGAGCTAAAATCTTTCAGTTGTTCCAATTTAGAGTTAATGTCCTCGTTGTGGCAAGGCGGATTCCAGGTTGATTTTGCAGTAAAGTTCTCTTTTAATTTGGTTGATTTCGTTCCGGTACAAAATATCGTAGTTGGATATGTCTAGCAAAACGCCTGATAGACGCCTGTGTGTCTTCTGCATCATTTGTATGAGGTGTTGGTATAAATTGTAATCCGAAATTTAGGATTTCCGCCTGTGTTTCAGATAACACTAGATGGCCTAAGTTGATAATCATGGGATTGCGCAGATCATTGGACTTGTTTTGTGCAGTATGGTTGCCCTCAATGTGTCTTAGTTTAAATGGCACAGCCAATGTGTTAGCATTTTGTTCGCTGTTTCTGGTGTCCAATGAATGTTGTCTGATGTGTCTGTCTTGAACGATGACTCCTCTAATTTAGGTATTACAACAATGCCCTTAATGTCTAGTAGGCTCTCCGAAGTTCTCCTAATGTATTCTTGTTCTACCAGAGGTAATCTGTCAGAAAAGTTAATTTTGGGTATGACGATAACTGAGTGAAGAAAACACTTGCCTGCTCGAGCCGCCATCTTTCCCAAATTAAGGATGGTCGTCACACTTAGTTTGTTCGCTTTGTCGTTGATTCCCACCGATAGGATTACAATCTCTCGATGTGTGCCATCCGTCTCTGCGGGATGCATCATCATCTGTTCGAGATTCCTAATTTTGGCTCCAGGGTAGCTGTCCACTTGGATGTATCGTTCCTTCGATTCTGTAATCCTAGAAACGTTCGAGTCACCCAGAATAACGACACGTTTTGTGATTATCGGTAACTTCCAGCTGGATTTCTTGCACGTTGTGCTTCTATGTATGGAGGGCACAGTAAAGAATCGCTGTGCAGGGGTAAGCGAAGGGGGTAGTCTGTGAATTATGGTGCGGTCCACCCGTGGTCTGGAGACAGGTAGGAAAGAATGAGACTTGGAGTGAGGTGGAATCTCCGGAGAACACGATTGTCTCGGTAGTGGCGGGAAGGAGTTGGGAGAAAGGGGTGGAGAAGAGGTGGCAGAAACGTTAGAAGGCTCACGTATGGCGTGATGCAGGTGTGGTGTGGCGATATAAGCTGCTAATGATGATGGTAGTAGAAGACAACGGCGGTGGCCCCGGTGATAGAGAAGTGGTCTGCCGCTTACGACCTGCAGTCGGATTAGGAGAGGGCTTGGTCCCTGGTGTATTAGCCGTGGACAAGGAGAGAGATGACATGGATGGTCTTTCAGTGGAGTAGAGCGATGCTTGCGTGAAGTCAGTTGGCTTGTGTGCCGACGTGAGCGGGGTTGTAGCCATACCTCTGCTTCGTTCCGTTGGTAGTGTAGTCGATGAGCTGATAATTACCTTCTTCCTTTGTTGTTTGCTCGATGGCTTGTCGTAGGCGTAGAACTGCTTGGCAAAGGTGTTGTATCTGTTTCGCACTCTGAGTGCTCACCGTCCGTATCTGTATTGTTCTCGTCAATGCTGTCTCTCGTCGACGGTTGCTATCTTGTTTACCTCCGTCTTTGTGCGAGCAGCGAAAATGGCGTCGGCGGCTGCTGGCATGTCGTAATTTACAGCCTTGGCGTGCGTGGGTCCCGGACGGGAAGCAAGCGTTGTTGAAGGCACCCTGAAAGCAGACTTGACAAGCGAAAGCATTGTTAGCAGGGTCGTCCCATCGTCTTATGTCCTCTATCGTGTCTTCGGAGGAGGGAACAAAATTGTCTTTGTTTATTATGGGGGCCGCCCAATGTTTCTGAAACATCACTTTAGATGGTCCTGCCTTGGCATAGCCAACCCTATTGGTTAGATTATTTTGTTCAAACGCGGCGACCCTACCCGAATTTGGAAGTCGAGACCTAACTAGGGGTGGTGGTGGGATACCAACCCCCTTGACATTTTGGGCCCGAACGTTCCTACCATTTGAATTGGTAAAGACAAGGGGTCGAACATTAATCCTTGCCCCATTGCCGGAATGGCTTACTGTACCTTGTGCCGAATGGTGTCTAAGCTGAGCGTTAGCCTTCGAGTGGGTCTTGGCGTGACCCTCGAATGTCCGCTGGACCGGGACGGCTGACGTGGTACGGACAGTCTGATTTCTGTGCAACGGAGCGGCTGACGTTGCAGAGAAGGGCCGTCTCTGTTCCCACCCCTCCTGCCTAGATATATGTTTCTCAAAGCTGTTCCGAATTCCGAAACTGTGGAATTTTGCAATTTCCGACCGAAATTATCTCGAGCCCAACCGAGCGCCGTATGCCGGGCTCTAGACATCTCGTCCTTGGAGGCACGAGTATTTCTCAATGTCGAAAGGATTGAATTTAACGTGATGAGGTAGTGGTCGTGAACAATCACTCCTACCTGTTTAGCCCAAGATCGATTTAGGTTTGAATCCGTTTGATGATATCTGAATTCGGTCTAGCTGGCTTGATGAAATGGTTCACTAAGCTATTTTATGCAAAAAGGCTTTAAAGGGAGAGCCTTCTGCTTGTTTACTCATGATCG